>CM065688.1:26131996-26136996 GCA_017654935.2 Phymorhynchus buccinoides
AAAGGAAGGTCGTGTAGGCCTGGCGAACGACAAGAAGAAAGGAAGGTCGTGTAGGCCTGGCGAACGACAAGAAGAAGAAAGGAAGGTCGTGTAGGCCTGGTGAACGACAAGAAGAAGAAAGGAAGGTCGTGTAGGCCTGGCCTGGTGAACGACAAGAAGAAGAAAGGAAGGTCGTGTAGGCCTGGTGAACGACAAGAAGAAGAAAGGAAGGTCGTGTAGGCCTGGCGAACAAGAAGAAGAAAGGAAGGTCGTGAAGGCCTGAACGAACACAAGAAGAAGAAAGGAAGGTCGTGTAGGCCTGGAGAACGACAAGAAGAAGAAAGGAAGGTCGTGAAGGCCTGGAGAACGACAAGAAGAAGAAAGGAAGGTCGTGAAGGCCTGGAGAACGACAAGAAGAAGAAAGGAAGGTCGTGTAGGCCTGGCGAACGACAAGAAGAAGAAAGGAAGGTCGTGTAGGCCTGGCAACGACAAGAAGAAGAAAGGAAGGTCGTGTAGGCCTGGTGAACGACAAGAAGAAGAAAGGAAGGTCGTGTAGGCCTGGTGAACGACAAGAAGAAGAAAGGAAGGTCGTGTAGGCCTGGTGAACGACAAGAAGAAGAAAGGAAGGTCGTGTAGGCCTGGTGAACGACAAGAAGAAGAAAGGAAGGTCGTGTAGGCCTGGTGAAAGAAGAAAGGAAGGTCGACAAGAAGAAAGGAAGGTCGTGTAGGCCTGGCGAACGACAAGAAGAAGAAAGGAAGGTCGTGTAGGCCTGGTGAACGACAAGAAGAAGAAAGGAAGGTCGTGTAGGCCTGGTGAACGACAAGAAGAAGAAAGGAAGGTCGTGTAGGCCTGGTGAACGACAAGAAGAAGAAAGGAAGGTCGTGTAGGCCTGGTGAACGACAAGAAGAAGAAAGGAAGGTCGTGTAGGCCTGGCGAACGACAAGAAGAAGAAAGGAAGGTCGTGTAGGCCTGGTGAACGACAAGAAGAAGAAAGGAAGGTCGTGTAGGCCTGGTGAACGACAAGAAGAAGAAAGGAAGGTCGTGTAGGCCTGGTGAACGACAAGAAGAAGAAAGGAAGGTCGTGTAGGCCTGGCGAACGACAAGAAGAAGAAAGGAAGGTCGTGTAGGAAGAAGAAAGGAAGGTCCCTGGCGAACGACAAGAAGAAGAAAGGAAGGTCGTGTAGGCCTGGTGAACGACAAGAAGAAGAAAGGAAGGTCGTGTAGGCCTGGTGAACGACAAGAAGAAGAAAGGAAGGTCGTGTAGGCCTGGCGAACGACAAGAAGAAGAAAGGAAGGTCGTGTAGGCCTGGTGAACGACAAGAAGAAGAAAGGAAGGTCGTGTAGGCCTGGCGAACGACAAGAAGAAGAAAGGAAGGTCGTGTAGGCCTGGTGAACGACAAGAAGAAGAAAGGAAGGTCGTGTAGGCCTGGTGAACGACAAGAAGAAGAAAGGAAGGTCGTGTAGGCCTGGCGAACGACAAGAAGAAGAAAGGAAGGTCGTGAAGGCCTGGCGAACGACAAGAAGAAGAAAGGAAGGTCGTGTAGGCCTGGTGAAAGAACGACAAGAAGAAGAAAGGAAGGTCGTGTAGGCCTGGTGAACGACAAGAAGAAGAAAGGAAGGTCGTGTAGGCCTGGCGAACGACAAGAAGAAGAAAGGAAGGTCGTGAAGGCCTGGTGAACGACAAGAAGAAGAAAGGAAGGTCGTGTAGGCCTGGCGAACGACAAGAAGAAGAAAGGAAGGTCGTGTAGGCCTGGCGAACGACAAGAAGAAGAAAGGAAGGTCGTGTAGGCCTGGTGAACGACAAGAAGAAGAAAGGAAGGTCGTGTAGGCCTGGCGAACGACAAGAAGAAGAAAGGAAGGTCGTGTAGGCCTGGCGAACGACAAGAAGAAGAAAGGAAGGTCGTGTAGGCCTGGTGAACGACAAGAAGAAAGGAAGGTCGACAAGAAGAAGAAAGGAAGGTCGTGTAGGCCTGGCGAACGACAAGAAGAAGAAAGGAAGGTCGTGTAGGCCTGGTGAACGACAAGAAGAAGAAAGGAAGGTCGTGTAGGCCTGGCGAACGACAAGAAGAAGAAAGGAAGGTCGTGTAGGCCTGGCGAACGACAAGAAGAAGAAAGGAAGGTCGTGTAGGCCTGGCGAACGACAAGAAGAAGAAAGGAAGGTCGTGTAGGCCTGGCGAACGACAAGAAGAAGAAAGGAAGGTCGTGTAGGCCTGGTGAACGACAAGAAGAAGAAAGGAAGGTCGTGTAGGCCTGGCGAACGACAAGAAGAAGAAAGGAAGGTCGTGTAGGCCTGGTGAACGACAAGAAGAAGAAAGGAAGGTCGTGTAGGCCTGGTGAACGACAAGAAGAAGAAAGGAAGGTCGTGTAGGCCTGGTGAACGACAAGAAGAAGAAAGGAAGGTCGTGTAGGCCTGGCGAACGACAAGAAGAAGAAAGGAAGGTCGTGTAGGCCTGGCGAACGACAAGAAGAAGAAAGGAAGGTCGTGTAGGCCTGGCGAACGACAAGAAGAAGAAAGGAAGGTCGTGTAGGCCTGGCGAACGACAAGAAGAAGAAAGGAAGGTCGTGTAGGCCTGGCGAACGACAAGAAGAAGAAAGGAAGGTCGTGTAGGCCTGGCGAACGACAAGAAGAAAGGAAGGTCGTGTAGGCCTGGCAAACGACAAGAAGAAAGGAAGGTCGTGTAGGCCTGGCGAACGACAAGAAGAAAGGAAGGTCGTGTAGGCCTGGCAAACGACAAGAAGAAGAAAGGAAGGTCGTGTAGGCCTGGCGAACGACAAGAAGAACACACTGCTCTTTCTTATACTCTGTTATGTTAGACACTGTCCTTTTCTAATGCTATGTTATGATGAATACTGCCCCTTTCGTATCATATGCTTCGATGGACAGTACCCTTATCTGATGCTATATTACGTTGGACACTGCCCCTTTGTCACGCTATGTTACGTTGGACACTGCCCTTTTATAATTCAACGTTACGTTGGACACAGCCCCTTTCCTATGTCATGTTGTACACCGTCCATTTCGTATGTCATACTGGACACTGTACCTTTCTTATGACATGTTGCATTGGACACTGCCCCTTTCTAAGCTTACTTCTAACACGAAGATTCGTTGGGCACTGCCCCTTTCCTATGTCATGTTGTACACCGTCTATTTCGTATGTCATACTGGACACTGTACCTTTCTTATGACATGTTGCATTGGACACTGCTCCTTTCTAAGCTTACTTCTAACGCGAAGATTCGTTGGGCACTGCCCCTTTCTAATGCATGTGACAGGTCCATGCTACGTTGGGTGCTCCTCCATTCTATTCCTTTCTTCTTCTTCGTTCGCTCAGACAGCTTCCTGTCATATGAGCGTAGATGCGTCGTGCTGCCGTCATGCGCCTAACTAAGAAATAGTTAGGCCCAGCATGTCCGACGTCGGTTTTTGAAAAGTCTCATCCGAAGGACTTTTTTTCCCCAACTGACGTCAGGTACCCATTTACGCCTGGGTGGAGTGAGGAAAATATGAGTAAAGTGCCTTTCCCAAGGACACACCACTGTGAATCGAGCTGGGTTCGAACCCGCGCACTCGCAAACCTGACGGATTATGAGCTAGCGACTCGGACTGGGCAACTTGTTTGTTTGTGACCCATGTCTGTGTACAGTTTTGTACATTGTTGATAGCGCTCTGGCCGGTTTGGGGCACCAAGAACTATAACATTAATCAAAAACCAGATTGCCCCTTTTCGTGAAAGCCTTCAAAGGTGAGCCCATTATTATTTACAGCGATGATAAGAAAGGAGAGAAAAATGGTGTTTTACGTCCTCTCGGTCTGGAACAGACACATATGGGACATTTGTAAATACAAAGATGGTGGGAACAATACTGGAGGCAATACCCGGAGGCAGTGCAACACCAGTAAAGTCCCGATTTTTTAGCAATGCAGATAGGTGTAGCAGTAACCACGCCTCGGTTAAACCTCATCGGCTATAGTACCGTCACAATATTAGAAAGAATAAAAGGAGTTAGGCCTACCTTCCAACCACCCCATAATAGTCTTTGCCTTGCAGGTGAGTTCATTCACCAGCACGTAGCTCAAACAGGGAGAAGGAGCCTCCCTCTCTCTCCTCTTCTTTAATAATAATGGGACTTTATATAGGGGAAGACGGGGTAAAAAGCGCATGGGCGGGTAAGAAGCCCACCCCAATTATCTCATGAAATGAAGCAAATTTCAGTCTCATTTTGCCTATGAAACGAGCGTTAATGTCTAGCATTCGTCTCATGGGCAAATTTGACTGAACTTTTCTTTATTTCATGAGATAATTGGGGTGGGCTTCAAAGCCCATGCGCTTTTTACCCCGTCTTCCCCTAGCGCTCTTTCTCACATGAGATCAGTGCGCTTTACATTAATAACAAGAACATTAAAGGCAAACAAATAATCAATCATTACAAAGTAAGATAAACACGATGATTGCACGCAACATTCTCTTACTTCTTCACACACACACACACACACACACACACACACACACACACACACACACACACACACACGTACGCGCGCGCGCGCGCACGCACGTACGCACGCCTGCAAGAGTAAAATAGTTACAATATGAACATTCTAAGAAGAAACATAGACCACATTCACATTCTCAATCAAGTTTGAATACAATACTGCAACTTGAAATAAAATCATACTGCCATCGACATACCAGTTACATGACTAATTATAATAGACACATTTTACAAAAAACACAAATACCCTTCTACCTCATTTACCGTAATGGTCAAAATGCAAATGGTTGTTTTTCAGTCTTTCTCAGTAAAGAGAGTCAAATGCCAGAAGGTGCTGTCATGAATTGTTCAGGTAAAACCAGAAGTTACCACCGCAGAAGGAAGAAGGAAGGGTCGTAGTACCTTTTGGCTCTGACCTGAGAAGGAGAAGACTTTTAGTATCTTCTCACATTTAACCCGTGAAATGTAAGCTTTAACTTTAACTTCTTGCGCGCGTTTTGAGTCTGTATGTCGTGCGCGTGCA
>CM065688.1:26144496-26154496 GCA_017654935.2 Phymorhynchus buccinoides
TGGAAGGGTCGATATGCGCGCGCAGGTGGGGGGGGGGGGGGGAGCCATTCGCAAACCGACTAAAAAAGATATTTAAAGCACGTTATCAGAGAGGAGGTAGGAGTGTGCGCAGTGTACTATGACATGTAAACTGGAGGAATTGATCAAAACATTTTCAAATTCCTTGCCTGTTCGTGCATTGGGACATTCCTTTTTTGTTTTAACCCTTTCACCGACAGCCACATTTCAGCCCCAAAAAATCCATAAAATTTACCTGGGTAGAGACCAAAATCCATCTGCAGTATTGAGGATTCTTCTGTGACATATATAAAATAAGGTCTATCCTTACTTCCCAAAACTAAGACAATAGGGTCTTTGGAAAATAGACCCCAATTTGATGCCTTTTAGTGACATAGGTGTTAAATCACTGTGGTGCTAAAATGCGACTTTGGCGGTGAAAGGGTTAATGCAAAGGGAAGTAACGAATAGGGCATTTGCCACGTGAGGGCGACCTTGAATTTCACCGAGTTGAATTTAGAGAGTTGAATTAGAAAGGTCAGCGTAACTCGGGCAGAACGAGTGCGGGCAAATTAGTAGTCTAGCATAGAGAGCGAACACTCGTGGCAAATGCCCTATTCTGCATTAAAAAAAACCCACCTATCTAGATGCTAAAGTTGCTCTAATGTACAGTTAATCCTTTTTTAGCGACACAATTCCCGGCGACACTGTAGCACTGAGACAGGTTTCCAACAGCCTTCAGAAGCTGATCGCTACACGCCTTCAGGGACCGTAAAGGACCAGCCACACGTCCACTGAAATCGCACGACTGTACGATACGATTCGATCACGTGGTTTCCAAGAACAAAATGTAATTGGCGCATCGAGATCACGTGATCGAATCGTATCGTACAGTCCGTACGACTTTAGCTGACGTGTGGCTGGCCCTTAAAGACACACTGACGCACCACGATTAAGTCCCTTGTGTGTTTTTTCTGAGTAGCTGTGACCCACGTACAAATGTCCCCAACTTCAAATTGAGGCTGCTCTTTAAAAATGATGTTTCGTTTTCAATTTGGGGGTATTAGTATGGGAGTCAAACCTGGTCAAAACAAGATTTCTTACCAGCTATAAGAGGGAAAACACGTGAAACCGGTGATTTTGACACGTGATCTGGTGGGTCTTGAAAGACCCCCCACGCAACGTGACACATTCCCTCTTATGCTAGGAAGATTTCTTAAGATTTCTTACCAGCTATAAGAAGGAAAACACGTGAAAACCGTGATTTTGACACGCGCTCTGGTGGGTCTTTAAAGACCCCCCACGCAACGTGACACATTCCCTCTTATGCTAGGAAGATTTCTTAAGATTTCTTACCAGCTATAAGAAGGAAAACACGTGAAAACCGTGATGTCGACACGTGACGTGGTGGGTCTTTAACAGTGCTCAGCTGTAGGGACAGTGAGAGGGATGGCAAAATAGGTTGAATAGGGTGACGAGTACGGGGGTCACTACAAATACTTGGCAACATAATTATACTTGTGACGGTAGGTTTAACCGAGGCGTGGTTACTGCTACACCTATCTGTACTGTTAAAAAATCGGGACTTTACTGGAGTTGCACTGCCTCCGGGCATTGCCTCCAGTATTGTTCCCACCATCTTTGTATCTACAAATAATAATAATAATAATAGTACATTTATATAGCGCTTTACCTCAGATGAGCCCAAAGCGCTTTACAATCAATTATTCATCAACAGAGAACAAAAACAGCATTCAAGAGTGACACCAACCAGCAACAACGCATATACAAAGCAACTCTCTCTCTCTCTCTCTCTAACACACACACACACACACACACACACACACACACACACACACACGCACACACACACACACACACACACACACACACGCACACACACACACACACACACGCACGCGCACACACACACACACACACACACACAAACAAATGTCCCATATGTGTCTGTTCCAGACCGAGAGGACTTAAAACACCATTTTTCATTCTTCGAGTCACTACAAATTGCCCGGCAAAAGCGCTACAAAACCCCACAGAACTATGATGATTGAGCGGCACTGAGGGTTGGAAAGGGTGGAGGTGAGTTGGGAGGAGCAAGGGTCATAATTAATAAGCACTATCAGAGTGGACAATTGCGACTGACCCAGTTTCTTTGTCCGCCAGCGTGGTGGAGTCGGACCATACAACCACAACTGGCGTTGCCTGGAAGTAAAGCACTTATCAGATCAGAGGTAGTAGGTGAAGACGGGGTAAAAAGCCCATGCGCGGGTAAAAACCCCATGTCAATTATGTCATGAAATAAAGAAAATGTCAGTCAAATTTATTTGCCCATGAGACGAATGCTAAGCATTAACACTCGTCTCATGGGCAAAATGTGACTGAAATTTGCTTCATTTCATGAGATAATTGGCATGGGCTTCTTACCCGCCCATGGGCTTTTTACCCCGTCTTCACCTAGTATCAGACCAAGGCATGGAAACTCCGTCAGTGGTTATTGTGTCACACCAGACAGAAAAACAAACAAACAAACAAACAAACAAAACAGAAAAAAAGAAACCAACCCCAATTTTGTGGGGCGGACAAAGCACAAGACTCTTGTTACAAATTGAAAACGAAGCATAGAGACTCGGTCATGACTGTTTCCAGTCTTTGTTATAACGGGAACACGTTGCTTTCCCCTTTATCAGTCCACGTTGGATTCTAAACAAGGCAAAGAGACAGGTGGTCAAAAAGTTCAGCAGCTAATATCGTTGCTGATAGGAAAACCAATGGTTCCAGTTCAGGGTAAATCGGATTTTGCCTGGCTTAAAGACACACTGACTCACCACGATTTAAATCCCTTGGGTTTTTTTCTGGGTAGCTGTGACCCACATTCAAATTCCCCCGACTTCAAATTGAGGCTGCTCTTTAAAATGATGTTTCGCTTCGAGATTGGGGGCATTTGTATGGGAGTCAAACCTGGTCAAAACAAGATTTCTTACCAGCTATAAGAGGGAAAGCACGTGAAAGCCGTGATTTTGACACGTGATCTGGTGGGTCTTTAACACTACCCTGCCACCCCCCCCCCCCTCCACCTCCTTGCCTTCTCGCTTCTCCTATCAAAGGTGCTGACGGTTGTAGAACATTATTTTTGTGCAAATGAGTAGTTTCTGAATGAATGTCAGTGTCATACAAATGAGGCTGTGTTTTAAACATCCAATAAGTTGTTATGTCTAATAGATGCGAAAATAGTGAACACTTTGTTGTGTATTCAATGGTAATGGCAGTCCAACAAAAACAATACCCCGTAGCTAAGGTAGGTCTAATCAAAAACAGCTCGTGCGGATCCCGATTTATTGGTAACAATGGATTTCAGGTCAGGGAACTGAATCCACGGAACAAGTTATTGTCACACACACACACACACACACACACACACACACACACACACACACACACACACACACACACAAAAAGTTATTTATATAGCGCAATAATCCATTGAGAATGCTCTATGCGCTTTACAATGACATGATAGAATGATAATGTAAATACAAACAAATCATCAAAATTTACAAGTAATAACAGCATAAAAAGAACATCACTAAGAGAAGAGCACTCTGCAGTTACTCATATTACATTATTTCAAGGGAAATGCACACACAAAATTAATGCACAAGTGTATCGATATCGAAACAAATCATCAAGAAGTCAAAGGCATTAAAAGGAAGTTTTTACATACTAGAAAAAAACCCTAAGCCTTCTTCTTCTTCTGCGTTCCCAGGCCATATGGCCAAAATGGGTAAGGTACGTACGTGTCCGGTTTTCAGTTTTTATTGGTCTCCCCGCTGCGTACAGCCGACACATTCCGATTTCGGAGGAGCTCAAAGGAGAAAAAGTATTTGGAAGATGTTTTTAAAAAGGCAGGAGAATGGGCCAATAAGTCAGAAAGATAGTAAATGACAGAAAGCAAAGGGAAAAGGCAGAGTCAAAGAGAGTGGCAGATTAGAGGAAGTTACAAGCACAGAACTTCCAGAAGGTGGGAGAACTATTTTTACGAAAGGCCTCCCGGTATCCCCAACGGGGAGAGACTCGTGGAGGGGGCGGGGTGGTCCAGCTCCCCGTATGAAGGCACGAGGCATCCACCCACTGCCCCGAAAAATAATACAATCACCCTAAGAAGCTTTCTGCTCCCCTCCTCCTCTTCCTCCCCCCCCCCCCCCCCCCCCCCCCCCCACTACAGTCGCCAGTTTTCCTCCAACCTATCCCTCTTCTGCACCCCACCCCCCCTCCCTCCTTCTGACTTAACCACCTGGGTGTTCTAGGGACACACACGCATCGTGCAAACAAAGAACTTGTCCCCGTGATCAACAATCATCCTGATCAGCCAGATTTCAGATAGCCAACAATAGGACAGTCAATGGAATGCAGTTTCCAGCACCCCCCCCCCCCTCCACCAGCCCTTCACTAGCGCGCGTACACGCACGCACACGCACACACACACACACACACACACACACACACACCTTACCCCCCACCCCCAACCCAAACCCCCTCTCATATCCCTACGTCCCTCTACTGGATTCAAATTCCTGTCCTCCATTTTCTGCAAAACAAATGACGTCCCAGCAACGAGGAGGAGTAAAGGTAATACTAGATGAAATTCCGGTTACACCTTTAAGAAGGTAATCCAAACAGCCCCCACGACACGAGCAATATAATAATAACGCAGGTAGGTAATAAGACTTGTGGCCGGTCCCTGCCATCTCTTCACTTATCAAGAGCACGTACGTGAGAAAGGGCGGAAGGCCCCCTCTCTGGGAAGGAGGAAATAAGGGAGACGGACACCTGCACGCAATGTTATCTCCCCTTGAACTCCCCCCCACTCTCCGAGCCCTGGCGGTAAAGACATAAAGGGATATAAAAACTGACGTCATCCGTTACGTCATACCGGTCTTGTTTTGTTCAACGTTGGTCCACCTGCGGGATGGGTGTTGTTGACTTCGTTACTTTATTAGTTTTAATCTCTAGCGGTAGTTAAGTGATTGTTGGTCGTTGGACATGGAATGGTGGACGTTGGAGATTAGGTTAGTGGACACTGGAGATTGGCTCGGTGCTTGTGAGATATAGGTCTAGAGGCCGGGGAGACTGATATTATGGAAGTGGGGGATGGGTGAGTCACTGGTGTGATGTGGAAGGCAACAGATAGTTGAATGGATTAAAACTTGTTTTGTTCCTTCCATGGATACTGTATATGTTACGCCCAATCCGTGAAATTGCCTATTTCATGAAATGACCAAAATGCTTTGCCCAATTTGTGAAATGGACAATGTATATCAACATTTTTGAATCCCCATTCACACAGGTATTGATTAAGATTGATTCAACGGTATCACACTTTTCTACATTGTATTTGCACCCCTATCTTGCCCCCCAACTCGACCAGATGCTAAGCTGGGGCATGCCTGAGCCACATGTTGAATCGAACGTTTTATCAAATTAAGTCTGAATAAAATAATTTTAACTCATCTACAGATGAGATTTCTCATTCGTTTGAACCAATTCTTGATCTATGTGTAACGAAAACTATTTTTCATTCATATTGCTTTTCTCAATTGCAAGTTATAAATTGGCTATTTCACGAACTGGGCAAAGCATTTTGCCCATTTCATGAAATGGGCAATTTCATGGATTGGGCGTAACATATGCGTAATGACTGGTTTGCACTTATTCGTTTGAACCAATTCTTGATCCATGTGTGCTAATGAACAAAAACTATTTTTCATTCATATTGCTTTTCTCAATTGCAAGTTGTAAATTGCTATTTCATTAAATGGTCAATTTTATGGATTGGGCGTAACATATATACAACATACTGTAGGGTCCATGTTCCTTCGGATAGACACGGTTGCAGTTCCGGTTTACGCACTGCAGTCCCCTGAAGGCAGAGTGTGGCTACACACGTGGTGGCGTGGTGGCGGGTCACACACGTAATGTTCTCATCCCTAGCTGATGCATTTGTACCACAGTGTTCAAGTGCTTCGGTTGTTGGGATGATCCCTGGAGTCTTTTAGTCAGGGCACGACAACAACAACAGCGACAACGCATTGCACGTTACCACGGCCTTTTAATGACGTATACGACAGATAAGAGTTTGAGTTTGCATCCATCCCATCGGCACAACAATACCTCATATAACAATATAGTATATATTGATATTAACAGGAATATTTTGCTGTAGTGCATAAATGTGTGTAGTTTAATGTTGAATCGCAGGCGTAGGCACAGTGAATTTCTCTTTTTTAAGATAATAAAGTATTGTTGAGTTGAGTTGAACACGGCATACTCCTACGGAATGGATCTTGTACATGTCATGTGACATAGACCCTCGGTTTTTAAGTCTCATCCGAAGCTCATCTTAGACAGACACGGTCGGGCTGACAGACAGACAATGCACAGATAGACAGACGGACATCCATAAACAGAGACCAATGCACAGATAGACAAACATAAACAGAGACCAATTCACAGATAGACAAGCATAAACAGAGACCAATTCACATATAGACAGACGGACAGACATAAACAGAGACCAATTCACAGATAGACAAGCATAAACAGAGACCAATTCACAGATAGACAAACATAAACAGAGACCAATTCACATATAGACAGACGGACAGACATAAACAGAGACCAATGCACAAGCAGACGGACAGACATAAACAGAGACCAATGCACATATAGAAAGACGGACAGACATAAACAGAGACCAATGCACAGATAGGCAGACGGACAGACATAAACAGAGACCAATGCACATATAGACGGACGGACGGACAGACATAAACAGAGACCAATGCACAGATAGACGGACGGACGGACAGACATAAACAGAGACCAATGCACAGATAGACAGACGGACGGACAGACATAAACAGAGACCAATGCACAGATAGACAGACGGACGGACAGACATAAACAGATATCAATGCACAGACGGACAGCCATAGACAGAGACCAATGCACAGATAGACAGACGGACAGACATAAACAGAGACCGATGCACAGATAGACAGAAATAAACAGAGACCAATGCACAGATAGACAGACCGAAAAACAGAGACCAATGCACAGATAGACAGATATAAACAGAGACCAATGCACAGATAGACAGACATAAACAGAGACCAATGCACAGACAGACAGATATAAACAGAGACCAATGCACAGATAGACAGATATAAACAGAGACCAATGCACAGACAGACAGATATAAACAGAGACCAATGCACAGATAGACAGACTGCTGCTGTTCGCGACGCCCCTTATTTTATTCTTGGGGATTTCTTGGGGATTTCAGCAAAAGCGATATGAAAACTCAAAAGTGCTAACATTATGTCACCAGATGAACAGTACACTTTCTCTAATGAACTGAATGAATTTTATTGTCGATTTGAGAGGACAGATTTAGAACCAGAACTAACGGAAGTGTTAACAAACCTAGAGCATCAAATTAAAGAGAGTAGTGATGAACTATTAGAGGTTGATCCAGATGTTGTTAAATCCTTGTTTTCAAAACTGAATGTCAAGAAGGCGGCAGGCCCAGATGCCCTGCATGGTAAGCTGTTGAAGACTTGTGCCTCTGAACTGTGTGGTGTCTTTAGTTCTATTTTTAACTGGTCTCTCAAAACCTGCACTGTCCCCAAACTTTGGAAAAACTCTACCATTTGCCCTGTGCCCAAGAAAAAGAACCCCGTTGCTCTGAATGACTATCGCCCTGTGGCCATAACCTCTATAGTTACGAAGTGCTTTGAGAGAATTGTCCTCCGGCATCTTTTAACCTCTACCAGCCAGCATTCAGACCCCCTTCAGTTTGCTTATAAGTCACACAGGAGCATTGATGATGCGATCCTAACCCTGCTTCACAACGCTTTTATTCATTTAAATGATTCAAAGTCTTTCGTTCGTATTCTTTTTATCGACTTTTCCTCTCTGGCTCGTTAACTTTCTTCTCAATAGAAGCCAGTCAGTCCGCTATCAGTCAGTGCTCTCCTCTCCACTCTCTACTTCAACTGGTGCGCCTCAGCGTACTGTTCTCTCTCCTGTTCTTTTTACCTTGTATACCAACAACTGTAGAGGTACTGAGAATGTTCCTATTATAAAATATTCAGACGATTCGGCCATGCAAGATCTTTCAAATTCTGATTCTCACTACTTTAGTCAAGTTGCGAAATTCTGTCTGTGTTGTAAAGAAAACTATCTGGACCTCAATGTGCTCAAAACAAAAGAAATGTTAATAGACTTTAGGAAAGATCCACCCCCTGTGCCAAAGGTAGAAATCGATGGTGAAACAGTGGAAAGAGTATCAGAATGCAAATACTTAGGTACCATTTTGGACGACAAACTGACTTTCGACAAGAACACACACAACATACGTAAGAAATGTCAATCAAGATTGTTTATTTTGCACAGACTGAGAAATATTGGTGTTAATTCCAACATTCTGCATACGTACTATAGCAGCTGCATTGAGTCTGTGCTTACTGTTTCCTTTATGTGTTGGTTTGGACGTCTGTGTTTGAAGAACAAGCGTGTGTTGGATGATGTGGTGAATGTGTGTAGTAAAGTTGTTGGAAAGAGAGAGATGGGTTTGAATGAGATGTACGAAAGACGAACCAAGCATAAAGCCAGGAAGATTGTAAATGACACCTCCCATGTTTTGAACAAACATTACGAACTATTACCTTCTGGACGTCGCTACAAAACTTTTAAAGTCAACTCCAGGGCACAGAAATCCTTCATCCCCAGATCCATCCACCTCCTAAACTCATGATCCTTTTAGGTTTAAATGTGTGTTCATCGTGTTAAAAGAAACTATGCATGCTTATCCTTAGATGTGTATGTATTCACATATAATGTGTATCTTTAAGTGTGTATTATGTGTAACTTTTGCTCCTATTCATGCATGCTGAATGTCGATGTCTTTGTTATTCTGGCACCTGAACAAAATTTCTCCTTGGGAGATAATAAAGTGAATTTGATTTGATTTTTGATTGATAGACATAGACAGGGACCAATGCACAGACAGACAAACGGACGGACAGACATAAACAGAGACCAACGCACAGACGGACGGACAGACATAAACAGAGACCAATGCACAGATAGACAGACGGACAGACATAAACAGAGCCCAATGCACAGATAGACAGACGGACAAACATAAACAGAGCCCAATGCACAAATAGACAGACATAGACAGAGACCAATGCACAGACAGACAGACGGACGGACAGACATAAACAGAGACCAGTGCACAGATAGACAGACGGAAGGACAGACGTAAACAGAGACCAATGTACAAATAGACAGACGGACGGACATACATAAACAGAGACCAATACACAGATAGACAGACGGACGGACAGACATAAACAGAGACCAATGCACAGACAGACAGACGGACGGACAGAGAAGGTCGTCCCATCGTGGCAGGGCGGGGGAAGGTTTGCTTAGGCTGTCCTCGCCATGGAAACAGAGACCAAGGCAAACAGCGGGCCCACTTCAACATGCCTGTCATCTATCCCCCCCCCCCCCTCTAACCCCCCCCCCTCCTCCTCCTCCTCCTCCTCCCCAGTCCTGAGCCCCCCACAACTTAACTCCGCCCTGTTTCCCTCTACCATACCTGTCTCTCTCCCGCTACGTGTTTCTCGTCTTCAAACGAACCCACATCCATCACTGTCCATCAGAGTCGACGACTAATTGGACGTTAAACTCACCATCCCGCCACATCCTGTCTCTCATGCTCTCTCTCTCTCTCTCTCTCTCTCTCTCTCTCTCTCTCTCTCTCTCTCTCTCTCTCTCTCTCTCTCTCTCTCCCCCTCCCTCTCTCTCTCTCTCTCTCTCTCTCTCTCTCTCTCTCTTCTGGCGTTGTCTTTGTCGGCTTGCCTTTCTTCCTGGTTATATAACGTGTGTACTTTTCTTTGTGTCTCTGTGTGCC
>CM065688.1:26161996-26171996 GCA_017654935.2 Phymorhynchus buccinoides
GTGTGTTCACTTTCTAGGATTCCTGTACACTGCCGTTTGAACAAATAACTAGCATAATTATGCCAGTCTTTCTCGGAAACACACTCCATCAGTTTCTCCGAATGACCAACTTTTCACCTGACAATTATGTTCCTTGCATGCTAAGTGTCATTTTGAATAATTTTGATTTAATGTTTGATCTGTTACATCTCACAATGCATAAGATAAAATCTCATACAAATTTCATTCGAATTTTTATTTTAGTACATTTGTTTAAAGACAAATTTACAGAGAGGCAGGCAGACAAACAAACAGACAAATCGACATGATTTAAGCATAGTCTCCTTTATGGAAATAACAATGTTTTGTTTGAACAAAAACAAGGGAGGACGAAGATATATATTTACCTTATTTTCTTCTCGTCCAAAGAGCAGTTACAACCAATAAGTGTTTGGCACACCTTTTTCAAATGAATATTTCGGAACAAGACTGAACCCGAGCAGATGCTAAGTTCCCTCGCATGTAAAAGACGGACAGACGAAAAAACAAAAACCATAGAACTTCCTGAATGATTTTATTTGATTGATTTAATTTAAAGTCTGTTCACACAATGGAGATATTAGACTTTAAAAAAATTAAAGTGAGGGGGGGGGGGGGGGGGGGGGGGTGAGTGTATGTGTGTGTTATCAACAACAACGTAACAAGCATCTTGTAAACTAATGAATCAATTATAACAAACGAACCATCTCAGAGCTGGATATGACCTTTGCAATGTCAATCATTTCAAGGCTGTGAATGATCTCTTTTAAAGGCCCTATGGTAGCTATATTTATCCTTAAAGACCCCCCACGTCACGTGTCACATTCCCTCTTATGCTTGGAAGATTTCTTAAGATTTCTTACCGGTTATAAGAGGGAAAGCACGTGAAAACCATACTTTTGACACGTGACGTGGTGGGTCTTTAAAACGTTGCATAAAATGTTGAACTTCCTGAAGCTCGGGAGCTAATAACGGGAGTCCACAATGGGTACAGAGGTCCTCCTTGCTCCGCCAAGGGCCTGTTTCCTGAAGCATAAAATCAAGGGAGGCAGATGTGGATTGTAAGGGTTGAACCCTAAAGCCGTGTTTAGGGTCAATGTCTGCAGCAGAACAGGGGGGACATTGCCCAGTGTTGACAGACTTCGTGCGAACGACCACAAACCTCGCTTTATGACCACAGCATCTGTAGTAGAGACATTTAAAGGGCCACCATGACGGATGAGTTTTTTTGTAAGAAACACGTCCAGATCACCAGGAAAACACCCTTTACAGAGATTGCAACACTCACTTTGCTCTGGTTTCCTAGAAATCAAACCGTCAAATCGGCGATTCCTCCATGGCGGAGGTGCTGGAAGTCAAATTCTTTCACCCAAAGAGAAGGCGTGTACCGTCTCTTTTCTAATAGCCGCCTGCGTTTAGACCAAATCGTTTGCACGAAATTTTCGCAATACAAGCCTTTTTTTCTTTTTCTTTTTTTATAATAAATTTGATACAGATTATTTAAAGGAGTTTCGCTCACAACAAATGAAAAAGCTCCATTTTGGTTTTTTTACTGCACTACAAAAAAAAGAAAACGCTTCAACTACAATGAGTGACCTTCACCCACCCCATCCAAAATGGCTACTCTCTCCGGCATCTCCGCCAAGGAGGTTCGCCGTTTTGACGACTTAATTTCTAGAAAACTAGAGCAAAATGAGTGTTCCAATCCTTGAAAAGGCTGTCTTTCTGGTGATCTCGACGTGTTTCTTGCAAAAACTCATCCGTCAGGGTGTCCCTTTAACGGTCAGGGTAGCCATTGGTTCTTACCGGGACTGCTCTTTCTTTGCAGCCTCGTGGGCATGTGTGCAATCGTTGATAAAAACAATGCTTGGCTTATCTTTATTGTGGCTCACCGTATCGATAGTAGCAATATAGGGCCTTTGTCCAGTGAGATTACATCGATCGTATAAGAGTGGTTATATTTCATAAACTATGGAGAAGGCGAAGGTTAATATTTCATTGAAATATATTATAAATTCGCAAATAAACTCGAATATGAATGGGCTGGATGATATTCATTCATGACACGAGTAAATCAATGTAGGCTAATCTCAAATAGACGGGAAACATCATTGCAACAAGGGCGTCGCCGAGCGGCAGACATGTCCGTCACCAGCAATGCCACACACTTGCGACACCCCGTAGCATAATTTAGGCACCAACATGATTATTCTACATGTTGTATGTTCACGAGATACAGCCTGAAGAAGAAACATATAGCGCAAAGAAGGAAATTTCAGTTTTCAAGGTCACACTTCAAGGTCAAGATCAGCATGGTGATAATTTATGCTCGGATGTGTTCTTCTCTAGGGTATACAGTACCACACACAATCTGAAGCGCTTCTGTCAAGTACAAATGTGGAAAATATGGCTTAAAACCCAATTTGTAGACCCCTACCACTTTCAAGGCCTACCGATCTCCCGGACCGTGACCTTGACCTTGATCAGTATGCCACCATCAGAACGGGCATAAGCCAAAGTACCTACATGCCAAATTGGAAGACTCTAACACCAACGGTGTGGGAGTTATGGCCCCTTAAATATTTTCGGTTTTCAAGGTCGTACGCCAATGTCAAGGTCACGACGGCAAAAATGTTTGCGCGGATGCCTTCCTCTCATGGTGACACACCAGCACACAAAATTTGACGCGATTCGGTCATGCGGTTCGGGAGATATCCTTGGGACAGACAGAAAAAAACAAAAAAAAAAACAAAAAAAAACAAAAAAACAAAAATACAAACCAGCCGACCGCAAAGTCCTTCACCTATGGTGACGGACAATAATCAGAAGCGCTTGACAGTGTTACGAGCATACTGTACTTCATTTACAACACGATTTCATCTGGATAACAAGAAGATAAGTAAACCTATTTGCTGTAATTGACATGACTGGCACCTTCTTGCTTATCTGGCTAATTCCATGAAAAGAGTCAAAAGACGTTATTGTGCTTTTGTCTAATGGGCCAGCCACACGTCAGCTAAAATCGTACGACTGTACGATACGATTATATCACGTGATCTCGAAGCGCGAATCACGTTTGTTCTTGGAGACCACGTGATCGAATCGTATCGTATAGTCGTGCGATTTTAGCGGACGTGTGGCTGGCCCTTAAATGTCTGGAGTTGAACTATGTCCCTCTGAAGGAAGCCAGGTTTCAAGGTTTTAGTTTTTAAGGTTCTTTGTGAATGAATATTTAAATAGGGGTACAATATAGTATAGTATAGTATAGTATAGTATAGTATAGTATAGCATAGCATAGCATAGCATAGCATAGCATAGTATAGCATAGCATAGCATAGCATAGTATAGTATAGTATAGTATAGTATAGTATAGTATAGTATAGTATAGTACAGTATAGTAGTATAGTAGGTATTAGGCATTAGGTACTTTATAGTCGCAGAGGCGTCTCTGTAAAATTCGGGTTGCTCCCACCTGGAGAGAGCGTCGCAGCTAGAGGCGTGCCACCCAATGTTGTTGTTTTTATATGCGGTTTTTTGTGGTGGCTGATGAAGAAGGAAAGGGAGGGGGGTAAATTTTGACCAAATGATTACTTTTTCGCCGCTACTGGGTTTACTGTGCATGGGCACACGGGACCTCGGTTTATCGTCTCATCCGAAAGTCTCCACGTTCAGACCGTAAGGCCTAGTGCAGAATGAGAGGAAAAATCTCCTGTGCCCAGGTTCGAACTCGGGTTTACTTGACACGAGGTGAACGCGATACGTCTGTGCCACTCTACATAGTATAGTGTAGGGGTATACTTATAAGTTATAGGGTATACTGTAGGGTATACGAATAGAGCCAGGTGGCCATCTCCAATGGCCCGATCATTTCCACCACGCGTAGGAATGAGGATTGTTTTTGTGTGTGTTTTATCAAAGCGGTAGCAAATATCTAGCTGATTCGGAGAGAGAGAGAGAGAGAGAGAGAGAGAGAGAGAGAGAGAGAGAGAGAGAGAGAGAGAGAGAGAGAGAGAGAGAGAGAGAGAGAGAGAGAGAGAGAGAGGAGGAGGGAGCGACTCGGAGAGAGAGAGAGAGAGAGAGAGAGAGAGAGAGAGAGAGAGAGAGAGAGAGAGAGAGAGAGAGAGAGAGAGAGAGAGAGCGACTCGGAGAGAGAGAGAGAAGGAGAGAGAGAGAGATGCACGATGATAAACTTCCAGTTTTCATCATGCTTATCATAAGGCTTATTCGAGCATTATCGGAAAATAACATTTGTACAACCTTCTTAAACTTTCGGATAAAGTTTGTAACAGAGAAAAATGAACTGTTGCACGCGCATTATATAAATTCCACTTTCCCCCCCGTTGTCGAGAATAACTGGTGGTGAAAGAGTGGAACTTCGTGTATGTAGGTTATGGTTGGTAAATGATAACATGATCACTTAAGGTAGACACAGAGTGCTTCAAGTGTGTTTAAGTGCTTTTAGCATTTGAAGTTTTCGTGATACAAAATGGCGGAAGAGTGCGCTTTCTGGCACTTATATTTAACAAGTCATCGTGATGCGCATTTTAGTACAAAAAACACGCACAGAAACGGGCGCGCGGGAACGCATAGACACTCACACACTTGCATAAGGGCACTCACACACTGAAATAAACAAAGAAACAAAAACATTCCACATCGATGTTTTCAATTCAACGACCTGATCATGATGGTTCGACTCTATGCGCAAACCTAATCTACTCAAATTGACCAGGAAAAGACGAAGTTTCGGTACTCGATTTGCTGTCACTCAGTACACACTGTGACACCAACAAAGTTATTCAAGATTTCGCTGATAATCCGAAATGTTTAGTAAGATCCGATCAATGATAAGTCACTGACTGCAGTAAAATAAAGGGACGTAGGCCCCAAAGGAGCAAAATACCCGTCCTTGGTGCTTCCAGAATGTTGCTGGATTATATGGAGGCCCTTTCAAGTCGTAAATCGGAACCTTCGATTGTAGTTTTGTAATAGGAAGGAGAAAAGGCCCCACAAATAAAAATACACACTTCTTATGATTCTATGTACAACTGGGGGACACCAGAGATATTCTAAAAGGGTAAGATGGATTAATTAAAAGCTCGACGAACCGGGCTGATAGAGTTATCGTTAGTGGGGACGTGTACACTATTCACAGTGGAGGCTATCCAAAAACTCGGACTGGAACTTGAACGGAGATCTCAACTGGCCTATCGATGTGTAAAATGTGTCACGTTTCAAAGGGACATAACCAGTGTTTCTGTCCTCACTACTCATATAGGGAAAAGAGACCGGATGTTTATCTTCCCCTGTACAGTCTTTGGGGACACTGAACTTACCGACAAAGTTGAGAGAAGAAGAACAGAGATGTCCAAACCAGTATTCACGTTTGGAACACCAACATATAAGGATATAGGATAGGAGTTCGTATCTAGTGTCTCCTAAATCGAATCCAGCCTAATGTTTTAACCAGGCGCGTGCTTATGCCCTAAGAATTTGTAAAAGTCATTGCTGGAGTCATTTGTATGAAAGCAATACTAGTTTATTACCATAACGTCCAGGAGAGAGAGAGAGAGAGAGAGAGAGAGAGAGAGAGAGAGAGAGAGAGAGAGAGAGAGAGAGAGAGAGAGAGAGAGAGAGAGAGAGGAGGGGGGGGGGGAGCGACTCGGAGAGAGAGAGAGGGAGGGGGAGAGACTCGGAGAGAGAGAGAGAGAGAGAGAGAGAGAGAGAGAGAGAGAGAGAGAGAGAGAGAGAGAGAGAGAGAGAGAGAGAGAGAGAGAGAGAGGAGAGCGACTCGGAGAGAGAGAGAGAGAGAGAGAGAGAGAGAGAGAGAGAGAGAGAGAGAGAGAGAGAGAGAGAGAGAGAGAGAGAGAGAGAGAGAGAGAGAGAGAGAGAGAGAGAGAGAGAGAGAGAGAGAGAGAGAGCGACTCGGAGAGAGAGAGAGAGGGAGAGAGAGAGAGATGCACGATGATAAACTTCCAGTTTTCATCATGCTTATCATAAGGCTTATTCGAGCATTATCGGAAAATACAATTGACGAAAGTACTCTCTTTTTTCCGACCATTACCATTCAATAAATTCCTGTCTCTTTTACCTGTCCTCTTTCCCTTTTGGCGTGGAGAGAGCTGGCTGCTGATAACAAACCGGCTTTGTCTTTGACAGCTGCAGCAATTTACAGCGGGCCGCTGCCGGCCTGATAACAGCCCCGATAACAAGAGACGAGTTATGGAGGGACCCTGCTCTCTTCTTCTCTCCTGTATCGACTGGTCTGGCCCTAATAGTTGATGTTGTCGTTTATTACCTGGGTAGAAAATATGACCCAAGCGAAATTGGAAAAGCTATTTTTTTTTATGAATCAGACATGGTTTGATTTTGTGCTGGTATGCATAATACCTTTGGGACTCTTTGAAGACTGGCGTGACTTTAAGAAGTTTTTATTGTATAATCTTTGGAAGAAGAATGCAATGCTTGCTTAAGTTTTTTTTATTAGGCGATATGTCGGTGGTTGATAATGATATTGCATGGTGGTCTTAAAGAAAGGTTGTTGAATCTGATTTTTGTTTGGAATTATTTTTTTACCGTTTTTCTGTGTTCTTTGTGGGGGTTTTCGGGAGTTTTTCTTCAATGACGCAATTATTTCCTCTTCTGCGTTTCACACCAAATTCTTGAAGTGTTACAACTGATGAGATTCTGTCTTGTGAGTGTGATCAGGTCCATATTGCTTAATTTCGGTGATCAAAACACACACAGAGAGAGACACACAGAGAGACAGACAGACAGACAGACAGACAGTCACACACACACACACACACACACACACACACACACACACACACACACACACACACACACACACACACACACACACTTCAAATTGAGGCTGCTCTTTAAAATGATGTTTCGGTTTGAATTTGGGGGCATTTATATGGGAGTCAGACCTGGTCAAAACAAGATTTATTTCCAGCTATAAGAGGGAAAACACGTGAACCCCGTGATTTTCACACGTGATCTGGTGGGTCCCTCTTATAGCTGGTAAGAAATCTTGTTTTGACCAGGTTTGACTCCCATGCAAATGCCCCCAATTTAAAAACGAAACACAATTTCAAAGAGCAGCCTCAATTTGAAGTTGGGGGCATTTGTATGTGGGTCACAGCTACCCAGAAAAAACCCAAGGGACTTAATCGTGGTGGGTCAGTGTGTCTTTAAGAAAGAAAAAGTTACATCCCTTTTTCCAACAGAAAAAAAAATATGACAGCGACGAATATTTTACCTCACCATTCAATAAATTCCTGTCTCTTTTACCTGTCCTCTTTCCCTTTTGGCGTGGAGAGAGCTGGCTGCTGATAACAAACCGGCTTTGTCTTTGACAGCTGCAGCAATTTACAGCGGGCCGCTGCCGGCCTGATAACAGCCCCGATAACAAGAGACGAGTTATGGAGGGACCCTACTCTCTTCTTTCCTCCTGTATCGACTAGACTGGTCATATTTTGTTTAATTTAATAATTTATCCCTTTCAACGCCAGACAGTTTTCAGCCAAAAGTTTCCATTAAACTTACCTGGGTAGAGAAAAGATTGTGTCTGCAATATTGGGGATTCCTCTGTGACATGCATAAAATAGGGCCTATCCTTACCTCCCAATGACCGGGAGGACGTTAGCAGTAATATTCGTTCGTTCGTACCTCCCAAAATTAAGAACATCGCGTGGTTGGATAACAGACCCTCATTCAATGCCCTTTAGTGACGTGGGTGTCAAATCATTGTGGTGCCAAGAGGCGACAGTGGCGATGAAAGTTTTTTTGTAAAGACTCACCACGTCACGTGTCAAAATCACGGTTTTCACGTGTTTTCCCTCTTATAGCTGGTAAGAAATCTTAAGAAATTTTCCTGGCATAAGAGAGAATTGGACACGTGACGTGGGGGGTCTTTTGAGCCTTTTTGACTAAAGTACAAAATATGACCGAACCATACCTCATCGTCTATGGCCTTTCATGTCCTGCTCTCATAGATACCCCAGTTTCCATTTCCATTCTTCTTCTTCTTCTTCTGCGTTCCCAGGCCATATGACCATAATGGGTAAGGTACGTAGTTGTCCGGTTTTCAGTTTTTACTGGTCTCCCCGCTGCGTACAGCCGACACATTCCGATTTTGGAGGAGCTCAAAGGAGAAACAATATTTGGAAGATTGGAGAAGATTGGAGAATGGGCCAATAAGTCAGAAAAATAGTAGATGATAGAAAGCAAAGTGAAAAGGCAGAGTCAAAGAGAGTGGCAGATTAGAGGAAGTTACAAGCACAGAACTTCCAGAAGGTGTGGGAACTGTTTTTACGAAAGACCCTCCGGTATCCCCACTGGGAGCATTTCCATTCTAATCTTCTTTCTTTCTTCAAAGCAAGCAACTTCGCGAGAACGGTTGTTGGACGGATCATTGTGGTACCCTTGGAGGAGGACCTTACTCAAGCTGGTATATTGCCTAAAGCAATGAATGTCATCATCAAAGGATTTTGTAGGTAGCTTCCTGCTTGTATCTAATCCTTTCACCGCCAGCCATATTTCAGTCAAACTTTTCCATTAAATGTACCTGAGTAGAGAACAAAATCCATCTGCAGTATTGGTGATTTTTCTGTGACATATATAAAATAAGGTCTATCCTTACTTCCCAAAACTAAGACAATAGGGTCTTTGGGATAATAGACCCCAATTTGATGCCTTTTAGTGACATAGGCGTTAAATCACTGTGATGCTAAAATGCGATTTTGGCAGTGAAAGGGTTAACTAGACTGACGTTCCTCTGAACTTGATGTTCCACGTGCATTGATGTGACTGCAACCAGTGGCTGGGTTGCCTCTTGAAGGACTCTTGTAAGGATGATGGTGTCTTGGGTTATGGCAAGAAAACAGAGGGTATCGTGATGCGTGGTGGAACACGGAGAAAATGGTGTTGGAGTGATACCACTGGGTTGCCCAGAACAAAAGGGAACTATCTTTCTACGTTGACCAGGAATCCCTTTTCAAATCTGCTGAATTGGTAAAGTATTACATCTTTACTAGGGGGAGTTTGACTTCTGACGAATTGAAGACATTTTAAGCGCAACTTGCATTGTTTGGGTTTTGAATCTTGTTTGTTGTTTGTTGTTGTACCCTGGCTTAAAGACTCCAGGGATCATCCCAACAGCCGAAGCACTTGAACACTTTGGTACAAATGCACCAGCTAGTGATGAGAACATTACGTGTGTGACCGTTTTTGATTACCCCGCTGGTTTTTGATTACCTCCGACTTCGGAGGATGGGTTTTTAATCTGAGCCCAGCTTTCCGAAATCTTGTTTGTCCTCTCTAATATTTGGTGGTCATGGAAAGGGTGTGTCTGACTTGCATGCGTTCGTTTGTGAAGTCAGAAAATAGATACATTTGTGGATTGTGTCTTGTTTTTTACCGTTTATTTGCTACAGTAGCACCGAAATCCCGTTCAGTTTTCTACTACTTGAAAATAAAAGTGTTATTCCACGAGATGGTATGGCATATTGATGTGTGTGTGTGTGTGTGTGTGTGTGTGTGTGTGTGTGTGCGTGCGTGTGCGTGCGTGTGCGTGCGCGCGTGCGTGTGCGTGTGCGTGTGCGTGTGCGTGCGTGTGCGTGTGCGTGTGTGTGTGTGTGTGTGTGCGTGCGCGCACGCGTGTGTGCGTGTGTGTGCGCGTGCGTGCATGCGTACATGCGTGCGTGCGTGCGCACACGCGTGATGTGTGCGCGCGCGCGCGAGTGGTCAGCCAGGTGTCCAGAGGGAAATGCACTTATCTGCTAATCCTTTCAGATAACAAGCATGTCACTCCCGATCCCTACCCACCCCCACCCATCACCTTCACACACCTGTTCCCCTCCCCCCTCCTCCCCTCACACTCAATACCCTCCCCTTTATCATCTTTCCATACACGACACTTTTCACAGAGGTGGGCGGGTTGCTCATGCGTGTCGTTCTCCGGTCCGCTAAAAAC
>CM065688.1:26179496-26181996 GCA_017654935.2 Phymorhynchus buccinoides
TATGTCTACTCTATTTAGATAGTAGAAAACATTTTTTTATAACCGCTTGATTAAATCTGAATTCGACTGGAAGTACACTGGTGTTACAACCCAGACAAATAAAATCAATGACGACTTAATCCATGCATGCTTCCTTTCTTTGTGTGTCTGTATAATATTCTGACTGACAATATATTTCTATGATCTAAAACTACAACTGCGACTTCATTGCCATGGAATAATATTGACTGTCATTCGCATGCAGGGATTCGAAAAAAAATACCTTGATGATGAAATTCTGCTTAACGTCCTCCGGTCTGGAACAGACACATATATGGGACATTAGTAGATATAAAGATGGACGATGGGTACTTTTTTTTCTGTGAACATGCTATATTTTGCTTATCTCTTTGTTTATAGAGGAACTGCAAAATTGCTGAGAAACAATTCATGATTGGACGAAACATTAACCAATTTTGAACACGCAACTGCGTGGTTTATAAAAGGTGCAAACATGCTTCGTTGTTATTCTCTTCTTTGTGTGTGTGTGTGTGTGTGTGTGTCAAGTCAAGTCAAGTCAAGTCAAAATTTTATTTCCAGATGGGAACATTGTATAAGCAAAACATGCTTTTTTTCAACAAGCCATCCATAAAAAATGATATAAAGAAAAAATAAAGAACTAAACATTCCAAAGTAGCGAACAAGAAAAGGAAAATATACAAGTAAACAATTAATTAAAGAAACAAGCAAATATTCCACACACAAAAACAGGAAAAAGGATGGGGACATATGCGAATAGCATATTATGTACAATATATAAATCAACATCAATAACGAAACATTTAAAACATCACATTTACTTACCAAAATATGTTATGTAGGCTACGTTTCCATTCTTTTAAATAATTGGAATAAAGTTATCAATTATGTTCTGTTAAAGAGATACATTTTCATTTTTTTCTTGAAGTAGTTCTTGTTTTTCATGTTTTTTAAAATGGAGGGTAGTTTGTTCCATAAATCTCCACCCGAATAGAGGAGACTAGATTTGAATAGATTATTATTTGGTCGAGGGAATGAGAGTAAATGGGTGTGTCTGCTTGTGTTTGTCGTAAATGTATCTGTTATCTTTTTTGGAGCATTTCCGTTGACAATATTATGCATGCAGATTGCCTTTTTGAGGAAAAGTCTGTCTTGAAAAGTTAGTATATCTAGTTGTTTGTAGTCTTCATAGGTAAGTGAACTTGATTTTAATAAAATTATTTTAATTGCTTTTTTGTACATACGATTGATAATCTTTAAATTTGTATCACTACAGCTATCCCATAATGTTGAAGCATAATCGATCATGGAGAGTATGTGAGCATTAAAGAATAGTTTACGAGAATGGTTATCAAGGAAATGTTTAATCTTAGATAGCTGGAGTATTTTTCTAGACAGACCTTTCCCTAAAGACTTTATATGGTCTGTCCAAGACAGATCTTTGTCAATGACAACACCTAATGTTTTATGTGAATCAACTTCTTCAATTTTGTTGCTGCAAATAAATAGTGGTGGAAATTGGGAGTTCATCTTTTGTCTTTTTTGTCTGGTTGATACGTACATGCATTTCGTTTTATTGGCATTAATTGACATGTGATTTAATTGTGTCCAGTTAAAAACATTTTGAGCATCATTTTGAAGTTTACTTACTAGCCTGTTAGCATTCATATCACTAGTATGAAGGGATGAGTCATCTGCAAACATTTCACATTTACTATTGACAAAGCATGGCAGGTCGTTTATATAAACAGTGAACAATAGTGGACCTAAGATAGACCCTTGAGGTACTCCATAGTGGATTGGAAGCAATTCAGACATTTTGTTATTAATTGAAACCAGTTGTTTTCTGTCACACAAAAAAGATGACATAATATTTAAAAATTCAGGAGGAAGGTTATACAGTTCTAGTTTACGCAGAAGGAGTGAATGATTAATAACATCGAACGCTTTTTCAAAGTCAAGGAAAAGTATACCAGTAAACTTATTTTCATTTATATTACATAGCAGACTGTCAACAAGCTGTATTAGTGAAGTGTGGCATGAATGATTCTTTCTAAATCCAGACTGATCATCATGAAGTAAATTATTTTTATCTAAATAAGAGAATAGGGATTTTTGTATGTGCTTTTCTAGAGACTTAGATAAAGCTGATAAAATAGAAATAGGTCGATAATTAGAAGGGTTAGATCTATCGCCTGATTTATGGATAGGGATTACCTTGGCTTGTTTAAAATTTAACGGAAAACATTGTTTTTCTATACATAAGTTATATAAATAAGTTAGTGAGTCACATATAACTGGGCACGCAATCTGTAGTATGTTAATATCCAAACCATCTATATCGCGTGTCTTTGAATGCTTTAAAGATAAAAGATTTCTGCTGACTTCAAATACTGTCATAGGCTGGAGATTGAAAGGAAAATTTATATCTTTTGAACTGAGGAACTGTTTTAAATAGGATAAATCATTTTCATTTGATCTA
>CM065688.1:26186996-26194496 GCA_017654935.2 Phymorhynchus buccinoides
CCCACTGCTCCCCATAACCCCTATTTCTCCCCTCCCCCCTTCCCCGTTCTGCTACCTTCCCTCAACCATCTCCCTTCTTCTCCCAGGCAATATTTGCCTAGTGTCAGGCGGACAAACGTGCCAATGATGTTCCACCCAGCGTCCTTATGAGGCTCTGGAATCGATGCCAAGTTGTAGTCAGCTGGTAGCCAAGAAGACAGCACATTGCTCATGACCTGAATGCTGCTGCTGCTGCTGCTGCTGCTGGTGATGATGAGGACGACGACAAGGTTACTGCTCTGGCTGCTGACGACGATGACGACGACAACGATGCTGCCGCTGCTGTTGCTGCTATTATTACTGCTGCACTATACTACCACTGCGCTCCTGCTGCTGATGATGATAATGAATGAAGATGGTGATGATGATGATGGTGATGATGATGGTGATGGATGATGATGGTGATGGATGATGATGTTGATGTTAACCTCGAAAATTAATTATGACGAATACGATGGAAATGTCAGTTATAGAATCAAGTGAGCTGTGGATAAGTTCTACTTCAGATGGGGAAGGTTGAAGGGAAGAAGGACTGGAAATAGGAGTAGGACGAACGGACTCTGAGAGAAACTACTGGGCCAAATCAAGCAGATCGTGCTGTGCTATGACACTTTCCAGAATGCTATTTATTGTCCCCTTCACATAGTACCTTTGCCAGAGGTCTTATGCATAAATTTGCCTTTGTTTGACAGGGTCAATTAACACATGCATGCGTGTACGCGCGCGCTTGTGAGTGTATGTGTGTGCGCGGACGTGTGTGCGCGCGTGTGTGTTTATGTGCGTGCGTGTGTCTGTGTGCGTGCGAGTATGCGTGCGTATATGTGTGCATGTGTGTGTGTGTCCACATAGACACATTTTTACAAGCAGAAAATTATGTGCATGCGCATGACGCAACGAAGGAGCACATTCGTCAGCAAACCAACAAGAACAAAAACACAAAAAACGTCCTAACCTTTTCTACTCAGACTTTTACTTTGCGTACCTAGATGAAGTATCTCACCGTCACTCCCTGAATCTATATAATGATTATATTATATCAATTCCTGCTTGAACAACAACATAGACCCACGTAACTTAGCCAGTGTAATGCTTGACGATTGTTTGCATTCCATCAGCGTTCGAGTGCCTTAAACCATCGAAGATGACAAAATTGAACCCAGCGTACATACTGGTACACACACGATTATAGCACGCAGGGCCGGACCAAGTGATTCGTAAGGGGGGGGGGGGTCCGTCGGGGGGGGGGGGGGGGGTCCAGGGAGCTGCATAGGTTACGGGCTAAGGGGTAATGCCTTTTGGGGAGCCCAGGGGGCGCAAAAAGTTTTGCAATTTAGTAAATATAAAGGCAAAAATCGAGCCATTTAAAAAAACCTTTTTATCCCTGTATAAGGTACATGCCTGGGACTGAGGGGGGTTTCGGAAACGAGACCCCCCCCAGATCCGTCCGTGGCACGTGTCAGTTGGCTTGGACTGTTTGCATTCAATCAGTGCTAGCAGCCAAATGACCCTTTCCAGACATTCTCACTGCTGTTAGCCTCGTTCAATAACGTGGGTTTGTGACGAAATGAATGAGCGTCGTGTCTTTAAAGAAAGAAAGAAAGAAAGAAAGAAAGAAAGAAAGAAAGGACAACAAAATACAACAAACAATTGGAAAAAGCACATCAACAATAGGCGAAGTGTGGAAATATGTATTAGCATATCAAAAAGAATTATATCGGTTTCGATAAACAAAAGGTGGCTTAACCCCCCCCCCCCCCCCCCCCCCACGTCACATGGCGCATTCCCTCTTATGCTAGGAAGAAATGCCAAGATTTCTTACCATCTAAAAGAGGGAAACCACGTGAAAACCGTGTTTTTGACACGTGACGTGGTGGGTCTTTAAGAGACTAGTTTCAGTTATGTGTTTTCAATCCAAAATAATATAGTCTTGGTGCATATACATCATGTATAGGAAAAACGCACAGAAAAGGGTTTCGAACTCTTAGCAACCAACAGTGACTTAATAAGTCTGCCACTGTGACCTAATCATTAGCTTTAATAATGTAGACTTTGCGGGAAAAGATCTTAATATAGCGGCCCAGTAACGTTAATCCATGGTAAAACTTGGGGAGGTGGGATAGTATCGGGTGGGGAGGTTGCGGGCTTCTTTGGGGTAAGCCTACTTTCCTTCTTCTTTTTTTTGGTGAAGGGGAAAAGCGTAAAATTAGATGGAAGTTCAGTTTAACGTCGCGTATCGGCTTTCGCCATGTACGACGGGCTGAACAAACCAACCAGGGTATAAACAAAAATTTATGTTCCTGAATCACTGTCTTAGCCAAAAGGCCGAGAAGCGATCAGAATTCAACTTAAATCAAATTAGAATAACCCTTTCAGATTATATACATCTAAAGGGCCAGCCACACACATACAAATCGGCATCTGAATGCGATGCGATTTTGACGATGTGAGTCATGAATCACGTGAAATATTTCCGTCTAAAAACAATTCTGCTATCTTCGCTCACGTGGACCCAATACATGAATTTCACGTGATTCAGGACTCGCCTCCTCAAAATCGCATCGTATTCAGATACGATTCTGTCTGCTGCCCCTTAAAAAGATCCCGTGACGCGCCACGGTTACGTCCCTTGTTTTTTTTCTGGGTTGCTGTGACCTACATTCGAATTTCCCCATATTCAAATTGAGGCTTCTCTTTAAACTGATGTGTCGCTTTCAATTTGGCGTAGTTTATATGGGAGTCAGACTTGGTCAAAACAAGATTTATTTCCAGTTATAAGAGGGAAAACACGTGAATCCTATGATTTTGACACGTGATCGGGTGGATCTTTAAGAGAAGGTGGCAATTTTTCCAAGCTCTTTGAAGGCTTCTGTTTATAATAACTACTTTTTTCCTCTAGCCCATCCCAACACCCCCCCCCCCCCCCCTACCCTCAAGTCCACCCCACCCCCCTCTCTGTCTCTCTCTCTGCCCAGCTGCGGGCTTTCAGTCTGTAATGTCTCAACGATTAAGCTAAGCAAACCTCCCTGTCTTATATTGAACTCTTAGAACTCTTCAGACAAGCCTACCTACCTTTACTACCACTTTTCTTTGAGAAAGAAACAACGGAATAACGGAACTTTTAAATCAGAACTAACTGAACAGTTCAAGCCCCAAGTAGGCTACAGCTCGAACCAAAACAATGAAACTAGGCCGGGCAAACAAACAAATCAGCATCCTTGAAAGCTTTTTATGTCACCGCCATCCAACAACCGCTGCAACATTCAAAGAGACAGCCGAGGGACCGACGCCCGCATCAAAACCAACCGACGGGACTTCCTGTGGGTTCTTGAGCAGCTAGTTTGGGGCTTGTTGAGTCAGGCAGTCGGCAAAGCTCACGTCCATCTTTCCGCCATCACGGGCCTAAGGAAGATACCTTTAACCTCCCCCCCCCCCCCCTAAACTTCACAGACAAGCGAGGCTCCGCTTGCAAAACGACCGACCGACGCGTGTTGTACTGTTTGTGTTTCCAATGTCTGCTTGCAACTTCAAACTTCAAACCCTTCCGACATTCCTCCTACCCGCCAATGTTGCCTGCCTACCCACACATCTCCCCCCGACTTCCGCCCGGTGGGTCCACCCAGCGCATGCGCACCGTTATCACCGTTGCTATGGTAGCTAAAAATCATGGGGGGGGGGGGGGGGAGATAGAGAGAGAGAGAGAGATGTTAGGGCGATGAGGTTCTGAGCTTTACCTGAGCTGAGGACAGTTATAAACCATGGCAAAGGAGACTTTACTGGCCCCATATCTGCGTGTTGATAGTCTGCTAGCTGCTTTGAAGCGACAAGGTGCGACAATGGAGTGTACAATGAGTTACAACTGAGGTAGAAGGCCCGTGTCACCTTTACTTTACTACTAGCACTACGACTTGCTCAATGCTCTCACAACGCACTGAGCGAACCGAACCCACTCCTCTGTCCAGGCAAGCTCGAATATCGAGGTAGTCTCAGAGGTTGAAAGCTGAGTTCACTGACAGATGTTACGAGTTCAAATTCCACAAACATCTGTCAAATAAATTAAAAAAATCATGTTATAAGAAATGGCCTTTGGTTTAAATAATTTTTTATTCAGACCAACAGGGCACACATACATCAATACATTGTCAACATCAATGGGCAGCAACAAGCTTGAAGCTTATAGTGTGCTCGCTATCTACATGTATATTACATATGACGACGGTTGAAAACAACCATAAATAAACAATGGCATAAGCAATCAAAATAAGTTAAGAAACAACAAGTAAGAAAATAATGTTCATAAGCAATTGGAAACTTGAATAACAAAGTTAGTAATATTTTACATCAAATTTGTCAGGCTAACTTCAAATATCGAAAATTGAATAATGAAATACTTTAAATATTACAACTCTGATAATCAGTCAAGTTATGTTTAGAAGAAAATCAACAACAACAACAATAATGCACAAACAAACATAGAATAAGAGAAGAAAAAGAATACTAAAAATAATAATAAATAAGCAAACAGGAGAATGGGGGAGCACATGGCCTTTCAATTATCCTGATGAAATAATGAGTGATAACCTTTTTTCCTTATTTACTAAGCATAATACAAAAGCAAAGCAACATAACAAGCTGCTTTTAGAGAAACAATAATCAAACCGATCAAATTAACTAGTTCAGTTAAACATGCTTTCCCATCCATAACTGAGAAAGTAAAGCAAGAGGCTCCTAAATAATGCTTCAAAAGAATGGAACCATTGCGATGTGGTCTTCTGTCTGCTTTAAAACAAATAAGCCAGGGCCTGTATTCACGTTGAGATAGCATGAGACTTAGCATATGCTAACTTAGAAGCTCTTCCAAAAGTCCTATTAAATCTATAGGACATTGGAAGAGCTTCTAAGTTAGCATCATGCTAAGTCTCATGCTATCTTGACATGAATACCGTCCCTGGTCCATAATAATCTTTATATATATATTAATAAAAGAAAAACAAGTGCAGCGCCGAGCGGCTGCAAAGTCCCCTCGCAGCATAACCGAGGTACTCCGAAATCGGAATGTGTCGGCTGTACACATACATAAAAACGCATCAAAACAGCACGTAACTACATAAAAACGCATCAAAACAGCACGTAACTGAATAGTTTTTTTATATTTTGCCTTGGGGTTCGGACCCGTGATTTGAGCGCGTGCGATCATGCGCACACGCGCGCACAGAAAAATTCATGACAACTGTGTTATAGACCATTCATCAAGAAATGTTGTGAAAAAACCCTGCAAATACATGCAAAACTTTGCGAGATATTAGCGATTATGTGTTTTGGGGTTTGAACCCCGTAACTGGCGCGACCTTGACCTTAATGTAAAACTAAATGCATCAGTGGAGAGCTTGCATCTTGGCAAACTAGTATAACAAGCTGATTTGATGATGATAGACTGAATAGTTTTTTTCAGAAAAACGGACGAATAGCCGGACGGACGGAGGCACGCCGGACGGACGGACGGACACCGGACGGACCAGACAAAAACAATAGCTCCCCGAACCTTCGGCTCGGGGACTAATAATAGAAAGCGCTGACACAGTGTAAACCTCCAAGAAATGAGACTACTTAAACTGCAGTGGTTTTGTTGGCATATAGACTGAAATTAGGGCTCTCCACCTGGAGAGAGCGTCGCTGTCAGTACAGCACCCATTGGGGGTGTGGGGGTGAGGGGGGCAGACTTGGGAAACCTAGCTATCAATGTGGTTCACACTGAGGGGTTCTTATTTATCTGATTAACTTTTAACCGCCATGGGGTTTTTTACGTGCGAAAAGCGCATGGGTCAGACCTGCTTTAAGTCCCCATCCGAAGGACGCGACGTTCTGTTCGATTTTCACGTCGAACTGGAAAGAAATGGCAAGGCCGGGATTCGGAACTCCAGTCACTCACGCATTGGATTGGCAGGCGAACGTCTTAACCACTGTGCCACCTTCCTTGCCAGGAATACGCCAGTGTTGGGAAGGAGTAATCAGATTTCAAGTAACATTTAATGAGGTCAACAAATTGCCCATAAGCCACAGCGCCAAGGCAAACAAACAACGCAAGGAGTACTACTACCTCCGTGTCACAAACCGTAGTCAGCGGTTAACGGTTCAACACCTTGTAAAGCTACGATACAATAACGGCTTTGGAAAGACGTCTAACGGGTCTTGAGTGGGTCTTTTGCCCGCTGGGCCGAGTGTTGCTCTGATGACACGCTCCAACGAACACCAACGACTCTTTGGAAGACGTTATTGTCGCCTTCCTCCGGTCATGGCCAGAGCTAGGGTATATGGGAACCTACAAGAGTCAAAAAACGATATTCGTTCGGTTTTTATTACTAAAATAAAATTTTGGTTTTAGAAAATGTAGTCCTGAAATTTTAATGTTAACGTTCGGGGGGTTGTAGCGCGTGCAAAGGCTTCCAACAATATATTTTTTTTAACAAACACATTTGTACATGACAGCAATAGTATTAAACTCATCAGTTCAAATCCAATTGCCCAGATCATTTCAACTGAATAAGATTTTAAATCTCACAGCTTGCAGCACAGAGAATGTCCGCTTTTCTTGTTTTTATGTTCTTCCCGTTTTGTGTTGTGTTGTTTGTACTCGTTGTGTCCTAACCGCTATCTCTAACAATACAAATGTCCCATATGTGCCATCCCAGGCCGAGAGGACGTCAAACCTTTTTTCTTGCTCGCTCGTTTCCGAATTTTCTTACTCAAAGAAAGGAATATTTCAGATAGCAGCTGCATGCAGTACCGTCAACAATATCAAGAAAACGACCCAAAAAATGGATTAGGTTTACTTGACATCATCATTGTAACCGATGGAACATTTGTGTAATCTTCTCGTCGGAGAATTGTAATTAATATTATCTTCCATATTTGGGGGTATGCTTTTTGTTGTTGTTCATTTAGTTGTTGTTTTTCTGTCTTAAGCAAAAAAAAAACCCGGCTTTTTCATTTAAAAAAAAGAAATTCTACAGCCTAGTGACATTTGATTAACCTCATAAGCTATCTTGAAGTTTACAGAATTACAGAAAAAGAGCAGAATTTGAGATTGAGGGTCGTAAACATGATGGGGTGTCTGAAGTATAACTTTGCCGAATTCTGAGTGTGTGAACATCTGTTTAACGTCCTCCGGTCTGGAACAGACACATATGGGACATTAGTAGATATAGAGATGGTGGGAACGATCCTGGAGGCAATGCCAGGAGGCAGTGCAACACCAGTAATGTCCCGAATTTTTAATAATACATATGAAATGTTTTAAAATTTGCCGAATTCTGAACACCTAAATCTATTTTATATGCATGAAGGTAAAATGAATGCTACATTATGAAGAAGATTTTTAAAGACCCACCACGTCACGTGTCAAAATTACGGTTTCACGTGTTTTCCCTCTTATAGCTGGTAAAACAAATCTTAAGAAATCTTCCT
>CM065688.1:26209496-26229496 GCA_017654935.2 Phymorhynchus buccinoides
GATATGCCAACATATTTAGGTGTAACCAACACATCATAGGAATGAATTATTATCCAAACAAAACAGACTGACATCATTAACCGTAATAGTAGGGAATAAATTGTCTAATAATAAACGATGTATTCTTTCGGCTAAAGAACACAAGTGCAGCATCTAAAACAAAAAATCTTAGCCAAAAAAACCCACAAAAACAAAACAAAAACTACTCACACACAAAAATAGACAAATGTACAAAAAGTGTTAGGTTCTCTAGGAGCGTCACCAAGATATTTTTTAAGGAAATAAAAAAAGAATATGTACATGAAACAAAAAAATCTAACATTTGTTCAAGATGAAAGAGAAGGCATACAGAATACATGACATTCAAATTGCAAGTTAATCTCCAGAAAAATGTTTCGCGACAGGTGGAATTATGTAATGACAGAACTCGTGATATGTCACAAATGGTGTAGATACAGTATTGGTGTTGCATGTGTTATGCGCATAAAAAATCCACCCAAGCAAACATATGAGGACAACACAGAACTTCTATCATAACTAACCAAAAAGAAGAACACTTTTCGCTACCCACATACATTATTCTTGTACAATTACTGATTAGTAGCTTAGAATGAAACATTCTATTCAATGTCTCTTAATATTTGTTCATTTGACAGGTTGAACGTTGTAAAGAAACGTATTTTTTGTGTGATACGTTTGAGATGAGCCTTCCGATAATTATCAAAACCAAACCAAAGGCCTTTCATAGATCAGAAAGAAATACATCAAAGAAAGAACTAGAATGACTTTGGGAATGATATGGTAATGAATATGAACAGCACGACTAAGAAAGAACTAGAATGACATTGGGAATGATATGGTAAGGAATATGAACAACACGACTAAGAAAGAACAGAATGACACGACTAAGAAAGAACTAGAATGACATTGGGAATGATATGGTAAGGAATATGAACAACACGACTAAGAAAGAACTAGAATGACATTGGGAATGATATGGTAAGGAATATGATCAACACGACTAAGAAAGAACTAGAATGACATTGGGAATGATATGGTAAGGAATATGAACAACACGACTAAGAAAGAACTAGAATGACATGGGGAATGATATGGTAAGGAATATGAACAACACGACTAAGAAAGAACTAGAATGACATTGGGAATGATATGGTAAGGAATATGAACAGCACGACTAAGAAAGAACTAGAATGACATTGGGAATGATATGGTAAGGAATATGAACAGCACGACTAAGAAAGAACTAGAATGACATTGGGAATGCTATGGTAAGGAATATGAACAACACGACTAAGAAAGAACTAGAATGACATTGGGAATGCTATGGTAAGGAATATGAACAACACGACTAAGAAAGAACTAGAATGACATTGGGAATGCTATGGTAAGGAATATGAACAACACGACTGATAATCTCTGTACGGTAGGTCTTCAGTGAGCAGACACGGTTGTACAAAAGTATACATGCGGTAAAGCCACCAAGCACATTTTAAAACATAAACGTTCAAGACGACGAAAGCGGTTTTTTTTAAAGCCTTTATGCATCAAGAATTTCAACACTTACTTTTGTGTATCAAAAAATATAACTTGGAACTCCTTCTAGCAGAACGTGAGTAGAGTATGGAGGGCACATTTTGTTTCTCCCGCACCCAAACAAAAATAACAATTTGTCCAACCAAAGCACATAGTTTATGAACATCAAATCTGGGACTGTAGAATGGTGTTGGGACGAATATTTGTTCGAACTAGAATCACATTTCATTGAAGCAAAATCAAACATTAAAACGTTTTGTTCATAAAAAAGGAATTACAATCATTAATAACAAACACAGTCTGATGGGGGAAAAAGAGCAGTCAAAAAACATTTGATGTATATTAACAAATAACACATTTGAGTAGATGTTAGCTATAAACATGGTCTTATAAGATAAGCAGCAAACAAAGTTTGATACAGTCAGTCAATACAGTTATATAATAGTTATTGGCAGTAAACGCATTTTGATCAAATCAAACCGTGAATAGATTTTTTTTAACTAACAATTCCAATAAATTGGAAATGAGAAAACATAAGCTAGAGAATTTTTTTTTACATTTTTTAATGAAAATGATTATCTGTGACAGTGCCATTAATTATGGATCGACAGAGTCAACAATAACTTGAACACATATTTAAAAAGAATGAAGCAAAATCATAAACGACAGCTGACAATCAATTCAATCATTCAAAGATCATTTTGATGAAACAAGAATTTCTTTGTGAGTCGAGCACATCTGAAAATTCATAACTATCATGCCTAAATATTATTGAAATGTTTGTAGTATTGTTTCTCTCATAACATTAACTTTTCATGTTGATTAACAATTGAAAAGTACAGCACCACCTGAACAATAGATTGATGTCCGTTACGGTGATGTAAATCAATCGAATACAGTGGAACCTCCCTTATAAGACCTTCAGAAATCATCCAAAATGAGGTCTTATAAGGGACGGGTCTTTAAGGGAGGTAATTTTAATACTTACAAAGAAGGGCAAGGTCTCAGAGAAGCAGGTCTTATGGAGGAGGGAGTCTTATATTTGCTTAACCCAACTTCCATTGAGGTATACCAGTTTGTTCCTTGTTGTGTGTTGTCTAAGTGTAACATTATTCAAGACTAGAAGGCTATGCCATTCTTGAATGTATGTTGATTTGTTTGTGAGCAACTCTCTACCACTGTTGTTGTGTAGGCCCTACTGTGTGGGTGATTGCCTTAATAAGCAGGTCTGGGTCATCCTTTTTTAAGGATGAACTTGGGTCTGTATTGTTGTGGCAACTACTTTCACTTTGCTAGGCGAATCAGTGCCATAAATAATTTTGGTAAAAAAGGGAGTTAATTTACGAGAAGTTCCTTCCCCTTATTCATTTCATTATAATGGGATGTCTTACTCTTATAAGGGAGGTTCCACTGTACCACAATATTTTAAAAAATACCAACCCTGCAAAGACATAAAAGTTAAACAATACTCGAGATTAGTGACAGCGAGATAAGGGTAGAGACAAACAAATAGTGTGAGAACTGATTTTTGTTTTAAATCAGGGAGGATTGAGGTGGTGCAAGGTAATGATTCTGTTTAGGGGAATGTAAAGATGGTAGAATCAGTGTGCCATAGCTGATGAGGTTTAACCGAGGCGTGGTTACCGCTACACCTATCTGTTTTAATTTTAAAAAATCGGGACTTTACTGGTTTCGTACTGCCTCCGGGCATTGCCTCCAGTATTGTTCCCACCATATTTGTATTTATAAATGTCCCATATGTGTCTGATTCAGACCAAGAGGAAGTAAAACACCATTTTCGTCGTAAACATGGTAGAATTAGTTCTGTCCACTATTGTGTCATGCCCCCCCCCCCCCCCCCCCCCCCCCCCCCCCCCACCCCCATAGGACCTATTCCTAACAAGTTTACTGGTTGCCTTCACAGCCGGTGTGAGGATGAGAATGAAGGTGAAAGGGGGTAGGGTGGGGTTGGAACTTTTTCTTCCTTTAAGGTACATTTGTAACGACTTGTGTGTGTGTCTGCGCGTGCGCGCACGCACGTAGCCTACCGTTGAAAAGGGAAAATGCTCGTGAGTGTGGGAAAATACTGCTTTGCTCGCGGGAACTATATTCAAGGTTTTTGATTCGGCTTTCAAGGAACAGAATAAGTGTCTGTACACCACCACCACCCTTCCCCACCACCACCGTTACTTTTGTTAAGAAAAACACAGAGAGAGAGAGAGAGAGAGAGAGAGAGAGAGAGAGAGAGAGAGAGAGAGAGAGAGTCAAAATATATATATGACCGCAGGACATTAAGGCTCCAACTCACGGTCGCTCATTGTCCGACGTTTTCATAGGAAACGCTCACAGCACAGAGGAGACAGGTTGACAAAACGGTTACCATATACCTCTTTTCAAATACGCACATAATAGACCAGACAGACCTAAAATAACAAGCGCGAATTCGCAATCGTTTGTGGCGTGCGACAATTGAAAACGAAACATCATTTGAAAGAGCAGCCTCAATTTGTGCAGCCTCGATTTGAAGTGTGATAATTGTGTAGCCTCGATTTGAAGTGCGACAATTTTGGACCGACCGACAGACCGACCGACAGACCGACAAAGTGAGTTATAGGTTTGTGGCTTCAGCCACAAACAAAAACTCAGAAACAAAACCGAAACGGTGTGCACTTCCTACAAAGAGTCGTTTTAGCTTAAGTTGAAAATTTAACAAGCTCGTTAAAGTTTAAAGGGTTGTTTTAGTTTTAAGTTATTAATGTCATTCAGCGTGTCTTCTATCGTAAATCATGCGAGGTAAACCCCCACCCCCAACCTATTTTGGTGTTCATATGCTAACGGAAAACTACCTTCACCATGTTCGATAACCTTTTTGTTTAACAACAGGAAATGTTCATACATTCCACCACTACACCTAAACAGACATTTTATTTGGAAATATGCAGTTTAGACCCCCTCCATGTTTATGGCTTCCAGTCTCAAAAGCGTGGTTCTTTCAGAATTATGAAACTAACCCCAACCTGATACTAACCCTATCCCTTTTCCCAGCTGCTTCTTGGTGACCATTTTCAATGAAAACATACATTTTGGTGAGGGGTGCTTGAACTGCAACTTTGCTTCCTTGGGTGGAAAACACGTAGCTATCAAAAACGCTTACCTTACAAGCTAAGTGTTTTTGTTTAGTGTGAATTCGTCTTCTTCTTTTTCTTCGATCGCTCAGACAGTTTCCTGTTAATTATGAGCGCAGATGCGTCCTGCTGCCATCATGCGCCTAACATAGGACCAGTAAGTCCGACTTCGGCTGGAGGAAATATTTTTGAAAGTGTTTCTTGACAGAAAAAAAGGCAGGAGAATGGACCGGTAAAGCAGAAAGGTAGTAGACGACCGTAAGCAAAGGGAAAAGGCAGAGTCAAAGAGAGTGACAAATTAGAGGAAGTTACAAGCACAGAACTTCCAGAATATACAAAAGACACCAACCCCGCCGGTATCCCCACGGGGGGGGGGGAAATGTGAGTTCTAAATTCGATCTATTTGGAGATAAAGCAGCTTGCACAGATTGCTGTCGTTGCTGCTCTTGGAGATGAAGATGATGATGTAGTTTGTCAACACGAAAGGAGCAATTACAACTAGAAATCAAGACAAAGAACTTATTACCATTGTCTTATTATTCATCGACAGGGTGGGAGAGGTGGAGCAGGGGGTGGACTGTGTGTGTGTGTGTGTGTGTGTGTGTGGGGGGTGGGGTGGGGGGTCGTGTTAGAAAAACGGAAAGCCACCTTGCATTTTAACGTCGATTGTTTTTAATCCAGCATGTGGTACGTGGCGGCAGCTTGGACTGGTTTATTAACCAAAACACTTCGTCTTTCGATGTGTGTGTGTGTGTGTGTGTGTGTGTGTGTGTGCGTGTGCGTGCGTGTGTGCGTGCGTGCGTGTGTGCGTGTGTGTGTTGTGTGTGTGTGTGAATTTGATTGTGTGTTTTTGTGCGCGTGCGCCTGCATGTATGCACATGAGTGTGTGTTAGAAGAGAGAGAGAGAGAGAGAGAGAGAGAGTGAGGAGAATACGAGAGGAGAGAGCGAGAGAGAGAGGGATGAGAGAGAGAGAGAGAGCAGAGGAGGGGGGAGAGAGAGATGGGGGAGAGAGGAGGAGAGAGGAGAGAGAGAGGGGGGAGAGGGTGGGAGGAGAGAGAGAGAGAGTGAGAGGAGAGTGGAGAGGGAGAGAGAGGAGAGGGGAGAGAGAGAGCCTGGAGAGAGAGAGAGAGAGAGAGAGAGTGAGGGAGAGAGAGAGAGGAGAGTGAGGGAGAGGAGAGAGAGAGAGAGGAGAGAGAGGAGAGAGGGAGACGGCCAGAGAGAGAGAGAGAGAGAGAGAGAGGAGAGAGAGAGAGGGAGAGAGAGAGAGATGAGGAGAGAGAGAGAGAGAGAGCGAGAGAGATGAGGGAGAGAGGGAGCGAGGGAGAGATGAGAGAGAGGGAGGAGGAGAGAGAGAGAGGAGAGAGAGAGAGAGAGAGAGAGAGAGAGAGAGAGAGAGAGAGATCGAGAGAGAGAGAGAGAGAGAGAAGACAGACAGACAAGACAGGTAAACAGAGAGAGAGTTAACACAAGGCCTAACCCTCAACATCCACCGTGTTTACTAGTTTTATCCTTCAGTTTATTTCAAGTTCAACCGCTGATCCCGAACCTTGAAATATAACATAATTACTGGCATCACCAACCCCCTTTCCCCCCGAGCACCGTGTTCATTTCTAAAGTTAAACGAAACACGCCAAAAGAAGTTGCTCCCGATGGTTAGAGACAGGCAACACAGATAAATGATCATGTCAGCAAAACATTGACAGTTCCTTAGATATCTTTTTCATTCGGCATCTTGAGAACTACGCATAGAAACCAAAAGCCACGGATTTCTTTATTGCAATAGGTAATGAAGATAAGATCAGCGTAGGATCTATCCACAATATATAAACAACTGGCATTATTTTTTTTATTTTTTGTTGAATGTTATTTTGACACGATTTCTCTTTGTTGAGGGATAAAGATGGCTTTGATACGGGTTACAATTCAAATTAAGGTGCATACTGAGTATCAAGGGATTGATTGACTATCGACCACAGACAAATATATATATCTACATGTTCATACACATTAACATAAGTTTACTGCTTGATCGACAGCTCAACAAAAACAAAGAGAAAAAACCCCACAACTATGTAAAACACACACACACACACACACACACACACTAATATTTGTAGTGGCTTTTTGAAAGACACGAAGATAGCTATGTAACGGATATCTAACAAAACAAAAACAAATCACCACACACACACACGCACACGCACGCACGCGCACGCGCGCACACACACACACACACATACACGCGCGCGCGGTTTTTATTTTTTTTAGCTTGAACATTGGAATGTATTATATCTGTATAAGCCTTGCTATTAATTCGAATCAGCTCGGGGGGGGGGGGGGGGGGGGGGGGGGGGGGGGGGGGGGGGGGGGGGGGGGGGGGGGGGGGGATAAACTAACACTAGCTTTGCATCCTGCTTTTGTTTGAAAAAAACCAACCCCAAAACCCACAACTAAATTCAAACTTTGGTTAGGGGGTGGGTACACGTTTTAGATGTGCATTCTGGTAAACAAACAAAAAAGTGATCACTGTTTACTGGGTTAACAAGAATGTGACAAACATTGTGTTGTCATTGTCAGTATCAAATAATTATTAATTGTCAATTTAAACAAGCGCGGATTCGCAATCGTTTGTGGCACGCTTTTCTTTCTCTTTTACAATATGTGCGACAATTTTGGACCGACCGACCGACCGACCGACAAAGTGAGTTATAGGTTTGTGGCTTGTACCACAAACAAAAACCAACAACAGTTCTTTCAGGATTATCAAAACAAAAAAGTGACCCAAAAGCAAGTGGGGAATGGGTCTTTAGACTACGTCTTGGAGACACGAAAGGGCGATAATTTTCGAACTGACTTGACCACGCCACCTAGTGACTAGTCAGGGGCAGATAGTTTTCTGTGGCTATATAGCACTGTTTCATAATTCGGTCTTTTGGGGTTATCTTTCCCTACTGTCTCGTCTTGAAGTCGGTTTGGGGTAGTTCTGGTTCAAAATTATAATTAAAAAATGGAAGTTACCTACTTTCAACAACAACTTTATTTTGTTCTTGTCTTCAAGTCTTGGGGTATTAATGTGGTCGTATCAAGTAAACAAATAAGAACATAACTGTTTATAGTCAACTAATGTAAACACTTTAAGAAAGAAACATGAAACAGGACTTAATATTATTAAATCTGCAAACTGATAACTGAGCAATTAAACACCCCTCTATTTCAATTACGGAGCAGCCATGACGTGTCTACAGCATTTCCTAACCGGAAATATAGCACATACTAATGTACTTGTGGCGTTACCATAGCCGATGAGGTTTAACCGAGGTGCGGTTACCGCTACACCTATCTGTATTGTTAAAAAATCGGGACTTTACTGGAGCTGCACTGCCTCCGGGCATTGCCTCCAGTATTGTTCCCACCATCTTTGTATCTACAAATGACCCATATGTGTCTGTTCCAGACCGAGAGGACGTAAAACACCATTTTTCATTCATTCTAACCGGAACTAAGTGTCCTAACGGGCACATCACTCGTCTGTTAGGTATACTTCCGTTTTCATTTCGAAACAGTGCCATACTACTAGTTCCTGACAGGCAAGGACGACAATCTTAAGTAGGTGGCGTTCGCATCTCAGTTCACGAGACAGGGGCAGAGAATGTTCAGTATAAAGCCTCATTACGTTGAAGTGTTTTGTGGTACACCCCAAACAATGTCCCATCGAAACCTGTTCTCCTGAGGGCTGTGAGCAGATAGATACAACAGATAATGTATAGCCAAATCTGTTTGAACTAATTGCTTTGCTCTGTCGGATTGTCCCTGGAGAGGCAACAACAAATCGACCCCCTTGATAGTCATTCAACCTCCAGTATCGAGCGATAGTGAGGAACTAAATGCGCATTTGAAATAAATGAGTTGCAAATCAAGAGAAACAAGTATATAAACAGAATTCTTAAAAGTCAGCAGCTTCAAAGTAAAAAAGAAAATCATTCAAAGTATCGCGCTTTTAAAGCCCCGCACGTCGCGTGTCAAAATCATGGTTTTCACGTGTTTTCCTTCTTATAGCTAGTAAGGAATCTTAAAAGAAATATTCCTAGTATAAGAGGGAATGTGACACGTGACGTGCGGGGTCTTTAAAGCGTAAAAATGAGAGATCAATTGCTTCAAGGTTAAAAAAAAACCAATACATTAAAGTCAGATGCTTTTAAGTTTTAAAAAACAATCGGTTGTCCCGCAATCCATAGTTTTCAAAGTACATATGCATCAGCCATTTAAAACTTAAAAGACAAGAAGAAAAACAAACAAAAAGGTAAATGAAAATCATTATGTACATGACTATATTAATTAGTATGGTAGTAATTGTGAGCTATGGAAATGTCAAATCAAGAAAATACGCAAACGTAAAAAAAAAAACCAAAGATTTGAACAAATGTCAAAGACAGAAATCTAGAGATGCAATCAAATGAAAGTAAGAACAATCAAGAACATGAATGACAAAACCAAAAACGCATGCAAGGTAAACCACAATTACTTCGTAAGACACAAAATTATTACAACGAAAGCAAGGCGAACTGGTAGAACACAGTTGAAATATTGAAAAATCATTCCAAAATCCAAAATCAAATAAATCAATTCGAACGATGATATCAAACGCAACATCAATCGACATTAATGAGTGAAATAAAATGTCAATGTGTTCGTTCTGAGACTCCAGAACTTTTTTATTTCAAATGATATGTCAACTTTCAACAAACAAGAATATGCAGCCACACCCTCCTAACACTCTTTTTCCATTTCAGCATTTTAACAGCAAAATGTGTTTTCTCTCCAACAATGTCCAAGCTATATAAAGGCGAAAAAGCAATTACGCTGTGAAAAGGTGATATCGATTATACAATTTCTAACTGCTTTTCAATAATCATCATAATAATCTTTATATTATTATTAAATGTTATATTAGGTCAATTGATGTAATATTGGTTTTTTTAAAAAGTTTTTTTAAAAAGTTCAAAATGTTTTTCAATCATTACTATACCCTCAAAATATCTTACTTTCACTTATTATTACTTTCAGAATATGTTATTTTCAGTCACTTATCTGTCCAAATATTTTATTTTCAATCATTATTATACCTTCAAAACAGCTTATTTTCAGTCACTGTCATCTTTCAAAGTATCCTATTTTCAGTCATCATTATACCTTCAAAACAGCTTATTTTCAGTCACTTTATTTTTTATTTTTTATTATACCTTCAAAATATCATTTTTTTCCAGTCATTATTATACCTTCAAAATATCTTATTTTCAATCATTATTATACTTTCAAAATATCTTATTTTCAGTCATTGTTATTCTTTCAAATATATTTTGTGTCACCCAGACGAAGAGGTTATGCCCAGAAACGTCGGTTTTAATTTTTTTAAATTTAATTTTGTTTTAGTGGTTTTTTTATATATATTTCCAAACCCACCGAGTTAATTTTAAATTTTCCTGAGACTGAAATCCTGCAGTCAATTATTATTTTTATTACACTCATCTTATTTTCAATCATTCTTATTCTTTCAAAATATCTTATTTTCAGTCATTGCTATTCTTTCAAAATATTTTATTTTTCAGTCATTATTATACTTTCAAAATATCTTATTTTCAGTCATTGCTATTCTTTCAAAATATTTTATTTTTCAGTAATTTTTATATTTCAAAATATTTTATTTTCAGTCATTGCTATTCTTTCAAAATATTTTATTTTTCAGTCACTTCTATACTTTCAAAATGTCTTTTTGTGCATGTAGGCGAGTCTAGGTTATTGTGCACTCCCACTGACACAATGGGTTACACTGAACTAGTCGACGGTAAATATTGACTGTGTTGCGTCTTCTTGTTTGCCCCCCCCCCCCCCCCCCCTCCATTTCTTTGTACCCACCCACCCCCTCCCACTGCCTACACCGTCCATACCCGAAACTCCTTCCGCCTCTCTTTCCTTATTTTAAATCCCTTGCCATAATTTTATGCCTTGTCCTCTGTCAGTAAAGTTCTCTCAAGTGATTGGTTGTATCAGTGACGGAGCAATCAATGTTTGCCCGACACTCTTAATGTCTTCTAAAACAGTTGTATTTAAGATATATGAACATGGTAGGGAATCCACACATAGGCCCACATACGCGCCCTCGTCCGCGTGCCCGTCAAGCTCATGCGCCCGCACAGTAATGCACAACAATGCCGCTCTCTTTGTCTCTCTCCCCCCCCCCCCCACGCGCGCGCGCGTGCACACACATACACACAAGTTCGTGCACATGCACCCCACCCCCACCCCCACCCCCGCACACACACACTGCTGGATTTTCGGTTGTCACTATGTACACAAAATCAAGTTCAGCAAGGAAATCTTTTTTGTCTACACAGACAGCATCAACAATGGCAATAACAACTGTCCACCCGTGGGTGTAAACCCCTACTACCATCCTGACAACCAACCTGCCCCCCCCTCCCCACTCCCGTCCCCCCACACACTCCTCCCTTCCATCTTCTACAATCCTTTTATGCCCCCACCCCCCCTATCCTCATTTGTCCAGTCATACTGACCTGCAATACCCCCCCCCCCCCCCCAACCACCACCAGTTCGTTTTAATCTTTGAACAAACATTTACCCCCCCCCCCCCCCCCCCTCTCTCTCTCTCTCTCTCAATGCAAAGCCTAGGTTAACAAATTTCGTTAATATTCATATTACGAAACGTTTCTACGTATCATTCTAAGATTTAGAAGGGGAAAAAGAAAGAACACAGCCAAACACACCCACAGTGTGCATGGTATTACATGATATGGTATTGGTATTGGTATCACTTTTCTAGTCACAATAAATAAAATATATCTGTCAAATTCGGACTACTGCTTAAGCCGGGAGAGTGTCACCGCGAGTGCAGCGCCACCTTTTTTTTTCTTCAGGCCTTGTCATGTGCCATATGATAAAGACCATTATTACAAACTTAATGTTCGAAAAACTATCCACCAAGAAGAACTGAGGGTCGTTTTGGGCCATTACAATCATTCTTCCTTTATCCATCTCGTTCAGTTTTTGTCTTGGAGGCATGCCGTTCTGTTTCCTTACCCTATTATCACCAGTTAAGCTGACCATAACGATATGTCATAAGCAGCATTCAGTCTCAGAGTTCATTTCCTGAATGCGAAAAAGCTGATATAAGCCATGTTGGCCAACCGCAATACATTTTTATATACTGCTTTTTAAAAGTGCGCGTTTTCAAAAGCCGGCCCTTAATTTTTTTTAACAGCATAAATAACGTCCAGCACACCAATTTTGTGTGTGTGTGTGTGTGTGTGTTGTTTGTTTTTAAACACCAAACACTATTGAAAATAAAACTTCCTCATTATCAATTCTTGTTGATTGCATAGTTATTTTTCTACATTTAAAACAAATCAAGACTACATACGAAAACAACACACAAAAAGAAAACAAAAGACACATAGACAAACTAAAAATAAACTAAGCAAATATTTCTAGTCAAGAGTATTTTGCAGCTACATGAAATCGCAATTTAAACAAAAATGTTTGCATCTTGGCGACACCAAGGGACCAGTTCCTCCGGTTGGGCGTGGGAGTGGCGAGTGGCGTGGATTTCCTGTCGCTGGGGATGTTGAAGGAACGGTCAGTGACCTGATCAGACAGCTTAAAACCTTTTCATCGCCACTGTCGCCTCTTGGCACCACAATGATTTAACACCCATGTCACTAAAAGGCATCATATGAGGGTCTGGTATCTAATGACCTTATGTTCTTCATTTTTGGAGGTAAGGATAGGCCCTATTTTATGGATGTCACAAAGGAATCCCAAATATTGCAGATGAAATCTTTTCTCTACCCAGGTAAGCTTAATGGAAGGTTTTTGCTGAAAACTGGCTGGAGTTGAAAGGGTTTTAACCTCCCAGATCACGTTTCTACCTAAGCCATCTAGTTCCCGGAGGTAGGTGCCGACAGGCGCTTCGCTGCTCGCAAGGGAGGAACCGAGTAAGTTGTGATAGGATGGTTCTGCCCCTAATGTTCCAAGAAGCCTTCTTCACTCCGTCGCTCCATGGTCCTCGCTTGTTCAACCAGCCTGTAGAGTCTCTTCAGGCCACACCAAGGTCCAAACTGATGACCTAGGGTAATGGTGGTGGCGTCGGGCTCAATCTATGGGATATGAAATCCGTTTGGCGCAACAGGGCGGCACTGGTTGGCCGTGTGTGTTTTGCCGGTAGAATGAACAATAATTAATTTTCCTACCTGTTCTGCGCGTTGCCCTTGTGCCCCGCTTCGAGACAGAATTTCGACAAGAGGGTTAAGCTCATTTGAAGCCCTATTTCGCTCGAGCTGTACCGTCAGCGTAGTAGCCCAAAGCAACTTCTTTTGCAGCATTCAACTGGCTACGCATCAAAATCATGAGACCGAGTGCTGAAGCAATACCGGATGTCCGGAGAAAGTCTTGTGCCGCCCCCCAGAGTTTGGTGAGCCCTTTGCAACAATCTCAACATCATCGTCCTTCATTTGGGATACTAAAGCTAAGCCCCATATGTGTCTGTTCCAGACCGGAGGACGTTAAGCAGAGTTTCTTCTTCTTCCCCGACTGCCTTTATCACGCGAGTCTTAGCGAGTGTTGAAGTGTAGGCCACAGAGTAGCATACAGGGCTGAGTGGAAAACAACATTGCACTATTGTGGCGTAAAAGTATGACGGAAAAAGGAACTACAAAATAACACATAAAACTACAAATGGTTTTTTATAAAGAAAACAGAAAAGAAAACGCAAAAAGATGAAACTACAAACTGTTTTAATTGTGAATCACACGAATACTGATTGTTCTAAAGCTACGCACTTACACATAAACTCACACTCACACACATACGCTGTCTCTCTCTCTCTCTCTCTCTCTCTCTCTCTCTCTCTCTCTCTCTCTCTCTCTCTCTCTCCTTCAAGATAATACATACAACTTCATACCATACACCTCCTTTCCTTATTTTTATCAGCCAAAGGAATTACCTACAACAGACCAAAAATAAGGGCAATACATTTCTCTGATTTAAAATGTAGAAATGAAAACAAATTGCAGTTGACCATCAACCAAGTCACTTTTCTAAAACCCTAGCTGATATGTTTCTCATTTAGTTGGTTTTTTTTCATGTTCCCGTCATTTTTTTATGATCAGTTCGAAAAAAAAGAGACAAAGTTCTTGTTATCATATGTACAGCCTTGTTTCTTTTAAATAGGTCTATTCTACTTCAACATTTTACACTCTTATTTCCTTAAAATGGGTCCATTCTATTTCAGCATTTTTACATCACTATTTCTTTAAAATGGGTCTATTCTATTTCAGCATTTTTACACCCCTATTTCTTTAAAATGGGTCCATTCTATTTCAGCATTTTTTGTTTACACCCCTATTTCCTTAAAATAGGTCTATTCTATTTCAGCATTTTTACACCCCCATTTCTTTAAAATGGGTCTATTCTACTTCAGCATGTTTACACTCCTATTCCTTTATTCTAAGCATTTTTACACCACTATTTCTTTAAAATGGGTCTATTCTACTTCAGCATGTTTACACTCCTATTCCTTTAAAGTGGGTCTATTCTACTTCAGCATTTTCACACCACTATTTCTTTAAAATGGGTCTATTCTACTTCAGCATGTTTACACTCCTATTCCTTTAAAGTGGGTCTATTCTACTTCAGCATTTTCACACCACTATTTCTTTAAAATGGGTCTATTCTACTTCAGCATGTTTACACTCCTATTCCTTTAAAGTGGGTCTATTCTACTTCAGCATTTTCACACCACTATTTCTTTAAAATGGGTCAATTCTATTTCAGCAATTTTTTTTTTATATACACCCTTTTTCCTTAAAATAAGTCTATTCTACTTCAGCATTTTTACACCCTTATTTCTTTAAAATGGATCTATTCTACTTCAGAAATGTTACACCACTATTTCTTTAAAATGGGTCGAGTCTATTTCAGCAATATTTACACCCCTATTTCTTTAAAATGGGTCTATTCTATTTTACACCCCTATTTTTTTTAAGTGGATTTATACTTTTCCAGCATTTTACACCCCAATTTTTTTTAAAAGGTCTTTTCTATTTCAGCATTTTTACGCTCCGATTTCTTTAAGGTGGGTCTAATGAAAATACTATCGCAGATTGCAATGCCACTGACGTGTCCCTTTTCTCAACCTCCCTCCACTTTCATACTTTACTAAAGGTCCTGTTCCACACATCCAACTGCGGTCCAACGGCTACTACCCAACTGTGACGTCTGTGAGGCATGTATCCGATGATACTACTACTACTAATCATAATAATAATAACGGGCATTTATATGCGCTTATTCTTAAACAAGCCCTAAGCGCTTACACTAATAAACAAATAAATGAATAACCCTCCACCCACCCACCCAAACAAAAAGCAGTAGAAAATATGAGAATGTCAAGGATGGCTTCGCACACGCACACGCACGCACGCACGCACACGCACACACACACACACACACACACACACACACACACACACACACACGACACACACACACACGTGCGCGCGCACAAAAACCCAAAAAAACAAATACAAAACAAAACACACACACACCACACAACACACGCCCGCACAAACCACACACAAACACACGCGCACAGAAGGGACAAAAATTACTTTCCAAAAGAAGAGAGCAGGCTACGATCTGAAGAGTGGTTTTGAGGGAAGACTTAAATGAAGAAACGGAGTTGGCAGAACGGAGAGGAAGAGGGAGTTTGTTCCATGTCTGTGTGAATCTGATGAAATCCTGCTAGATTCGTTCCCTGTGTTTGTAGACACCCCCCCCCACCCCCTACACGAAGCTAACGAAATAAATACCTGTATTTCTGCAGTAGACATTCTCTATCAGATTGGTAAATGTGAGTCTACGTGACTGTAGTGAAGGAAATTATCCAACATTGAGCGATACATACCTCACAGACGTCACAGTTGGTTAGCCGTCCGACCCAAGTTGGATGTTTGGAGCTTGGGTTTTGCACATAGTATTGTTTGACCATCATAACCCCATTCCCACTCACCTCTTTCATCACCCCTACCCGATATCCCTACCTTTGTTTGTTTTTAAACGTCGACGTATTCAAACACACACAACCAATAACATTTGTTTTTTTACAAACTAACATAACACGTGGATTTTTAAAACATATTGCTTTACGTTTGAAAACATAATGCCACGATTATTTATGCCTCACTTGCTTAAAACTTTGGGATTAAAAATATGGAACACAATTGCTGTCAACCATCAACCAAGTCATTTCTTTTTTTCTTTTTTCTTTTTATATAAAAGCCTACCTGAAATGTTCTTAGGTTCTTCATGCATTGAAGCAAATTAAATGTTTGTGGATTCTAGGCTGAAAATGTCTCCCCCCAAAATACCGCGCCTGTCGTGCATTTAAACAATCTCATTAGCGAAACAAACATTGTGAACACTACTCACAACCACCCATCACCAGGATGTTATTATTATATCTTATCGATATTCTGCCAATTCCTTTTAGAGGAAAATACGAAGAGTAAGGCAGTTCAGGTAAAGATTGCAGAACGCTCGTCATTGTCCATTCGACATATACATGTATATATTTTTTAAATACTAAAAATTGCTGTAAAAACGCTGAAAACGATGATTTAAAGATACATCTACAACGTCTTCTTCGGTTTCACCCCCTGAAACGTAATCATAGGTCCAAATTATAAAACCGAGCCAGCGTCGTGAATATTATAATAATAATAATAATTTAATTCATTTTAGAAAAGTGACGCCTGTCCCTCGTGAGGCTCCAGGCGCCATTCCAAAAATAAAAACCAACAGGATCCTTTTGGTGAGATTGTCCTTTTTTCAATTGGGTTTGTGTGATTTATGTACAATGTGGTGAGTATACACAAGGGCTGTGTAAGACACAGTGGTTAACCCATTCTAATCATCTGTCCTCGGCTTGCAACACCCGAGCTCCTTTTCATATTTCTTGTACAGTTCTCAACTTCAATCCTCAGGCACACATCCAATATTTTAATACCTCACTACCCCCCTTAAAAACACACCAAAAACACGAAGCCTGCACAAAAGAAAATGCACTGATAAGCACTGTAAGATAGCATCGTGTCTTGGTGATGTTCTACATCACACACATGCAACAAAACGGAGTAATAAACAAAAAGCTGGCACAAATTGGTTAAGGCAAACAAATGAACAGGGTTAGAGGCCTCAACGGAATGCGTAACAATAGTCATCGATGACGTTTCTCATGATATGACACAAGAAATGATGTGGGTTTTATGATTAACTAACATGTGCCACTTGAAAGTTTGCAGCATTTCCAGAAATAATAACTGCACAAATTGACCATTTAAAAGAAATCGGTCTTTTTTACGCTTCACGTCTTACAACTAGAACCGACTCCAAACAGCTAAAAAGAGGAGAGGGTGGGGGGTGGAGAGACACACAGAGAGAGAGAGAGAGAGAGAGAGAGAGAGAGAGAGAGAGAGAGAGAGAGAGAGAGAGAGAGAGAGAGAGAGAGAGAGAGAGAGAGAGAGAGAGAGAGACTAAAAAGAAAAGAAAAGAGAATCAGCAAGATACAAGCAAACTTACAGCTATTAGTAGGCCTAAAGGGTCCGATCCACGGTCAAACACTGCCGAAGGCCGATTCAACAACAACATAATCAAGCCATTCAATCAAGCAAGTTTTATGTCATTTTGCATGATCTGTTATGGGTTCACTACCGCCCCAAATTATCGAAAGTCATACCATAAGTTCATCACAGCCAGTGCCAGTGCCGTAAAACGTGTGCATTAGATGATGTCCACTGTCTGATTGTGTATGGAAATGAATCTGAATCTGAATGAAAGGTATTTATATGAACTAAATCAGAAATTTCACGTATTCTAGGTATGTTGAATTCAAATCTCTGGTGCCCCTTTCGACCCAACCACACGGCGACATATACTGATATCACCCCTCAAAAACAACACAATACGCAAACATGCTGTATTTTTTCGTCGCCAGCCCAGGCACAGATCCTAGATATATCCTCACAACCTCTGAATGGATGGAAGGATGTTTGGATGGACGGGCACAGTGTACACAGGAAAGGCCCTCACATCACCTTCTACGGCCGCACGCTCACAAGTGTAACTAGAGCACACAACTGTCTACTTTCCACCAAAGCGTTGTCCAGCTTTGAAGCTCACCTACAGTGATAATGGGGACGTCCCAAACGACAGGCACCAGATACATTGACGCTGATCGTGGATGATGATTTCACAGCTGTTCATCAACGAACTCTGAGAAGCGAAGAAAAGAGAAGTTGGCCTCAATAAAGTTCAACACTCTCTCGTGCTTCTCCCGCCAGAGGAGGCTGAAGACTTGACGACGTAGTCGTGCCCATAACGCCACTTTTCTGGCCGACTGCAGAAGCTGCTTGTCTCAGCCTCTCTTTTCCGCGCCAGCCCTCTGGTCCAGGGAGCTGGCTAGCTGTATGTTGGGGGTGTAGTCACCCTCAGGCAGTCACAAACCAGCGGAGGTCTGGTAGGTCTTGAAGTAGCCCTCAGAAGGCAGCATGGCGGAGGTGGTGGAGGAGGGGCAGGGCGAGTCCTTGGGCATGGGAGGCAGGGCCGGGTAGCCGTAGCCCAGTTCGTACATCTTCATGTCCCCCATCTTGCCGGGGTCCGACATGAGGTTGGTGATGGAGAAGGGGTGGTTGAAAGAGTGGTTAGGGTTCATCTGACCCGCCATCATGGCGACAGACGACATGTGCTGCTGGGAGGACAGGCCCTGGTCGTGCTGCTGCTGCGGCTGCTGCTGCTGCTGCTGCTGTTGTTGATGATGATGATGATGCTGCTGCTGCTGCTGATGATGATGGTGCTGGTGATGTTGATGTGGCTGATGATGGTGATGAAGCTGCTGCTCTTGCTGATGCTGCTGAAAAAACTGCGACACGGGGTTCTGGCTGAGATGAAGAGCGTAAGACCCAAGAGATTCGGAGACGTGGGCGTCGTGAGCTAAGGAGTGCATGCCCTTGAAATCCTGGGAGCCGGACGATAGAGGAGTGGCACACATCCCTGCCTGGTGCATGTCTGCTGTGGAGTCCATCTCCGCCTTGGGCTGCACGGACAGGGACAGGGAGGGATTGCCTCCTTCGCCGTTGATGTGCGGAGTGTCGGGGGCAGGGACGACCCTGGGGGGCTCTTCTATGTCCTGATCGTTCCCATGCACCCCCATCTCCTCCATCTGCCCTTCCGCGGAGCCCTGGCTGTTCTCCAGTTCTTCCTCGCTGCCGCTTCTCATGCCAGTTCCGGTTCGAGCCTCCTGGCGAAGGACCTCTTTCTTCGGGCACTTGAACCGCTTCTGGCGCCGGAGGTAGCAGCCGTTCTCGAACATGTTTCCTGAGTCCGGGTGCAGGGCCCAGTAGCTGCCTTTGCCGGGTCTGTCCGGGGTGCGGGCCACCTTGACGAAGCAGTCGTTGAAGGAGAGCGAGTGTCGGATGGAGTTCTGCCAGCGCTGCTGGTTCTGGCGGTAGAAGGGGAAGAGGTCCATGATGTACTGGTAGATCTCGCTCAGCGTGCACATCTTGCTGGGGGTCTGCTGGATGGCCATGGTGATGAGCGAGATGTACGAGTACGGGGGCTTGGCGTGGGTGTAGGAGCGGCGGTAGGCCTTGTCGTGGCGTGCCCGGGACATCATGTCCATGGCGGCGGTCCGGCTCATGCCGTTCATGGACCCAGCCATACCGCCCATGCCGCTCGCCATGCCGTTCATCGCGCCCATCGGGGACATGGTCATGCCCCCGCCCAGCCCCATCCCGCTCATCCCGCCCATGCCCATGCCCGGAGGAGTCACGGACCCGGGCATGGGCATGCCCGCCATGGACATGCCCTGCGTGTTATAGTTTATGGACGACATGCCCCCGATAGACCCAGGACCCATGGAGCCCATCTGGGACGTAAAGGACTCCAGCGAAGACATGGATCCCATGGAGCCCATTGAGGTCATGGGGTAGGAGCCAAAGTTCTGTGCTGCGTCCCCATAAAGCGCCGCCTTGGAGGAGGAGGCCGCCAGCAGGGCAGCTTCCGAGGAGATATGCGGGGCCGGAGAAGGGTTGGGGAGGTAGAGGTTGGCGTTGGGGGTGGCGGAGGGGGCTCGGGTGGCCAGGGAGGAAGGGGAGGAGGTGGAGGGGTCCATGTTGCTGGATGGTCGACCCTCGTCCATGGACTGCATAGCGTCTGTATACACACACACACACACAGAGCAAAGGTCATAT
>CM065688.1:26231996-26234496 GCA_017654935.2 Phymorhynchus buccinoides
AGGTGCGCGCTGGGTTTTTGGGGGTGGTGGTAAAGCATACACGCACACTAACACGCGCGCGCGTGCACAAGAATATTATATACACGCAAACACACACATACCACGCGCGCGGGCGCACACACACACACACACACACACACACACACACACACATATGACGATTGCGCGTGCGCGCACGCACACACACACCACGCGCCCGCGTGCATGCAAGCACACACACACACACACACACACACACACACACACACACACACACACACACACACACACACACACACACACAAGCAACCGGAAAGAGGTTGAGGTAGAATCAGAGGTGGTCAGGACAGAGGGAGAGACACACACAGAGAGAGGGGGGGAGTGAGTGAGCGACAGATGGAGAGAGAGAGAGAGAGAGAGAGAGAGAGAGAGAGAGAGAGAGAGAGAGAGAGAGAGAGAGAGAGAGAGAGAGAGAGAGAGAAAGACAGAAACAGAGAGAAAGACACGAGACAGAGACACACACAGAGAAACAAAGAAACAGACAGACAGATACAGAGGTAGCCAGAAAAAAACACAGACACAGACAGATAAGAGGCAGTGCATAATATGCCTTTTAGTTTGATAATCTTGGTTATATTCACAAAAGACAAAGCTGCAAAACGCCCATAGCAGTAGCACATCAATATACCGCTCCCATCCTCTCTTTTACGTTGGCCCTGATGAGAGGCTATCGTCAACCCATGATTCTCAAAAATTAACTAAATGCTCCCAAAACGTACCGGTACAGACAAACTACAAGTAATGGAACACAAACAAAATGAAGAAATGCGAATGAATCTTCTTCTTCTGCGTTCCCAGGCCATATGGCCGCGGCGTACAGCCGTCACATTCCGATTTCGGAGAAGCTCAAAGGGAAAAACATTATTTGGAAGATTTCTTTGAAAAAAGGCAGGAGAATGGGCCAATAAGTCAGAAAGATAGTGTAGATTATAGAAAGCAAAGGAAAAAGGCAGAGTCAAAGAGAGGGGCAGATTAGAGGAAATTACAAGCACAGAACATCCAGAAGGTGTGGAACTATTTTTACGAAAGACCCCCCGGTATGCCCACAGGGAGAGACTCGTGGAGGGGGCGGGGTCGTCCAGCTCCCCGTGTGGAGGCACGAGGCATCCACCCACTGCCCCAGGAATGAATCTAAAATGGGTGAGAGACGGGGAGAATAGGGGTGGGATAGAAGAAAGCGGGAGGGGAGGGGAGGGGGGGAGACAGGGTTGATTGTATATAGTTTTAGTACATGTAGCGAAATTAGTAGATGCACAAGTCAAATGTTTGTCAACATTTGCCCATCGAAGGACAAACGTACGTTCTGAAGGTTGGTTAGCTTGGCTATACATACAGTACATTAATACCCTCCGAACCTCCACCCTAAAGGGCATCGAAGGACAAACGTACGTTCTGAAGGTTGGTTAGCTTGCCCTCCGAACCTCCACCCTAAAGGGCATCGAAGGACAAACGTACGTCAAGTTCTGAAGGTTGGTTATCTTGGCTATACAGACAGTGCATTAATACACTCCGAACCACCACCCTAAAGGGCCTTTGTTTTCAGACTGAAGTGCAGGCAAGGCAAAAGTAATAAGTGAATTGAGATTTGTGCACCATAAAATGTATACGTGGATCAATCCGTAGATTTGGGAAGGGAATATTTTAGACTTTTAGCTTTTTAGATGTTAAAAAACACGCGCATGCTCACGCACACACATACGTACACGCGCGAGCGCGATGCAAGCAGCAAACAAACAAAAATCCGAGAGAGGATAGGAAAAGGGAGCAGGTAAAAAGGAGAAAGAGAGAGAGAGAGAGAAAACGAAAACGAAATTTATTTAACCAGGGAAACATGAGATAAGCAAATACAATGCCTTTTTCCACCCAGCCCTGGGAGAGAGAGAGAGAGAGAGAGAGAGAGAGAGAGAGAGAGAGAGAGAGAGAGAGAGAGAGAGAGAGAGAGAGAAGAGAGAGAGAGAATGAGAGGGGGGGGGGGCAGACAGAGAACAAAATGTCATCATCGAATGAAACAATGACCATAAGATAACTAGAACGCTATAAATGTCTTGTTTAGAATTCCAAGATTCCTATGATATAATTCCTTTGAGAGAGAGAGAGAGAGAGAGAGAGAGAGAGAGAGAGAGAGAGAGAGAGAGAGAGAGAGAGAGAGAGAGAGAGAGAGAGAGAGAGAGAGAGAGAGAGAGAGAGAGAGAGAGAGAGAGAGAGAGAGAGAGAGAGAGAGAGAGAGAGAGAGAGAGAGAGAGAGAGAGAGAGAGAGAGAGAGAGAGAGAGAGAGAGGGGGGGGAGAGAGAAGGGGACAATGAGGGAAACTTAAGAGACGAACAAAACGAAGAAAGACAGACTAGTTATATGCATATAATTATGATAGCAAAGTTTGAACCGGATTATAAAAAAAAAGGGGGGGGGGCGCTGATTTTTGCAAAGGAGATTACAAATCGCATATCATTAAAATATTTTGCTT
>CM065688.1:26236996-26249496 GCA_017654935.2 Phymorhynchus buccinoides
ATGAGCAGAATTTGGTGACATTTCTGTTGTGAAGGATTATAAACAGCGCCACAAGGACTCCATCGTATTTTGCAGGCGAGTCATTAAGTTTCCGAGATAGTTACAAGTAAAATATTTGTCTGTTTCTGAATTGTGAATTAACTACTGTATTTACTTTTTGTACTATTTATGATAAGCGTGCTTCAAAGCACCTCATTTTCGTGACATTGATTTGAGAAGCTTCGGGCAAACAACTTAAAAACAGACGACCAAGAATGTGAAGGGGAAAAAAGCACATATATAAATGGTAAAGGTAAAAACTCACGTTGCATCTTGTATTAAAAGGGAAAAAATCGACACAAACTTAAACGGATTTGCAAATCCGTATGTCAAGAAACTTATTGAGCACAAGGTCAAGGTCATTAAAAGTATGAATATTTTGCATCCTATCCAGTATAGTTTAAAGCCAATCTACCAACACGCCACCACATTTTTGGCCTAAAACGACACCAATAATTATGTAACACAAAAGATATGGCCAACACAGCACTTTGGCATTACGAAGATCAAAGGTCAAGGTCAACAACGTAGTAACTATTTCAGTATAGATTAGGAATCACCATTAAGCTAATATACCCACTTACCAGATTTTGGAGACTGTAATTGCAAAACTGTGAAGGGTGTAGCCATAAAAATAAATTTACGTTTCCAAGGTCAAGCATCAAGGTCATGGACAGTAAGGCTATAAAAACTTCAAGGAACTGTTGGTAATGAGTAGTCAACCCCTTTACCAAGTTTGATTTTTAAAACAATACATCCAGTAGTTTTCGGAAATAGGCCTACAAATTCACGTCACAGACAGACTGTTTGCAAACTGTAAACAGACACTCGGTGAGCGGTCTAAGACATCCCAACGGTTTTTATTTAATCCTTACCCGCGGGCACGAGACTCCCCATAGAAATTATCCCCAAAATATGGTGACCACACCCATCGTAATTACATTTTAAAAAATGAATGATAAGCAGGGCGCAAGTTCACGTGACAGCCGTTCACCCGAGAGCCGTTCGTATGACAGTCGTGGTGTTTCTGCAAATTTACACTACAGGCAGTGACACAACGCTAACGAAGGCGGATGGACGGAGGGGCGAGGGTGGAGATGGTCCGAGTAAAGCTGAAGGCTTTTTTTTTAAAGCTTAATTATTGTTTGTTTGGGTTTTTTTTTAAAATCACAACGCAACGAGCTGAATGAATGAAGATGAAGGCAATCAGCCAAAACAAATCGTCCTTAATACTCTCTCTCTCTCTCTCTCTCTCTCTCTCTCTCTCTCTCTCTCTCTCTCTCTCTCTCTCTCTCTCTCTCTCTCTCTCTCTCTCTCTCTCTCTCGTTATATTCAACCAAAACAACGGCGGGCTCCAGGACAATTCGCCCCTCGGACAATTCGCCCCCAGAATGTTCTGTGGTGTTTGCTCTTCACACACACACGCGCGCGCGAGCACGCACGCACGCACAACACGCACAGTTGTAATTTACGAGCAGAATCTCTTAAAATGTTTAGTTGGAGAGAGAGAGAGAGAGAGAGAGAGAGAGAGAGATAGAGAGAGAGAGAGAGAGAGAGAGAGAGAGAGAGAGAGAGAGAGAGAGAGAGAGAGAGAGAGAGAGAGAGAAACATTCTCCTCGTTTTTAATGTCTCCAGAAATGTCTAGATAGTTGGATGACGACCAGTAGGCCTATTATAGTTGTACAATTCTGATAATAGGCTACATACACACACAAACACACGCACACACACATGCATAAAAAAATACACATGCGAGTGGACGCACATACAGACATGATGCAATGTGTTTGTGATAAAAATGACCATATTCTCATAATCCTCTTTGCACAGACGCATGGGTGTTTGTTAACATCGTCCGCCATTTTTGAAAATGCGAAACTAAGTGGCATGGATTTGTACATCGATTTATCGGCAAAGATGTAGATTAGTAGTAAAAAATAATAATAATAATAATATAATAATAATAATAATACTACTACTACTACTACTAATAATAATAATAATAATATAATAATAATAATATAATAATAATAATAATATATAATAATAATAATAATAAAAAATTAATAACATTTATATGGCGCAGTATCATCAGCCAGTGACAACAGCTCAAAGCGCCTTACAGATACAACGCATATACAAAATACACATGAACATGATAATACAGGCAACACCACGAGAGAAGGATGTCAGGAGGGGGGATAAGAAAGGGAGGGAGAGGGGTATTTCAATTACGTTTCAACCAGTGCCGTTTAACCCAATTACCCTTTGCCTTGCTACATCCATTGTAAAGACCCCCCACGTCACGTGCCACATGCCCTCTTATGCTAGGAAGATTTCATAAGATTTCTTACCAGCTATAAGAAGGAAAACACGTGAAAACCGTGGGTTTTGACACGTGACGTGGTGGGTCTTTGAATCTTTAATCTTTTATTACTTTTAATCACATGTTGTCCGGCTTATCACATTTTTAAAAAAAAACCACTATTATTTTGTGCCTTGTCACTTTTATTCTCACGTGTTTCAGCTAACCACAAGCCGCAACGTGAATTTTACTAAGCCATGTTTCATCACTCACTCACGCGATTTTCAATCACGTTAATACAGTGAGTGACTTTTGCCCCCAATCACAATTACTCTAATCTATCTAATCGTGTTTGGCAAAGGCAAACGTTCCTCCCATTTTATCATAATCATGTGTCCATAATTATTTGCGAGCGCATATGCCTGATTGGTGACTATAATTATGCTGCGTACATACGCACGCGCGCGCGCACACACACACAAACACACAGACTGGCGCCATTCACACACACACCCCTGCACACACACACACACACATTGACACACACACACACACACACACACACACACACACACACACACACACACACACACACACACACACACACATCGCGCGCGCGAGAGAAGACAGGATGGAAAAAAAAGAGTTGTCAGCTTATTCTTTAAAAATATAATTTTTGACTTCACTTCATCTGACGACGTGACACCCATATCCAATCACACACACACACACACACACACACACACACACACACACACACACCACATATATATATATATCTTACGCGTGCGAATATATGTTTTACGTCCTCTTGGTCTAAACTTAGTCCATACACGCGTGCACGTGTGCTACATAATGATATACACTTGTGAACAACGAACACCATGTTGTACACACACACACACACGCATGAACGACTACTATATAAGCTAAAAACTATTGGTTTCTCTGGTCATATCTATAGCTATATTAAAACATTTCTGGCCAACAGAAGTATACAAACAAGAATTGGTAATACATATTCCTCAAAGAGGCTCCTTGACATGGGCATCCCTCAAGGCTCTGTAATTGCGCCTCTCCTTTTTAACATCTTAACTCATGATCTACCAAAATATATTTCAAAAAATAGTAACTTAATTCAATACGCAGACGATATTTGTTTATGGATGAATGCTACTTTGAAAAACAAAACATCAAAAAGGTCTTTAAACTATCTTCGAAGAATATATCAAAAAGATCTGGATAACATAGCTAATTTTATGTCTGACAACGGTTTATGTCTTTCTCCTGAAAAATCTCATATGATGCTATTTGATGCAGGAGGATCTGTTCATAAGGCTCTCCCCTTTAAAGTAAATAACATCACACTAAATTATGCTACAGATATTAAATTTCTTGGAGTATATATTACATCTAAGCTTTCTTGGAATCTACATTTGGAACATGCTGTAAATCAAGCAAGAAAATCACTTAATCTTCTTAAAGTAATTAGTAAACAAAGTTGGGGCCAAGACACACAAACCTTAATTCATTTGTCTTCCGCATTAGTTAGATCTAAATTATCATATGCACAAGAGGTCTTTTTTTAATGCCCCCAAATACTTACTGGAAAAACTTCAAAGCATAGATTGTAAGGCATTTAGATTAGCCCTTGGCGTTCCCTTTCATGGTTCGATCTTAGGAACTTACCATGAGGCAGGTGTTTTACCTCTTGAAGATCATCGCAAATTAGCGTGTGCTAAATACATTTTAAGATGCTCTACAGTTCAAAATTCAAATCAAACGGAACTCGGTATAAGGTCTGACATCCATTTTCCTAAACGTGCTAGACGCATTCGTTCTAATAAAACTATTTTAACATTTTCTTCTAAACTGTTGACAAAATCAGGTGTAAATCAAAAGAACTTGGCTGTGCGTTTTCCAGTAAGTCCCATTCCAAACTGGGAGCTTTGCAAGGCAAAATTTGATTATAACTACACAACTATATCTAAAAATGATAACATTAACATTCTTGCCTGTGAGGCTAAATCTCATATCAACAATTGTTATCCCAATCATTTCAAAATTTTTACTGACGGTTCTTTACTAGACAATAAAGGCTGTGGATTTGTCATTCCCACTTTAAAAATCGAAAAATCTTTTTATCTTGGTAAAGACTTCTTCATTTTCACAGCTGAGTTAGTAGCAATTTTAATGGCTATTCAGTATGTTGTAGATGTTCCATTTAACTTCTACGGTGTTCTTTTTTGTGTAGATTCTAAATCTGTTCTTCAAGCTTTAGAATCAACAAGTCCAAAAACCAGGGCTGAAATCATTACAGAAATTAGAATACTTATCCATATTCTTATATTAAGAGGCATCACAGTTGACTTTTGTTGGATCCCATCTCATTGTTCGATTTCTGGAAATGAATGGGCTGATCGTACTGCTCGGGCAGGGGCAAACAAATATGCTAATTCTACGGATATTCACATTCCCTGGAGTTTGCAAGAAGGCTATTCTCTCTTACAAAGAGCTTCTTTTGAACATTTTGATAAAATCTACAAAGAATCTATGCTTCACAAAATACATAAACCTGAATCTTCCATAAAGTGTTTAAACTCCCGATCATGGAAGTCTCAGAAAAGAGATTCCTTAGTAAATTATGTATTTCTTAATAGAAATGTAAACAAACATCCAAGACGCCTTAAAAAGTTTGTTTCACTACTTTATAGACTTAAGCTAAATGCTTTTAAAACTAAATTCACAAAAAATCTTCAATGTGTATGCGGTGCTATTGATAATTGTACAACAACACACATTCTATATTATTGCCCTTATTTTGAATCGGCCCTTTCAGAATTCAGAAAAGATGAATCCAAATGTATATTCCAAGATGCCGTATCTCTTTTGAATTTTGTACAAACTTTAATGTTAAGTCCATTTGGCTCGTTTCTATGATTGCTGTTGGGTTTTTGTTGATAGAATGTTTGCATTTTTATTTTCTAATAGTTCAATTCTGGAGTTTTTATTTTATTTTCTTATCATTATTATTATTATGTTTTTTGTGTTTTAATTTTTTTTTTTAAACTGTTTTAACTAAGCATACATCCCCTAATGTTACTTATAAATATGCACTTTAAGCACACACAGATACACATGCACATTCCCACGCGCACACACTCACACACACACTTTCATGTCTAATATCACTTCTAAGTGAAAAGACGTTAAATTAAAGAACAACAACAACACACAGACACACAGAGAGATGAATGGTGTGTGTGTGTGTGTGTGTGTGTGTGTGTGTGTGTGTGTGTGTGTGTGTGTGTGTGTGTGTGTGTGTGTGTGTGTGAGTGAGTGAGTGAGTGTGTGAGTGAGTGTGCGTGCGTGCGTGCGTGCGTGCGTGCGTGCGTGTGCGTGTGCGTGTGTGCGTGTGCGCACGCGAGTGTGCGTTTCTGCATTTGTAATTTTGTGTGATTCTCTCTCTCTCTCTCTCTCTCTCTCTCTCTCTCTCTCTCTCTCTCCTCTCTCTCTCTCTCTCTCTCTCTCTCGTTATATTCAACCAAAACAACGGCGGGCTCCAGGACAATTCGCCCCTCGGACAATTCGCCCCCAGAATGTTCTGTGGTGTTTGCTCTTCACACACACACGCGCGCGCGAGCACGCACGCACGCACACGCACAGTTGTAATTTACGAGCAGAATCTCTTAAAATGTTTAGTTGGAGAGAGAGAGAGAGAGAGAGAGAGAGAGAGAGAGAGAGAGAGAGAGAGAGAGAGAGAAAGAGAGAGAGAGAGAGAGAGAGAGAGAGAGAGAGAGAGAGAGAGAGAGAGAGAGAGAGAGAGAGAGAGAGAGAGAGAGAGAGAGAGAGAAACATTCTCCTCGTTTTTAATGTCTCCAGAAATGTCTAGATAGTTGGATGACGACCAGTAGGCCTATTATAGTTGTACAATTCTGATAATAGGCTACATACACACACAAACACACGCACACACACATGCATAAAAAAATACACATGCGAGTGGACGCACATACAGACATGATGCAATGTGTTTGTGATAAAAATGACCATATTCTCATAATCCTCTTTGCACAGACGCATGGGTGTTTGTTAACATCGTCCGCCATTTTTGAAAATGCGAAACTAAGTGGCATGGATTTGTACATCGATTTATCGGCAAAGATGTAGATTAGTAGTAAAAATAATAATAATAATAATAATAATAATAATAATAATAATAATAATAATAATAATAATAATAATAATACTAATAATAATAATAATAATAATAATAATAATAATAATAATAATAATAATAATAAAAAAAATAATAACATTTATATGGCGCAGTATCATCAGCCAGTGACAACAGCTCAAAGCGCCTTACAGATACAACGCATATACAAAATACACATGAACATGATAATACAGGCAACACCCCCCAACACCCCCCCCCCCCTCCCCTCTGCTTCCTGCAGAGATTCGAACTTACAATCGTACTATCGGTCACCCTGACCATGAGTCTGGCGCTCTACCGATTCGCCATTTTTAGCATGAATAAAAAACATAATAAACCATAATGTACCATAATAAACCATAATGTACCATAATAAACCATAATGTACAGACACACACACCAAATATCATAGCTACTATCACTTGAAATGATACCAGCTGCGGAAAGCAGTTTTCACACTGATAAAAGATAACAAACGAGTGTTTTAAATACAGTTGAGAACCGGTTCAAAAATCCGAACCGGTTTTTAACCGATTTCCCCTCTTCGAACCGGTTTTACCGAACCGGTTTTTGTAACCAGTACTCGCATCACTAGCTTCACCTATGCAAACACATATTTATTTGTCAGAATATTCACACACACGCACGCACGCACGCACACACATACTCACACACACACACACACACACACACACACACACACACACACACACACACACACACACACACACACACAATAAAGACACTTATGACTTATGACACACACACACACACACACTCAACTCAACACTCAGTCAAAGTCAAAGCCATACACCACCACAAACTAGAAACAGCTACTCTTGGTTTACAAACACCTAATCTGCGCTGAGAATCAGTGTTGTTCTTCGAAAAGAATGCGTTATTCTAAGAAAAACTTACTTTCAGTTTGCAGTTAAAAAAACCGGTTCACAGCAACTCGAACCGGTTTTACGAATCGCGAAAGTTTAGCACCGGTTTTTCGGTTCAAACCGGTGTTTTTCCCCACCTCCAGTTTTAAACAGCATTGTGAAGATCGCTTTGCTGTTTTTGTTTTTTGTTGATGATGAAGATGATGATGTTTGCTGTTGTCTTCTTGATCCACTTCTGGGCAAAGTCCACATTTTCGCCCGTAGGAGAAGATAATCTGATAACGAAAAGAGCAACTTTTGTTTCGCTCTTTTCTGTCATCAAATGATCTCCCTTATGGGCCAAAATGTGAAAATAGCCCTTCTGATCATAGTTTAAAGAACCGCACTGTGTCAATGAAAATTATGGGAGAGCACGTCGTTGCTCTTGCTGTGTTCTTCTTCTTCCATTTCTCTCCCTCTACTTTTTTCTCTTCTTGTTCACATTGTTTAATAGGCTATTATCTAATCGAAGTATTCCACGTAATAATCATCGTCAACAACAAGAACAACAACAGCAGCAGCAATGAAATTATCATCATCTTCCTCTTCTTCTTTATCATCATCACCATCACTACTAGGGACTTGAATAGGGACTAATCAAGCCGTCAAGCTTTTTAGCACTTAATAGCCCCCGTGGGGATACCGGGGGGTCTTCCGTACAAATAGTTCCCCCGCCTTCTGGAAGTTTTGTGCTTGTAACTTTCCTCTAATCTGCCACTCTCTTTGACTCTGCCTTTTCCCTTTGCTTTCTATCATCTGCTATCTTTCTGACTTATTGGCCCATTCTCCTGCCTTTTTTCCCAATAAAATCTTCCAAATAATGTTTCTCCTTTGAGCTCCTCCGAAATCGGAATGTGTCGGCTGAACGCAGCGGGGAGCCCAGTGAAAACTGAAAACCGGACACATACGTACCTTACCCATTATGGCCATGTGGCCTGGGAACGCAGAAGAAGAAGAAGTAGAAGTACTTAATAGCACCTCTACTGCTATAATATTGTTGTCATTGTTATTAAAACTATTCTTTTCTTTTTAATCAAAGAAGAGAAGAAAATTCTGTTTAACGTCCTCCGGTCTGAAACAGACACATATGGGACATTAGCAGATATAAATATGGTGGGAACGATCCTGGAGGCAATGCTCGGAGGCAGTGCAACACCAGGAAAGTCCCGAATTTTTAACAATACAAATATTATTGTTGCGATAATTGTAATCAAAGAAGGATGTAAGTTCAGTTTAACGTCGCGTATCGGCTTTCGCCATGTACGACGGGCTGAACAAACCAACCAGGGTATAAACAAACATTTATGCTCCTGAATCACTGTCTTAGCCAAAAGGCCGAGAAGCGATCAGAAATAATCAAAGAAGAAGACGAAATAATGTTTTACGCCATCTTTGGCCTTTCGGCCATGTGGGGCATATAATCAAAGAAGTATCTTGTCCTTACCTTTATAGCTGGTCAGCATAGCCGGGCCAGGCCCCTCCGACTTGTAAGAAGGGTACGTAGCAACTTGGGCCATTGGGAAAAGCTGCTCACTGTTCATTTAACAAAGATGAAAAATAAAAATCACTGAACAGAAGTTCACACACAAACCATTCCTAGCACGCACCTGTTGTCTCTACACCAGATGTATGAGAATATTCAATCCACGGCCTTTTTCCCCTCCCCCTTTTTTTTTTCTTCCGTTGTAATAATAATAGTTGTTGCTGTTGCTGTTGTTGATTGAAATAAATGTTGTTTGCTCAAAACAGCACGTACGACAATGAATAATGAATGACACGAAACGAGCATCACCATGCAAGAAATGATACAGCTTAATGGCTATATTATTGTTGTTCGTGATCTAATCCAATCCAGAAGCAGATCGACAAAAAAAATAAAAATTCTTTTTGTTGTTGATGTTTACTTTTAGGGCGATCAAAAAATATGACCTGCTAGTTTCCAACTCAGAAGAATATACTTTTGATGATCAATGTTGATATCGTACAGTTTTGTTGGTTAAACATTGTTGTTGGGTGGGTTTTGTTTTGTTTTTTTGTTTCAACAACTTTTTTCCATGTCAAGTTATACAATACAACATAATACAGTTGGAGCAGCAACAAGCTTAAAGATTATTTTTGTTTATTAAAGCTTGTCTGCTTGCTAGTTCTTGTTTGTTTTTGGGGGACAGATTTTGTTATGTCGTCCAGCCTACAAACCCAAACAAATATGTCAGAAATATGCAACGGACTTAATTAACTTTGGGTATAAATGAAATACTTGTGAAATTTACTTGAATCAGTGATCAACACGTCACACCAGCGTATTCGTTTAAAGCTCTTTTTTGGTCTCTCTTTTTCTTTCAATAATCCTTACAACTGAAACACACGTAGACCGCTGAACAAAGTAGCAGTAGAAAACTTGTAGTAGTTCGTATTCGATTCAAGACTTCTGAATAAACTGCTGCTCAGACAAATCCGCCAATTTATCATAATGATTATCTTTTTGCGATTTTTTTATCTCACAAAGATCGACAGTAGGCCTATCACAAAATGATGCACAGAAAAAAGGAACTCCGGGAACTGAGAGCACGCGCATGCAATGATGTATCCCTTATTAAAAACCAGTTCTGTCAGATTTTCAAATCGAATTCATCTCCATGGTAACGATCAGTCCAATCAGTCAAAAAGAGGCTTTAAAAAGATAACTTCCGGGTGGATGACAGCAGTGACTTTTTTGTGCTGATTTTTTTTTTCTCCACTGTTAACCAAACTAAACTGGACAAATATGGTCTTGTCAAATCAACATAGCCAATGTAAATCGAGTAGTAAGCAGACGTAAATATTAAACCCAAATCGTTGTTGTGTGTGCGTACACAAATACTGGCCTTTGGGTTAGCTGGGACAACATGGTTTGATTGAAGAACACACAGGTACACACACACACAAACTCCAACTGTCGCAAAATCGGTCCTTCGTCGACAGCAGACGTGTCCCCGTCTGTACTAGAAATAATCATAAGGCAACTGACATCGACCACATGATTGACATATGCCGAGGAGGAGCCACAGAGAGAGAAGGGGGGGGGGGGGCAGGAACAAGGAGATACAGAGAGAGAGAGAGAGAGAGAGAGAGAGAGAGAGAGAGAGAGAGAGAGACAGAGACAGAGAGAGAGAGAGAGAGAGAGACAGAGAGAGAGAGAGAGAGAGAGAGAGACAGAGAGAGAGAGAGAGAGAGAGAGAGAGAGAGAGAGAGAGAGAGAGAGAGAGAGAGAGAGAGAGAGAGAGAGAGAGAGACAGAGAGAGAGAGAGAGAGAGAGAGAGAGAGAGAGAGAGAGAGAGAGAGAGAGAGAGAGAGAGAGAGAGAGAGAGAGAGAGAGACAGAGAGAGAGAGAGAGAGAGAGAGAGAGAGAGAGAGAGAGAGAGAGAGAGAGAGAGGGGGGGAGAGAGAGAGAGAGAGAGAGAGAGAGAGAGAGAGAGAGAGAGAGAGAGAGAGAGAGAGAGAGAGAGAGAGAGAGAGAGAGAGAGAGATTAAAATGAAAATGCAGTCGCCGCCCGATTGGTTAGCTCGTAGCCACACCTACTCCGCACGCGGAGAGTCCGTGAAGGGCATCGTCGCGAAACTGGGCGGAGTTAAAAAACCAGAACTGATTTTTTTTTTTTTTTTTTTTTTAAAGAATCGAAACTAAAAAGAAAAGCTTTATTGCGGCGTGAAGACTTCGGGCGAAGGCGTGAAGCGTGTGGATGGATAAGATGCAGGCCACAACAACACATGATGACACAATCAGGCTTGTGTCGTGGCACTGACTCAGTCACGCGAATGACATCATCGCTAACAATCTTCGATGTATTGATAAAAAAGACTTGTCTGACTGACAATGTCAAAGCCCGAACGTGTGTGACACACAACATCCCGAAACTGCTGGACCACTAGGTGCTGAGTATTGTACTGGTGTTCCATAAAATATTTCATCCATGTTTCCTCATTCGAATTGTTTGCTGTTTGGGAAAGATTCGCCCCTGAATACATTCATTCAGAGGCGTCTTGTGGCATACAGGAAGAGCAAAGGATTCATGATTAAATATTGATAAGTTAGGGATATTTTTTTTAATATCTATTATTATTTATTTTTGTTTGCACGGATGGTTGTTTATATCGTCCGCCATTTTGAAAAATACGAACCTAAGTGACATGGCTTTGTATATCGATTTCTCGGCAAAAATGCAGATTTACACTCTCTCGCTCTATTTCTTGGTTCTTTCCGTGTAGATTGAGCACATTTAAAAATAATAGACTTATTTATCACATGATGAAAGAAGAATGGTTCTAGTGCGTTTTTGAAGGGTATTTATTTCACGGTATGTACTTATTTCTCATGACATCGGTTTCAGTCGTGAACAAACCATCGTTTTTAGCAGCTGGGCTTTTATAATCGCATGCTTTCAAGTTTGGCACATAAGAGCCTGCCCGAGGTCTCTCATCTATCTCAGTTTTCTGCTACTTTTCAAGTGTTAATTCTGAAAGCGCATATTAAATGAAGTGTGTGTGTGTGTGTGTGTGTGTGTGTGTGTGTGTGTGTGTGTGTGTGTGTGTGTGTGTGTGTGTGTGTGTGTATTGTCCAAAGAAAACTTAGGTGTCACTTTGGACAATACTCTTTCCATGCAGAGTTTCCTGACTCAGACCTGTCAGTCCTGCTACTATCAAATTCGTTGCATTGGCTATATTCGTAAATACCTCTCAGATGAAGCCACAGCAAAGCTTGTTACTTCCCTCATCCTATCTCGTATTGACTACTGTAATGCTCTCCTTTCTGGCCTATCAGTCTCTTCTCTATCTTGTCTCCAGCGTATTCAAAACACAGCTGCTCGTCTTGTCCTTAGGAAGAAAAAGTTCGATCATGTTAGCCCTCTTCTGCGTTCTTTGCACTGGCTTCCTGTCGCAGACAGAATTGAGTATAAATTAAACACACTTTGCTATAAAGCTATTCATAAAGCTGCTCCATCTTACCTCTGTGACAATATTTCCATCTATACGC
>CM065688.1:26254496-26259496 GCA_017654935.2 Phymorhynchus buccinoides
GGCATGCTACATTACATACGATTCGCTGTCAATGAGATGCGATTGTGACGATGTGAGTCATGATTCACGTGAAATGTATGTATTGGGTCTACTTGAGTATACAGAGCGAAAGTAGTAGAATTATTTTTAGACGGAAGTATTTTCGCGTGACTCATGACTCGCATCGCGTTGACGGCGAACCGTATGTAGTGTAGCAAGCCCTTTAGTTTTTGTCTATTAACTTGAGTCAACCGTTGTGAATTTATAAACAAGAACTAATCAACCCCTGTACGTGTACCAAAGCAAACGTGCCGCTTTACTTCAAAGGTAACAAGGACAGTGGTGAAGTGTCAGGTCTTTAGTGTCGTGCACGCTTCGTCGCCATGGAAAAGCCGTTCAGGCTCAAGACTTTCGCCTTGATTAAATCAAACATACAGATCCCCCCGCATCCTTCTACCCTCATGCCCCAGCATCCCGTTTTCCTGTGCACTTTCCGCTAGGGGAAGACGGGGTAAAAAGCGCATGGGCGGGTAAGAAGCCCACCCCAATTATCTCATGAAATGAAGCAAATTTCAGTCTCATTTTGCCCATGAGACGAGCGTTAATGTCTAGCATTCGTCTCATGGGCAAATTTGACTGAAATGTTCTTTATTTCATGAGATAATTGGGGTGGGCTTCTTACCCGCCCATGCGCTTTTTACCCCGTCTTCCCCTACTAACTGTTCCAGGTAGAGACAGTTTGTTTGAAGTTAGTAATTCCTCTACCTACCCACCCGGGTCTTTCCTGCGTCCCTGGTCGGACAGGGTATTGTTCAGCAGCATACAGCTTTTACTTGAAAGGCGCTTACTCGTCTGGGCCGAAAGGCCCGTTAGTTGTAGGCTAACTTGATTGGGAGTTGACAACGTTTAGGGCGCCGACATTGCATCTCCCGTGGCAACCGATCATACGGTGGGGCGGGTGGAGAGGAGTAAGCGGTCGAGATTGGCTGAGGGATAGTTAGTTAGCTAACTTTTTCAAGATGCATTCGTATTTGTGTTGCTAGTAACACTTGAGGTGATTGGTCAACACTTGCCTTGAACTGATCAAAGCTGTCTTTGATTGGTCATGAAAGCGACGGAAAGAAGGAAAGATCTGCCGAATTCTTAGCATGTAGACAAGACGTCAGAGCAAAACAACATAACAAAAATCAAACAAACAAAACTATTTGAGCTAGAAACCCTTTGGCTGCCAGAAAAAAAAATTAAAGAAAAATATAATTTAAAAAATCATGACATAAAAACAACCGATAGAGCCAATCTGGAAAAATGGTCTGGGGTATAACTCTCTTGACTGTGTTAGAGCAAAAACAAGCTTATCAGTTATTCCTCTTCATCTGATGACGTCATCAGTGATGTCATCAAGTGAGTACGTGATACGTTATATGGACGTCAAGGGTAAAAATGAGTTTCTTTTCATGGGTCGAGCTGGTAGTGCAGTATCTCCAGGATCGACATTCTATCTTTACATTCACATGTTCCATTTATTAATATTAGGATTACCTGTACCAGGTGGGAGGATTTCAACCCCTTGACTACCACCAACGTATCACATACTGACCTGATGACATCACTGATAATGTCATCAGATGAAGAGGAATAACCCTGATAAGCTGGCTTTTGCTCTAACACAGCCAAGAGTTATATCCTCAGACCATTTTGCCAGATTGGCTCTATCACCCGTATTTTTCATGGCATCATTTGTCCAATGATTTTTTCTTTAATTTTCTCTAGCAGTCAAGGGGCTAAACTCATTTTTTCACGCTTTGGGAGGGGGGGGGGGGGGGGGGGGTGTCTGTTGGTTGACGTGGTAGAAGGACCCGGTTATTGCATTTGAAGTCTGCGAAATCCTGAAAGTTGAGAACTACTTGTCCATTGAGTTAGAGGGAGTGGGGGACCGAGGGTGTTAAAAAGCACAGTGTTTTATTGGGGGTACCACGGGTTTCCCACCTGTACACGTCACGTGTGGCCCAGCCGCCTATGATGGTCATGTGCGAGAGAGAGAGAGAGAGAGAGAGAGAGGAGAGAGAGAGAGAGAGAGAGAGAGAGAGAGAGAGAGAGAGAGAGAGAGAGAGAGAGAGAGAGAGAGAGAGAGAGAGAGAGGGGGAGCGAGAGAGAGAGAGAGAGAGAGAGAGAGAGAGAGAGAGAGAGAGAGAGAGAGAGAGAGAGGAGAGAGAGAGAGAGAGAGAGAGAGAGAGAGAGAGAGAGAGAGAGAGAGAGAGAGAGAGAGAGAGAGAGACTTCTTCGTTTTGTACTTTTTCTCTTGTGAACTGGTATGATTCCGCCAATATTTATACTGTGTAAGTAACGTGAACTGAGCACTCCATAAGCTTTTGGTTGTTGCTGCTTGTAGTTATGTTATTGCTGTTGTTCATGTTTCTGTCGTAAATAAACCAGAGAGAGAGAGAGAGAGAGAGAGAGAGAGAGAGAGAGAGAGAGAGAGAGAGAGAGAGAGAGAGAGAGAGAGAGTATCAAAAAATCAAATTGTTGATTGTTGATACTAAATGGAAGAAGAAGAGAGAGAAACAGAGAGAGAGAGAGAGAGAGAGAGAGAGAGAGAGAGAGAGAGAGAGAGAGAGAGAGAGAGAGAGAGAGAGAGAGAGAGAGAGAGAGAGAGAGAGAGAGAGAGAGAGAGAGAGAGAGAGAGAGAGAGAGAGAGACTGTATTTTGTCACGAGAGAGAATGAGTGAGAAGGAGTGAGAGAGTGCGAGAGAGAGTGTGTTTCATCTATATGGCCCACTTTATTATCTTTCAGTGGCTTTCACATCCGCGTGACAAAAACTTTATAACACTTAGGACCCATCCTGGTTACCACTCGCGTGGGCTATATACAGTACTGAAAAACACCACTCAAACTCCAGTTCGTTGTGTGTATACTGAAAGGCAAAAGGAACGCAAATGAAACCCGAAAATTTCAGACGCTCTTTCCAGTGCTTAAACTACCATTCATAAACTTTGTGATGAAGTAACATTGTAACCCAACATTCGAACGCTTATGCAACTTATAAAATATCGCGCACAGCATTAAAAATGCGCCGATGGGAGACCGTTTGCGCCAGTACGTGAAATTTGAGCGAAATATTCAAATGCACCCGCGCCGATAACATTTAATAGTTTTGCAGTGTTCAAACATGACTAATGATAAAAACCGCGCTCCTCTCCTCTACTCATCCCTGTCATTTGCGCGTAAACGAAATTTTAAAAAACTTGGCCCAGAAAAGCGCAATTTAACTTTTGGCCTTGTAAAATATTAAAAAATATTTATCTTTCATATTTATTCATTTTTATACTCTCCCCCAAGTTTTTTTCCGTTGTAAAGGCCAATGATGACATCATGGAGGTAAAAATATTATGGAAGACATCATTGTCACTATCATCGATCGCAAATAAGATTTCAGGTTAATTGGTGGGGCAGTTCCTTAGGCAGAGGCAGTTGTATATTGTGTCACCAAAGTGAGGCTAAATCGCCATGGTTTCAGTCACGTTATTTCTGACAGGCTTTACTGAGACCTGTGGATCTGCCTGAAGCCCCTCAACACGTTTGTACATTTGTACAGACCGTATACTCAAGAAAATGTGGTGTGTATATCCTTCATAGTTTTGTGAGCGACCCCATTGATTTTACAATTCGGTCTGGTCACGTGATCATGGAAACTATGTCCAAAAACACAAATTACTCTTTTACCACGATTTCCCATCAGGACAAAAGAGGAATTAGTGTTTCTGGAAAACTTGTCAATGATCACATGACCAGGCTGAATCGTAAAATCAGTAGGGTCGTTTCCAAAAATATAAAGGAACGGTCAACAGCACAGTTTTGAAACTCATGGAACATTACATTTAATCAATTTTCGATACGTGTACCAAATCAGGTGCATGTACGTTGATGCTCAGGTACTTCTTTTCATACCACAAATCGGGAGGTGTTAATGTTGAACAGAGGTCCGACATTTTGAATTTTCTTGAAGTGGCATTGCCGAGACACTGATGGGTCGATGTTGGAGTAAATTCGCATAAATTTACAGCATTGAATTAGGAAACAAGATCATATTATATCCTTTTATAAGTTGATATAAATTAAATACGTAGTATTTAAAACATTTTTTTCAACAACTGCTTTCTTCTTCTTCTACTTCGTCTTCTTCTTCTAGACAGGTGGGAGACGGGTGACGTAGTAAAACAGGTAGGTAACGGAGGAAGAGAGGTGGGTGACGGAGGAAGAGAGGTGGGTGACGGAAGAAGAGAGGTGGGTGACGGAAGAAGAGAGGTGGGTGACGGAGGAAGAGAGGTGGGTGACGGAGGAAGAGAGGTGGGTGACGGAAGAAGAGAGGTGGGTGACGGAGGAAGAGAGGCGGGTGACGGAGGAAGAGGCGGGTGACGGAGGAAGAGAGGTGGGTGACGGAGGAAGAGAGGCGGGTGACGGAGGAAGAGAGGCGGGTGACGGAGGAAGAGAGGCGGGTGACGGAGGAAGAGAGGTGGTGACGGAGGAAGAGAGGCGGGTGACGGAGGAAGAGAGGCGGGTGACGGAGGAAGAGAGGCGGGTGACGGAGGAAGAGAGGCGGGTGACGGAGGAAGAGAGGCGGGTGACGGAGGAAGAGAGGCGGGTGACGGAGGAAGAGAGGCGGGTGACGGAGGAAGAGAGGCGGGTGACGGAGGAAGAGAGGCGGGTGACGGAGGAAGAGAGGTGGGTGACGGAGGAAGAGAGGCGGGTGACGGAGGAAGAGAGGTGGGTGACGGAGGAAGAGAGGCGGGTGACGGAGGAAGAGAGGCGGGTGACGGAGGAAGAGAGGCGGGTGACGGAGGAAGAGAGGCGGGTGACGGAGGAAGAGAGGTGGGTGACGGAGGAAGAGAGGCGGGTGACGGAGGAAGAGAGGCGGGTGACGGAGGAAGAGAGGCGGGTGACGGAGGAAGAGAGGCGGGTGACGGAGGAAGAGAGGCGGGTGACGGAGGAAGAGAGGCGGGTGACGGAGGAAGAGAGGCGGGTG
>CM065688.1:26264496-26266996 GCA_017654935.2 Phymorhynchus buccinoides
AAACGGTACTATAAGTAAGGTCAGTGGAAGACAGACATCCAGGAAAACAATACTATGAGTAAGGTCAGTGGAAGACAGACATCCAGGAAAACGGTACTATAAGTAAGGTCAGTGGAAGACAGACATCCAGGAAAACGGTACTATAAGTAAGGTCAGTGGAAACAGACATCCAGGAAAACAGTACTATAAGTAAGGTCAGTGGAAGACAGACATCCAGGAAAACGGTACTATAAGTAAGGTCAGTGGAAACAGGCATCCAGGAAAACGGTACTATAAGTAAGGTCAGTGGAAGACAGACATCCAGGAAAACGGTACTATAAGTAAGGTCACCTGGAAGACAGACATCCAGGAAAACGGTACAATAAGTAAGGTCAGTGGATGGCAGACATCCAGGAAAACGGTATTATAAGTAAGGTCACCTGGAAGACAGACATTCAGGAAAACAATACTATGAGTAAGGTCAGTGGAAGACAGACATCCAGGAAAACGGTACTATAAGTAAGGTCAATGGAAGACAGACATCCAGGAAAACGGTACTATAAATAAGGTCAGTGGAAACAGGCATCCAGGAAAACGGTACTATAAGTAAGGTCACTGGAAGACAGACATCCAGGAAAACGGTACTATAAGTAAGGTCAGTGGAAGACAGACATCCAGGAAAACAATACTATGAGTAAGGTCAGTGGAAGACAGACATCCAGGAAAACGGTACTATAAGTAAGGTCAGTGGAAGACAGACATCCAGGAAAACGGTACTATAAGTAAGGTCAGTGGAAGACAGACATCCAGGAAAACAATACTATGAGTAAGGTCAGTGGAAGACAGACATCCAGGAAAACGGTACTATAAGTAAGGTCAGTGGAAGACAGACATCCAGGAAAACGGTACTATAAGTAAGGTCAGTGGAAGACAGACATCCAGGAAAACAATACTATGAGTAAGGTCAGTGGAAGACAGACATCCAGGAAAACGGTACTATAAGTAAGGTCAGTGGAAGACAGACATCCAGGAAAACGGTACTATAAGTAAGGTCAGTGGAAACAGGCATCCAGGAAAACAGTACTATAAGTAAGGTCAGTGGAAACAGGCATCCAGGAAAACGGTACTATAAGTAAGGTCAGTGGAAACAGGCATCCAGGAAAACGGTACTATAAGTAAGGTCAGTGGAAACAGGCATCCAGGAAAACAGTACTATAAGTAAGGTCAGTGGAAACAGGCATCCAGGAAAACGGTACTATAAGTAAGGTCAGTGGAAACAGGCATCCAGGAAAACGAGACTATAAGGTCAGTGGAAACAGGCATCCAGGAAAACAGTACTATAAGTAAGGTCAGTGGAAACAGGCATCCAGGAAAACGAGACTATAAGGTCACCTGGAAGAGAACTTTTCGAACATGTACATGTAGTTTTCTATGTTGTTGTTGTACCCTGGCTAAAAGACTCCAAGGATTATCCCAACAGCCGAAGCACTTGAAAACTATGGTACAAATGCATCAGCTAGAGACGAGAACATTATGTGTGTGACCGGTTTTGATTACCCAGCCACGTGGGCAGCCACACTCCGACTTCGCAGGAGTAGTTTTCTCTAATATTCTTCCCTCTACACAATCCGTCACACCCGGGACCTCACACCTATTCCTTTCTGACAATAGCCGCTGTTTGCCAGGCTTTGAGCAAACTCTTTGGGGGTGGACAGACAATGGACTGGAACCTTAGACCGTGGCTGGAACAAAGAGCGAACACTTACGTCACGTCGTCTGCTCAAATATTGGCCCAGTAGAAATGGCAGGAAAGGCGATCCATTATTTTTTTCTGTTTTCAGTTTGGCGTTATTTCCGGAACCGACCCTTCAACCCTTTGTATAGATTTTTCTTTCATGGCGACATAACATAATCAAGACCATGACCGAAGATACTGCCAATGGAACCTTTTTTTTTTTAAATCATGTTCTCCCATACAGTATAAATTATGTAATTCTTTAGATGGTCCACAAAAAATAATGATTAAACCTGAAAAATAAAGCGCCATGGTTGGCATTAATGTAAATTGTTGCGCTCAAGCGGCTGTACTCCTTTGGGGGGGGGGGGGGGGGGCGGCTTCAAGTCCAGATTTGGGCTATTACATTTGAGTCGTACACGTTTTTAGCTATGTATCCATGATGTGGCTTCTCCCTCCTGCCCTTGCCACCCTTCGCCCCCTCCCCATCGGGCATCCTTCTTCTTCATCACCACTCTTCATCCTTCCCTCAAGCTATTAGTCATTCTGTCCATTTTCTGATATCACAGAGTCTATTCCACCCACGTCCAAACCTAAACGAACAAAAACAAACAATGAAGCAAAAACCTACCCCCAACCCCCAAAAAGTAAGAAAGCAAGAAAAAAAACTATTGCTGTTCTAAATTCCTCTCTAACAACATCATCAACCCATTTTTCCATTCGTAACCCCACTCCAAAGAAATACCGACTTCCCCATGTTTTGTTGTTGTTTTATTGTCCATCCAT
>CM065688.1:26267496-26289996 GCA_017654935.2 Phymorhynchus buccinoides
TCTAAGACAGTATAATTTGAAACAACAAAGTCAAAAATATAGTTAGGCTGATCAAGTTTTATCCAACATCATTTGATTATTATACATGTAGTTATATTTGAGGAGTATCAAAGCCATGCATACTTAAGTCATACAAAAAGAGATTAACTAAAAATCCAAGTTATCCTCTTTTCCCCACCTTCTTTCAAGCCATGCAATAGTAAATGAAACATTCCTTTGCATCACATTAAATAGCATAACTTCTAGAAACATCTGAAAAAGCAGTCATTTCATTGTCTAACGTTGGCTTGACAGGTTAAAACAATTTCAAAAAATGTTTTAAAAAGGGAGGGAGGATTACAGGACTTGACATACAACTTACTAAAGTAAATACAGCACACCAGAAAAAGAAAAAAAATACAATTTCAAAAGAAAATCTTTTGAGCAGAATGTGATAAGACAGCACCACATTCTGGACTGATAAGCCAAAAGAATTTCTTTTGAGCCAAGTGCAACTTACAACAACAGTACACTTTGGGAACACACTTTACCCATTGATAGTGAAGACCTAGTAAACACAGATGGAGGCCATTCCGCCCTGGGACAAAGCAGCAGTCCAAGCCTTCAAGACCACAGCTCTTTCTCATGAGATAACTCTGCTTCACACACTATCAAGAACACAATCTGGTAGTCCAGTCAGGTGGGTGCGCAGACGCACAAAGTCACCACGGATCGCTTTCTGACGCTGGAGTCGACCGTTGTCGCACCTCTGCCGAGCATCAGCCACCCCTGGACGCCCGGCAGTCTGCACGTGCACAATCCACCGAGTTAAGAAACAGTGTGGGGTGGGAAAAGGAGGGAAATAGGCCAGGTGTTTGTTCGGTTGTGGGTGACTGCAGTCTGTGCGTCCTCGTGTTCTGTTGTTGCAGCAGTGAAAAAGAGGTGGCAGGGTTTGTCTGGTGTCCATCTTCTGTTCAGGTGTGACTGCAGTGCTCTGGTGTTTTGTATTCTGGTGTCCCGTCTTCTGTTCAGGTGTGACTGCAGTGCTCTGGTGTTTTGTATTCTGGTGTCCCGTCTTCTGTTCAGGTGTGACTGCAGTGCTCTGGTGTTTTGTATTCTGGTGTCCCGTCTTCTGTTCAGGTGTGACTGCAGTGCTCTGGTGTTTTGTGTCCCATCTTCTGTTCAGGTGTGACTGCAGTGCTCTGGTGTTTTGTATTCTGGTGTCCCGTCTTCTGTTCAGGTGTGACTGCAGTGCTCTGGTGTTTTGTATTCTGGTGTCCCGTCTTCTGTTCAGGTGTGACTGCAGTGCTCTGGTGTTTGGCTTATAATCGTGTTTCCTCAGTCCTTTCAGTGGTGGTGAAAGTAGAGGAATGATGCAGCGGTGATGTCAAGTGGTGGTAATGGTGTTTCAGGGTGGTTTTTATTATTAACCTCAAGGTTCTGCGCTAACAAGCCATTGTTGTCTGCCAATAGTTTCACTTATCCTTCTACAGTGAAGAAGAGTACAGTGATTATATCTTCCTTTGGTGCAGTGCCCTTCTTCCAAGGTAGTGGTACCTGGTTTGTTTTACACATAATTCTGTTCTGTTTAGACTGTAGTGTTCAAAAGTCCTTATCCAGTATTTGTTTTCAGATTTTCTTGGTCTGATTTTGATTTTAGGCTTTGATGAAGCCCAGAAAATCTTTAAAATTGTGACTTCAAATGGCACTTTTGAATCACAATTATCAAATACATGTCTCAATTCACATCCGACTTCATCACGTTTATGTGCACAACGTACTGATTAGAAAACGCATTCTCCTCCCTTTGCCTTGACTTTTAAGTGCTTCATATTACAAGCAGACAACTTTTATCAGTATTAAGAAACATTATGGATTATTTTCATAATCATCTACTTTATGAACAAGAAATTTCACATGAAATAATGGCTAGCACTTAACAGATAATAAAAGATACGGTACACATTTTTGTGTACAAAAGAGGCCAATATTCTGAACATTTGAAAGCAGCCTACCAGATTAAAAAAATAATAATAATATGCACAACACAAAGAACATTCTTTTAATTCATTCAAACAAAATAAAATAAAAGGTGAGACAAACCAACAAAAAGAGTACAAGTTTTATGCTCCTGGGCTTAACACTTTTTCAAATCAAAAAAGAAGAAAGCAACGTTTTTACCTGCAACCAACAAAATTACAAATTGCACAAAATTGAAAGAAAAAAATTACCGAAAAGCTAAAGAAAGATTTGGCAGTTTTTTTTCTGTTGTTGGGTTGTTTCGTTTGTGTGTTTCTTTTAGAAAGAACTTTGTGGCCAGCACTTAATTATTCATGAATTTCATTTATACAATTGTCAATGCTCTTTAATTATTAGTTGCATAAGTGTTTTGAGGGAATTAATATATTCATTCAAATAACACAGCCTAATGACGTAAGTGCATCAGTAGCTGAGTAAAGTTGGCAGTAAAGCGTTCAAAAGACCAACACAAAATTGCACTGCAGATTTACACACAAAAATGGTGCTTGGAGGGGGGGGGGAGGGGGGATTGACACGATATGTTATAAAAAATAATTGTAAACAATAGCATATGTACCACTAAAAATAATAATAATCAATATTCATGCATTGTTAAACATACTCGTATTTGCAGGCAAAAGATTTTTTTTCTAAAGGTTATAAAAAATATAACATTTAAAATAAATTACTAGTTGAAATAAAAGCCAATTCCTTTCATGATTCTATTCAGAAATCTTATTCTGCCAAGAAGTAACAACAAAATTCCACAAAAATAAACATTAAAACATTGGCAGAAACAGGGGGAAGGAGGGTACACTTACAAAAGCAATATACTGTACAAGATATCATGTGTCCCCATTTAAAGGTCATCAATTTTCTTATTTCAAATCCATTTCCAGGCAGTTTTTATCATCCCAAATAAACACCAACAGCAGTCTTGATCAGTTAAACATTTGTCCATGCACACACTCAAATATATGGGAGAAATCCGTAAAAATTAAAACAAAAATGAGTGCAAAAAGTATCCAATCCGTAAAAAGTATTTTTTTTAAACTGAGTGCAAAACTTATCAGGGTGTCCTCAAATTGATTTTGGCAACTGGAGTTAATGTTTACAAATCAGTTCTCAAAGCAAAAAACAACACAGAACTAAAACTAATTCTAAACCTAATGGAAATTAGTGCTTTCTACTCCCTTACATGAACTTAATAGTATTGAAACAAAGTACCCACGATCAAAATCAACTAGGGTTAAAAATATTCCTACCCAGACTTGGATTGGTGTAGTCCCAGCTTTCGCTGTCATTTCTCACCACATTCAAACGAGCTGGCTGTAACGAAATACAGAATTTTTGAATTATCAATGGCAATAAAAACTTGTGCATAATGTAACAAATATATACCTTCTTCATAAATCTTTAACTTTCAAAGCAATGTAGACATTGAACTACTTTTACCATAAGTAGTCAAACAAATACCAATCACAGAGACCCTCAACATCGCTTTGTTAGTCAACAGGTGAACTTGGTGGCAGACTGCACCCATTTGACAGAGGCCAAACAGTGAGTCAACACTTTTGCTTTCTTTGCTTTTGCTGCATGGGTTTTTTCCCCAAAACAAAACATGCACTGACAACAAAATGTATTATATCTAAACTTTCCTCAATCATTTCTGTATTAGTACTCTTATAACAATGTCTTTACACAATGCAGAAAGAAAGTTACTACAACATTTTTAATCAAGTTACTACAACATTTTTTATCAAGTTCACTCCCTCAAAAAGAATGCAGTGGCAGTAGACGAAACGTCAGAAAAATTGCAGTGAGCTATAGGTAAATGTACGAAACTTAACAAAGCAACATACCTTTGCAAATTCAATTTTCAGAGTGCAGCATCCTGAGTAGATGTCAGCACCGGCTAGAGCTTGTTTGGCACGTTTGGCAGACTCCACGTTGTCAAACCTTGGAAGATGTTAAGGACATTTTCTTCCCTGAAGACTTAACCCCTAACTCGACTTAAAATCATGAAGAAGAATTCTTCTCAAGCACCATCAAAAGAATTCTGGTTTCTTACATTCTCTGGCATTAGGTTAAATTATTTTGTTTTCCAATTCTATCCAAACACACACACATTAGATTCAAAGAGGGCAAAGAAAGATTGGTAGTTTTATGTTACAGAAGGACGATAATTTCTTACAGCAAAATGTGAACAAATTGCAAAGCTTAACCAAATTTAATCTGGTCACTTTCTTTTTTATTTACAAGAATTTATTTATTTTCACTTAATTTGACCTGTAATTTTCCAATACATTGTCCTCTCTATTACAGTATTCTCTTAGAATGTTTGCAGCGCCTGTTGCGAAGGATACTCGATCATAGCCTGAACACCATTCTTCTTGAAGATGACGATGCGCTGAACCTGGCCATATGGACTGTTGATGGTGTGCATCACATCCTGGAAGCGCATAAAAAGTCAAAATGAAGCATGCACATACTTTCTTCTTTCACATGCAATGTGAAGCAACACAATTTTTATAAGCATGTCACTCGTAGCTTTCACTACCCAGCCCCTGAGTCACCTTACAAACTCATTGAATACTGACCAGATAGACCTTTGCTTAACTAGTTAAAGCTTAACTTTGTCCTTTTTTTAAAACTTTTTGTATGGCAGCAGCATTAAATTATCAACTACTTTTGGCCAAAATTGTATCATTATAATAGAATATGTTTCAACAATTACAAAGACAATTTAACAGACATGTCTTTTCGAACATCTTTGGACAAAAACACTTCCAAACATGGTTCTTATAAAGGGCTGTCAAGTTTTCCAAAACCTGTTTATCAAAAAAAAAGAATTAATCTCAAGATCTTGATATTACGAGAAAGAATATATGTATATAGTTAAGTATACACAGAAGTGAGGAGACATACCACACTGATAGGGTACTGTGGGTTCAGGATGGTGTAAAGGAGGATATGGTTTGGAGCCTTGGGATCTTCTCCATCTCTGCAATACAGAACACAACAATGCAAAGATTTCACCAACAACCCTGCATTAGCTGTTGGACAAAATGGCACAATTAGAGAGACAATCTCCAGGCACAATCTTGGAACGGTAATTTTTCCAATTTACCATCAAAGGGAAAAACAAAAAAAGGCAAAAGAGGACACAACAGCTTCGTGGAAGTTTATACATGTATACTTATGACCAAAATGTTTTAATCCATGGATATGTTAAACTTACCCTCCAGGTCTCTGGATCTTCTGACTGGTTGAATAGTTGAAAAATGCAGTCTGGCTCGCCACAAAGATGGGGTTTGCCTGAAAAAGCAAATAATACAAAAACATTTTAAAATGTTTCAATAATTGTTTTATAATACTTTTTAGGCATATCCGGGAGGGACAAGCTCTTATGCATGCACGAAAATGTAGCAACATTCTTTAAACTAATTTCTCAATCATATGTAAATTAAAGAAGTATATTAATCATATGTGACCCAGCACCACGAAAGGGACATTAAGTGCTAAACTGATCATTCTGAAAAAATTATACATTGGAAAATGTAAGACAATTTTTAACGATACAAGAACCATTCTTATATTTGTTTCCGTTCCAGAGTTATGAGCATTTAAAGTTAGAAGGGTGAGTGTCAGTCATTTTGAGAAAACAGTCTAAAGTCTTGCCTAGCTGAAGAAAACGCATTGACCTACTCATTTTAAAGCACTTATAAGACCATTTAGAAACCATATGAAAGATTGTCCTTTATGCATGAATGTTAGAGAACAAGAAACTACCCATAATTCAGAATTGACAAAAAAAGAGATTGCTGACTTTCCAAGCCTGTTTTTAAAAACTAGCCCAGTGACTTAATGTCCCTTTCATGGTGCTTGGCCACAAATGCAGTTGATCAATGCATTTATCAGAGTAGCTGAGAGATGGCTTCAACCTTGAAAAACATATATTTTTTTAACTGTGATCTTACTTGTAGTGCCACATTATGTATTTCCAATTTTCTGGACAAGCAGTAATTGAATATCTAATTCATTCTAAAAATAGTCTTGATATCTCAAGTTAGAGGAAAAGTGGTAATAAAAAGAATGTCACCTTAACTGCCTAAGCTCCATAAACGTGGAACCTACAGTACAAGCAAATTCACATTATCTAAACCCACAAAGATATAACTGCTAAAAAGTATTATGCAATATTTACCTTTAAAAAAATATATTTAAAAAAGTTATATCTGTTTTAACCAACCAAAACAGAAGTCAGAATCAAACCAATCAATAAGGAAAAAAAAAAAAGTCTGTTTCGGGTTTCATCAGTTTTAAAAATAGGGTAGGCACTAGGCTTTGTTTTTCTTTTTTAAACTTGTGTTCGGTCCATGTGTGTGAATATATTTTAATAAAACAAAACAGTGTATACTTTTGCACTTGTGTTGTTTTATGTTTCTGTTTGCTCGCTTACTTTCGTTTTCTTTTCTTTGTTCAAAAAGTTAAGGGTCAGCGGCAAAAACCTAGGGTAGGTCGAGAAACGGGAAATCAACATTTTTTTTTTTGGGGGGGGGGTCCTAATAATAATTATTGTGTATGTAATGAAACTAAATAAAGAAAATAATACCTCAGCATATTCCACACATCTTCTGGCACCATTGATGTCCTGAAAAAACAAGAATATAAAAAGGTTAATAAAGCAAATTTTAATTTTATACAACTCCAACACAAAACTTTCTCCCAAACCAAACTTTAAAAAATACATATTTCGTAATCAAAAATTTCATTTACTAATAGCACTTTAGAGCAACAGAGAATGATCAAATTATGTCACTGTATATTTCTAAACTTGTTTAGTTATATTATAATGGACACACATCAGAATATACCAAATACACATCAGAACCAAATCCAACAAAAGAAATATTTTCAATACACAATAGCGATTGCCATTTTCTACCATGGCCTAAATAAGAGAATTGAGACTTAATTATGATATCATGAAAGAAAGTATGGATGCTTAAATAATGTCAGTTGGCCAACATATTTAGCTATAAAAAAAAGATAATAAACTGAAAATTGGCTTCTTTTTTTTACCAGGGTTGTTTTTATTTGTTTTGTCAAGTTTCAAAAGAAAGCTGTTTCTCAGATCGATCACTACCTGGATGTTTATCAAAATGGCAGAATTCAGAATTAAGCCTTGTCCAGATACACTCCTACTTTTGAACAAGAGGTATTAATAGGTACTCCAAACCCTCTTTGCATGACTAAAAACTCTGCTGCTCACTACCTCTTTTCAATCTGTTCCTGTCCGTTTGCATTGCATTCAATCTCAATAAAAATTATTGCAATCAAAAGTTGAGACTTTGTTCTTTCATTCTGTGTGAGTTTTGTTAATGTTTATGAGCGAATAGTGTGTTTAAGATTAAGTTTAATATGGCTTAATTATACCCCGCGGCAGTCCGACGCGGGCGATTTCCGAATCGCACCTACCACAAAAATCGCCGTTCCGCTAACAGTAGAAAGCGCACAGCTGCTCATCATATAGCTTAAAAGAAAGAGCTAGCTTTTCTCTACGTTTCGTATTCTTTCGCTTGTACAAAATATGAAGTACAAGTAAGAACATTTTCAAGTTGGAACATTTTGAACGAAAATTTGGTCAACTTCCGGTCCACGTACAACAAATTGAAAATATCCAGTCGATTCAGCAGGCTTTCTTCTTTAAAATATCCAATTTTCATCACTGTAAAACATTCCTACAGGTAGCGGAATACTGAAATGTGCGACATGGTAGCTCCGTAGCCACTCTGTCACTCAAGCCTAAAAACAAAAATGGCCACCGCGAAGAGACGCTCGCTTGCGTAGCCTACTTGGCGATCAACAAAATCTTAGCTCGCGCTCATTAGGCCTCTATTTGCTTGAGGATTTATGCAGTGGTAAGAAAAATATTGTAGCAACGAAGTGAAATCATTGTTATTGATCTATCTTCTGTTAATAAGAAGAACTTGTCATCGCATTTACGGAACCCGATCGGCCACATTCAAACAGCACGATTCAAGGAAAAAAATCTGAGATCGAAGTCCAGATACTTGGGAAATTTAACAGATAAATCGAAGTCGTTTGATTAACTGTCCATAATATTGTTTACAATCGGTTTTGAGGTGAACAGACAAGTTGTTTAGCACTTGTATTGTCGTCTTAACAAAGGTATTTATGAGAAATGATCAAATTTGTTCAGGTTTTGAATGAAAGCCTGTGAAAACGAAACCAGGTCTAACTACACGGATATTTCTGTTTTCATAGATCTCATTGAATAGGCCAACAACATGTTTCTTCTTGTGTTCAAACTTGCATGCATTGGACTTTTTTTGTTTTTAGCAAGTCAATTACTTATAAGATTAAATCAGTTCTTGCATTTCCTTTGTTACTATAAATAGCTTTTTTCTCCTAAATTGTCAAGTATCTGTGTCTTTTTGTGATGTCTTCTTTCATCAAATTAAAGCTCACCCACTCCCTCCCACACATCTACGCTTACCCCCCCACCCCCCCCCCCTCTCACTGCACATAAATGCTTTGCTGGTTTACAGAATTGATGCAGCATAAACAAATCTATTATTAACACAACATTTTCGATCAAAGACTCGCATCGGCTATAATGCACAAATTATATTTATTTTCAAAAAGTTTCTTTCACTATTATACACCATTTATGTATCTCACACACACACACACTAACCACTTTTCAGAGCCAATGTAATTACTTTTCTTTTTTTTTCACATATCAAAATTTCCAAGTATAATGGTTTACCAAATTCAAGAAAATAGTATGTACTGTTATGTAGAACCAGACTGGCTAAAGGAGATTAAATTATTGTTTTGCCATACTGTGGCAATGGCATGGAGCATAAAAAATCATTTTGGTTTGCCCACTCAGACACAATGCCCCACATGGCCGAAAGGCCAGAGGGCGTAAAACATTATTTCTTCTTTCCACTCAGACATAACCCACAGAATCACACACACATGCGTTGGCACATGCGTGCACACACTCACGCAGGTGCGCACACACACACACACACACACACACAGACACATTGACACACACACACTATCACAATCTTCATTTTTGAAACCAAAATATACTTGTTTAGGCAGGAAAATGATGGAAACTGCTCTGAGACTGCCAAAATCACCCATCAACAAGGTCAGGTGCCAAAAAAATGATTGTTTTTCATCTTTATTTCATCACTTTTTAAGTGCATGCATCAGACATATCTCATCATTCTGAGCATTATGGTGTATTATTTGTCTTTGTAGGTCAAACAGCAAGGAAAATATGATTTTTTGACTGAATTTATTATTTCCGCAGATGAAAATTGCCATTTTCAACATATTTAAAGGCTTATAATTGAAAATTGGTTTGGGTCAGAGCCTTAAAAAAAATAAGCTATGTACACAGTTATATGTAGAATATGTATAAACAGAATAAAGTATGCTGATGGAAAGTTACTTAAGTTTCAGCTGCTCCAAAATGGCACTTTTCACCATTTTACTTACGGAAAAAAATGGCGTCTACAATAAATCGGAAAAAAATCATAACTTTTTATCTAATTAAGCTAGAAAAATAATTTTTATATCAATGTGCACAGAATTACAATATCTATCCATTGGTAATATTTTAATGTATCAGATCTGAAAATTTAAAAATGACTTTGGAGCACCTAGTATTAAACAATTTTATAATTTTACATTCTAACACAATACTTGCATAAATATATAATGGTTTTCTTTTAATACCTCAAACTCAACCAGTCCTTGTTTTCTGCGTGGCATCAAGATGACGTCTTTTACGCTCCCAAATCCTTGGACAGCTTCCACAAGGTCAGATTCCATAGCATATTCGCTCAAGTTTCGAACATGCACCACAGGTGATGGCTTGGGTTTATGTGGGTCTTCAAACTGCAAACAGGCAAAAAAAATAAAACACTCATTCTTTAAGGTTGCGGCGAGCGTGGCTAATAAGGGTAAAAGGGCGAGGGCATAGAGTACTTGGACTAGAGCTGACCTGGGCTACGCATGTGATGCAACAGCATGACACTGCCTATGTTAGTATGTGAGTGATGATAAACAAGGCTATGCAAAAATGGGTTGTGGGCAGGGGCCAGGGTGAAGGATTGGGGTAAGGTGGGAGGGCAGATGGAAACAAGTGACGCATTAACTAAGCGGGCAAAGTGCAGCAAGCCAGATTGCTACTAAATAGCTAGTAATTTAATTATTTAAGGCCAAAAAAAATAATAGGTGTGGTTACGGTAACAACCAAAATTGTGGGGGGGGTTTTAAATTTGGGGGGAGATCGCCGAGTGGTGTTGAAAAGTCGTAGTCCAGTTTGAAAGCACCCTCATATTTTCAGAAATATGAGCGCATGGCTCCATCAGAGCTGATTCTAGGATTTTGAAAAAGAGAGAATGAAAAAAAGGGGGGCAGGTCCAATGGATACGAGTGGAAGGGGGGGGGGTGGAGACAGCCTATTCAATCTTCGCTAGGCCACTTCTTCAGCCACTCGTCTTGGAACCGGTGTTCCCTCGCACTAGTGCCGTTACTGCTTCTCCGAGACTGTTGATGCAGTAGCTGTTTCTGCAACATCTTCTGCACACTCGTTTGGCAGAGGATTTCTTTTTTTTTTTTACTTTGCCGCCACAAAAATCGAAATCGAAGAGCGTCATCGTCTGCTTCTTTTTGAAGAAAATTCAACATGGCGGGTAGGACTCTCGCAACTTCTTGTCGGTAAAAAGAGATGAACGCAATTAGTTGATTTACACTAACATTGTAAAGGAGCCAATGAAATCTCGAGAAATCCGATGCTTTCGGTTTGTGCAGACGACGAAGGAATTCCCGCAGCGATCGGTAAAAAATACGGGCAGTTTTGCAAATATGCGGGCGTCTGCCCGCATTTAGACCCGATTTTTGCGGGAAGGAACAGATTTTTTTTTTTTGGGGGGGGTTGCTCCATTGAAATGGCAAATGACGCCATTTTGCAACGACACGTGGATGTTCAACACGTTAGAGTTATGTCCCATGCTGGGCATTCCCCGATTGAACTTGCGTCTCTCTCGCTTTTTTGTTGTTGTTTTTTGACAAGGCCCAAAAAAAATCATAGGGTCGGCCCCCCAAAATAGGGTAGGTCGGGATACCGTAACCAACCTATATTTGGGGGGGGCCTAAGAACTAAACAAAGCTCAACATTGAGAGCTCTCCTTTCTGTCAAAAATGATCACCCCAATGCTGCACGTAATTACTAATTATGGCCTTTGCTACTTTGTAACTGAGTAGCATGGGCAAACATCTATTCCCCCTTAAAATCTTTGCATCTAATTTTAAAACTTTCACAGACAAGCAATATTTTCACTAATTTCAGATTTTGTCATTATTAGGAATGGGATAGGTTTAGTAAATTACTAATTAGTATCACTATTACTACTAATAGTAATACTAGTATCACCCTAGGATTATAAAACTGAAACTGTGAAAGAAGCACTTTGAGTTTGAGGCTGACGATCGTAAACATGAGGGGGGTGACAAATTTACATGTTGGCAGAGGCTAGAGTTACGGTTTCATAACCCACATTCTCCAGGCTATGGACGGGTCTCAATAACGTGACGCACAAATAAGTGTCTTGAAAAGCTACTATAAGTACTAACAATAGTAACATTGACTATTAATAAACATGTTCCTAACCCTATCCCGATTCTACAGCTTTCAAAAACCAAACTTTGATGCGTTAAATATACAAAATATTTAATAAGAAAATGAATTTGTTGACGAAAAATTTGACTAGGAACTGGAAGAGTTACTATCCCTGAACATGGTCGAGTGTTGCAATGGCTCCCCCCCAACAATGGAAGTGTCGCCATCTTAGTCCTTATTTGTGTGTAAACAAAAACAGCATCGATCTGGCATTTTTCAAACAAAGTTACTGACTAAGATGGTGGTCTCCCATAATATGGCGCGCTCCTTGTGGCCAGATATGACGACATGAGGGTACAAGCCATAACGGAGTAACTGTAGCCACTGTGAGTGTGACTGTGTAGCAAGGCCCAACTGCAAGAGTTATCGAACGTGTTTTTGCCAAGAGTTATCCCCAAATCCGGTTTTGTGAAAACGTGTTCTGATGGGTTATTTCTGGCTCAGATAACAGCTTTTCTATTGGTCAAAGAGCTGAAAACTCAACCAATAAAATTCGAGAAGACATGAAAGCTTCGGTGAATCAACATTAGAGTCGGCTGAAATCGCGGGAAGGAGTTGAAAAGTTGATAAATACACGTCTTTGTATCGCTATTTCCTACTACGGCACGACTCACCCGGTCGTTATAATATATTTCTGGTAGTTTAGACATTGCTTAAGAAAATCCTGTAAAAAAAAGAAGAGAAATGCGAGCAGGGCATGTCTAAAAAACGATTTTGGTGGATTTTGGTAAAGCGGTTTTTGCTGATTTGTGCCTGTGGTGTGGAGCCATTGCCTCGATCAGCAAGTCAGCAGTTTTTGTCTCGATCATTCAGGACATGGACAATGTTTGTTGTTAATATAGTTTGATTTAATCTCTAGCCTTTGTAATAATGTAGCTGGACATAATTATAAGCAGATGATATTTCAGTCATTTTTTATAGCTTTTATTGACAGCTCAGAGTCTGTGAGACAGAGCTCTCGTCACGAAGAGGTCACTCGCAGCTGAGCAGTTCCAGAGTTGTTTTTTTTGTTCCCTTTCTCCTGGAGAGAGACTCTTCTGCTTAAATTAATTTATAATTGCTTGTTGCTGGAAGTGGGGCCTGTTCCTTTCCAGGTGAACTGGGGGTTTAATGGTCTTAAGTTCTTAACCCAGTACAACTAAAAAACTACAAGCATTAAGCCTTTATTTCTTTATGAGTCTATCTGTCCCTCTTCTGTCTAACTCTAAGGCCTAACTTTTCAGTTTCTTCTCACTCTCAGGCTTTGAGCCTTTCTTTCTTTTCCGCAGACTATTATGTCGCTGTATTTGGGAGGATCTACGGGAATGCGTAAGACAACAAACTATCAAGAAGAAGGAAGTGGATAGGAGAAAAAGAAGAAATATAGAAAGTTTGGCCCAGCCAGCCAGGTCCCGCTAATCGGTCCCTAACATGATGCCGCGCCAAGCAGACTGAGCATGCAGGGAGCGTGTTGATCTTGTTGGGTGGTTGGCTGGTGGAGTTGATCACCAACTCGCCACGTGTTTCCTAAATTCCTCCTTGTGTGAACAAACCCCCCAAAACGTTATGTAGCCCCAACATAGGGGAGTCAAAGGAGACGTTTCATTGCCATTGGCCACCCCTGGCCCTGCTCTCCTTGGCACCTACTTTTCGTGGGCTTTTGTTCTTTGTTCTGATGACTGATATGATGACTCACAGTTTCAGTTTTAGCACTCCTGTCTCAGGGCTCCCAGGGACCCCCATTTTGGGGTCTATGATTGTATGAAGCACTAAAATTCTACAGGACCCTCCAAAAGAATGTGCTGGGGGTCCCAGGGATGCACTAGAACAATTCTTTTGGCATTCGTAACGCCACTGGGAGTGGGACCCTCTATCCTGCCTCTTGGACCCTCTATACAGTCACTAAGTGAAGGAGTCCCTGGGACCCCTTGTTTTGCTGGATGATTGGGAGCCCTGTGTCTGTCATGACGTGTAGTATTTTACATTTTTTATTTTGTTATTGTTAATGTACTATTGCTACTAAGTCGAACAAGTGGCAAAGTCTCATTTAAAATTACTCTAATCAGGAGAATTTTTATTTATAATCATGACGTAAGCCTTTTAAGGTATAGCACATACGTTGGATCTGGGACAATCAGTCTGAAAATCTCATTCTTGTTACCTTTTACAGACAGTAGGATTATTTTTTTTTAAACTGATGACTCAACGTTTATTGTTGGAGAATAAAGCAATCTTTCTTTCATTATTGTTAATGGTTTACACAACCTTAGATAAACCCATTAGTATTTTTCTTTATCATTATTGTCATAGTTATTCAATACAACAGATTCCATTGTTTAATGTACATGTAACCCCGTTGGTGCGATAATGGGTACTCCCTTTTATTTGGTAAAATACAAAGTACTCCACTTTAACGGAGGTCAAGGGCGATAGTCTTAAAAATGTATTTCATTGGTTGATAGCATAAAGTGTTTGTTTCCAATCCTTTGATTGGATAGCATTTTTGTTGACGGTTGTGAGACCAACGACTGCTAAAGTTTTATCTAGAACCCCTATTCCACAAATAGGGTAAGTTATGCTTTTATAGGTTTGACTAACCTACTTTAGGTTAGTAAACTAAGTTTGTACTAGTCATTTGCTTGATTGAGTGCAGATTCTGGTTATTTTAGTCATTGTTTGGCAGCAATTAATTGTTTTTACCTTGGGTGACGTGTGGGCGTGAGCTACAGTTAGTTTGTGGTTGTTATTGTTTCGTTTTGTGTTATTGCTGCTTAGTATAATTGAAGGAGTATTATTGATTTTAGTGAGATAATTGCATGCATGGAGGTGGTTAATAAGTGTTATGGTTGGGTAAATATTGTAAGGGGATCATTATATTTATGGGCTTAGAGTTTGTGACGGTTAACACATTTATGCATGCACACACATCACTCACACAGCAAGCGTACAGCACACACACTTATGACACAAGATTGTTTTACCATCATCTTTAATATTTGGTTTTATTGGGACATTATGATTAAGGATTGTGTTGGTTGTGTGTGTTGCAGGGTTTTCTTCTACTTTTTCCTCTGCTTCTCTACTTATACCTGTCTTCATATTCTTCACACCTCATCAATCTGACAATCAATCTTCATCTCCATCGTTTTATATATGAGTTCTTCCTGTGAATTAAAGTCCGGAGAAGCTGAACCCAAGAGTTTTTTAGTGTTTGCGTGATCCTGTAACGAGAATTACGTATTACTGTAACAAGTGGCGCCCAATAGTGTGTTGCTCCGGAGAGGACTCAACCATGGAGCTATCAAATGAAGAAAAAAAAGTTATAGAGGCAGTAAGGGCTCTAGGTATTTCCCCGAAAGCAGATTCATCCACTGACTTTATCAGATGGATGGAAGATTTTGTAGCAGAAAAAGCAGCAGGAGAAGAAAATACAAAGCACTCCACTTTAACGGAGGTCAAGGGCGATAGTCTTAAAAATGTATTTCATTGGTTGATAGCATAAAGTGTTTGTTTCCAATCCTTTGATTGGATAGCATTTTTGTTGACGGTTGTGAGACCAACGACTGCTAAAGTTTTATCTAGAACCCCTATTCCACAAATAGGGTAAGTTATGCTTTTATAGGTTTGACTAACCTACTTTAGGTTAGTAAACTAAGTTTGTACTAGTCATTTGCTTGATTGAGTGCAGATTCTGGTTATTTTAGTCATTGTTTGGCAGCAATTAATTGTTTTTACCTTGGGTGACGTGTGGGCGTGAGCTACAGTTAGTTTGTGGTTGTTATTGTTTCGTTTTGTGTTATTGCTGCTTAGTATAATTGAAGGAGTATTATTGATTTTAGTGAGATAATTGCATGCATGGAGGTGGTTAATAAGTGTTATGGTTGGGTAAATATTGTAAGGGGATCATTATATTTATGGGCTTAGAGTTTGTGACGGTTAACACATTTATGCATGCACACACATCACTCACACAGCAAGCGTACAGCACACACACTTATGACACAAGATTGTTTTACCATCATCTTTAATATTTGGTTTTATTGGGACATTATGATTAAGGATTGTGTTGGTTGTGTGTGTTGCAGGGTTTTCTTCTACTTTTTCCTCTGCTTCTCTACTTATACCTGTCTTCATATTCTTCACACCTCATCAATCTGACAATCAATCTTCATCTCCATCGTTTTATATATGAGTTCTTCCTGTGAATTAAAGTCCGGAGAAGCTGAACCCAAGAGTTTTTTAGTGTTTGCGTGATCCTGTAACGAGAATTACGTATTACTGTAACATACATGCCTTGTTTTTCTTCATACAGGTGCCAGTTCTGTGTTGATGGTTATGTGTAGTTGTCTCCCTTGATCAAGGCTAGCTCAGTATTCCACTTCATGTGGAGGTGTTTTTAATATATATGTGAAATATAAATGTTCAGTTTAATATTTCATATACCCCTGATGTCTCTACTGCAGATGCTGACCATCCAGTGGAGCCCCCAAGAAAGAAACGTGTTTATACTTAATTATAGGTTAAAGTGAGACATTTTAACAATTAAATTGGAGTAAAAAATTAAAAAAAAAATTATGGATGGACAGCTTGATCAAACTGAAAGTTGTTGAATGCAAAGAGGACATTAAAGTACACATTGTTCCATAATTATAAATGAATTATTGTCTTTGGTTTTCTCATGCCCACGGAGTGACGCGTTTTCTAAAAATGTTACCCAAAACGTCAGTTTCGTGTTGCTTAACTTGTTGTTTTTTTAAATTGATTTCTTGATATTTCATAATAGTTTCAATTGAAATGTTATTTAAACACCTTACAGAAGTATTTTATAAAGATTTTGTTTTGTTTTTTTGTTTGTTTAAATTTTGTTGGTTCTTCCTAGACTGTGTAGTGTGTTGTAACATGTTTGCCCAGCAAATGAGCAATGGGGTTTTATTAAAACTCAGCAATACATGTACAGTATCCACAATACTACTTCCCATGAAGAGTGAAGGGGAATGAATTCTGAGAGCAAAGCACAACTGATAGCTAAAACAAATTCCAATCAACAGGCACACGTGACACCATAAATTTCATGTGAATGTAACCTTTACTTTAAACATTGGCTGGCCGCCATGTTGATTCAAGTGCACAATGACAATGCGTTGAACTTTGAAGACTAGGTTTAATCGGTTAATGCAAATATAGATGTGTAATTAATTTGGTCATTTCTCATTTAAAATTTAATGTAAATACAAAAGAAAGTAAGTAGAATTTCAAGCTACGCGTTGTAGTCTACACCCGCAGGCTGCACCGGTTGAGCCTTGAGGACGCCATCAAATTCCATGATCATGACATGTGGCAAAAACATGAAAAATAAATATGGTAATCAACTATAGAATATGCATCTTCAATACTGAGGGTTTATAAAATATACAATACCCGGCCATCTTCCATCTTCTGTCTTTTGGCAGAGTGTCCTTCGTAACTAGACATAATAATGATAATTGGTTTTACTTGGTCCAGCCGCAACACACACTCATGTAGAACCCTACAAAAGAAAGATTCTCGTCCGTTTCCTCGGTCCTTCGGATATGATCGGCACTTTCCGGTAGATCACGAGACCACTACATGCGTAAACGAGTTGCGCAGTAGCTCTCAAATGGCCAAAGTCCACAAAAGTTAGAAGAGGGGGAATGGGGTGCGTCTCAGTAGCTTCTGCTTCTGCTTCTGCTGAAGCAGAAGTAGATAGGTATGAAAGGCCGGATGTATAAAAATGATCTACTCTAGTATATCTTATTCAATTGGAAAAATAGCCATTAAATACACAAAATCCGTATATAATAATGTCTAAATAAGAAAAGTAAATAATCCAAAGTAAAAAAAATATTATTTTCATGACTATCGGGTTTTTAAAAAAATCATTTACCGCACTTTTCTATTCAATAGAACAAAAACAGTATTGAATAGATGTAAACTCAGTAGAGTAGAAAATAAAACACTAAAGTACAGAATAGATTCCGAGCCTGCACAAATTCTTTATTGAATACCGAAATAATATATTAAATAGTTTCAAGATTTATTCAATACTTCTTGTGAACATAGAGTAGATAATGTTCTTTTCATACAGCCGTAAAGAATGGATTTGAAAAACAGTGCAACGCAAAATTCATTTTCTACTCTCTCAGCTAACCCAGTGACCGTGATTTTTCTTTGCCGGTCTCAGTCATGAGAAATAAGTAGCTCCCATGAAATATCTACCTTTCGCATGCGAACTATAACCATCCTAACCCTAACCCTATCCAGAGGAATGCCTACTTATTTCATGAGGTAGAATATTCTCTTCACACCGGGTCTAATTCTAACATAAGTTTAGAATAACACATTAAAAAACAACTGAAACAGACTGCAAAGTCACTGGAACTAATACAACAACAACAACAAGCACACAACAAGTGTAAAGTAACGTTATTTTATTTACAAGAGATACAAACACACACAAAATCCCACACATACAACCGCCATTTTTCATCTCTGGATTCTACAGACGTGTAAGCATACTGTAGGCCTACAGTGTTTTTTAAAAACTTATTTGGGTGGGTTTTTTAAGTTCAAGCTACACTTCAATCGACAATGTTTTACTGCACTTTTTTTTAACTACACTTTTTTCAATAAAATGTTTGTAATGCTCAATCCAGGCACCACGATGGTGGGTGACAGCAACATCACATTGAAATTGTTATGGGATCCGCCTGAGTTTCCCTTGATGTTCTCTTTTACCATACCTCTGTTGTCTGTCGGTTATTATGGAAAACCCTTTCCTTCATATACCCTCACAATGATAATCAAAAACAAGGTATTGGATGGACAATTTCAACGTTCATAATTATGTTGCTGCCAACATGATTATTACAATATAGTGCCTTCATTGAGTATATTATTGAGAAAAACTATTATTGTATTGTAATGCATTTTCCATTTAAGAGTGGATTGAAATAGAACGGATTATACATGATTTTAGAATCCGAAATATATGACGGAGAAATATATACTTTTGTCTGAGGCCTACTTTTATGGGCCACACTGTGGCCTTCTCTGGAGACGTACTGGCTTCACCTGTCCTTGGTGGAGGCTGATGGATGCGTGCTAGTAAAAACAACAATACCACTTCTAATAGGGCATTTGCCACGACTGTTCGTTCTCTATACTAGACTACTAATTTGCCCGCACTCGTTCTGCCCGAGTTACGCTGACCTCTCTAGTTCAACTCTCTACATTCAACTCAGTGAAATTGAAGGTCACCTCCACTGACGCGGCAAATGTCCTATTGGTGGTGTTTTTGCCGGTGGGCTCTGCAGTCATAAAAAACCGGACTGGTGCACCATGGGACACTTTCACGAGGACTCCTTTGCATCGTGTCTTTATGGTCCCCGAGTCGAGAACAGCTATACGTATTATGCCATGCACGCTTCCTTCACCCTTTGTAAAGACGGGTTTCCAGGGTTAGGTAAGGGCTGCTCTTGTGTTGGTAGGGCAGGTGGGACCAGTACGTCTCTGGGTCCCATTGGCACCTGTGGGTGTTTCTTTTTCACCCCCCACCCCACCCCACCCCCCAATTTTGAAGTTAATTTTGATTGTCATTCAGATAGGCCTACGTGAAGTTTTTATTCACTGATTGTACTCCTATATAGTTCTGTAAACTTGAGAAAGGGAGTACATGCACTGGGGTGATAATGAGGGGTTGTGTTTCTCTCTCTCTCTCTCTCTCTCTCTCTCTCTCTCTCTCTCTCTCTCTCTCTCTCTCTCTCTCTCTCTCTCTCTCTCTCTCTCTCTCTCTTCTCTCTCTCTCTCTCTCTCTCTCTCTCTCTCTCTCTCTCTCTCTCTCTCTCTCTCTCTCTCTCTCTCTCTCTCTCTCTCTCTCTCTCTCTCTCAGTCTCTCTCTCTCTCTCTCTTTTTTTTTCCTTTTTTTTTTGTATTTTGTAGATTTTGTTTCCTTATTGATTTTGCCTTTTGCATTGTATTTTTGAGGTCCGGATGAAAAAAGCCCATTGTGCTTATTCCGTTTTTCCCCTGATTAAAAAGCATTCGTTCGTTCGTTCGTTCTCTCTCTCTCTCTCTCTGTCTCTATCTGTCTATCTCTGTCTCTCTCTCTCTCTCTCTCTCTCTCTCTCTCTCTCTCTCTCTCTCTCTCTCTCTCTCTCTCTCTCTCTCTCTCTCTCTCTCTCTCTCTCTCTCTCTCTCTCTCTCTCTCTCTCTCTCTCTCTCTCTCTCTCTCTCTCTCTCTCTCTCTCCCTCTCAGAATAAGAGTTGTTTTTCTTTTCAGAGGTTTGCATTGTGTTGGTGGGGTTTTTTATAGTGTTTTTGTCTTCGACCTATATCATTTTGTTTTATGTTATCCTTTACAACCGCACTCTATTAGTCTTTCTTTTTTTTAAATCGTGAAGCTGTTGACTTCTTAGAGCGTCGTCAAGCACGAGACCCGCCAACGCCCAAAGCTGTTTAGGCTTGTTGTTATAATGTCACTGCTTGACAGTGGAGCGAAATAGACACTGACACACGCACACACATACAGCATTTGCGTGTAACACGCTTATCCTAGCTATTGTCATCCGCATACAGTCAGTCTATCGTTTTCCATCATCACTCGACAGAATGGCAATCAATAACACCACTTCCACCACCACCACCACCACCTCCACCATCAGCACCATTATCAGCATAGCTTCCTAGTTAGTGCTTCAGGCGCCACCGCCCAGGGTTTTTGTTTAGGCTGTATCACACTACACAGCCAGCCTCTGCTCCTGTGTGAGCCACAACAGCAACAGCAGCAATAGACCTTCCGTTTGATAGCGTTGGTCGGTCGAGCATTGTGCTGCAGCCACATCTTGTTTGCTGTCGCAGCGGTTTTACTTCCTAGTTAATACTGATAACTCGTCCGCTCTGTGAAGGATTTTCATGCCAAAACCACAAGGCAACCACCACCATCACCACCGTCCTATACACATTTTTTGGGGAAAGAGAGACAGGAACAAACAAAAAAGGTCAACATTGTGCCGTGTTTCTTCGATCCGTTTTTCCATAACAACCGAAACAACTGTCAAAGAATACACTGCATAGGATTTGGTTGGCAGAAACGGAAGGATTCCAGATCTCGATGTCAACGAGTCCCACCCAACGAAGCGGTCGAATGGATGCCAAAGAGGAAAGCAGCGGGGCCTTCAGAGCCAACGTGGCGGCCCACCCCGCCGGGAACGCCAAGGGAGCGGGGTTTTCCACGGACAAGAGCAAGGGGGCCAAGATGGGCAGCAAGAGCAACAAGAAATGGGTGCGCCTGGCTACCGTGCTGGCTTACGTCCTGGCCGTGTCTCTGGCCGCCATAGTGTTGGCCACCTACTATTCCCTGCTGTGGGAGCCCGAGCTTAGCCACAGTCCCACGGTCACCACCACCTCCGCTCCTGCCAACGCCACCACCGCGGTGTCTTCTTCCTGATCTGATGGACCGAGTTCTGTCCCCTTGGTTGGGGTGGTCACCTCCGGCCTGTCTAGGTAGGTATATAGTAGCGGACAATGATGCAACAATAACTTTTTCACACACACACACACACACACAGGCGCGCACGCGCACGCATACACACGCGCGCGCGCACGCACACGCACGCACACACACACACACACACACACACACACACACACACACAGACAAACATTGTCACACACACATTGTTCACACACACACACACACACACACACACACACACACACACACACACACACACACACACACACACAAACATTGTCACACACACATTGTTACTGTAAATAGTTATCTGTTCCTTGTTTCTTTCTTCTTCTTTTTTCAATATGGTTTGTGTTTTGTGCATGTATGTTTGCATTTAGTGTTTCTGTTTATAGATGGCTACATTTTTTTTTTTAAAGCATGTATGTTTGTTTTTTCAATGTCCATCTTTAAAACCCTTTCATCGACAGTGTAGCCGCTCGGCACCACGCTGATTTAACAACCCATGTCCGTCACTAAAACGCATTTAATCAGATAGGTGTTATATAATTAGCTTTTCCGTCTTCTTTATGCAAGGAGATAAGGATAGGCCTAATGTGTACATGCCAAACAGGAATCACCGGCATTGCAAACAAAACTTTCTATTCCCAGGTCAGTAAATTGAAGTTTGATGTAAAATTTAAGCTAAGAATGGCTGGCGTTGAAAAGGTGTTAAAAATAAAATGTTGACTTTCACACACACACACACACACACACACACACACACACACACACACACACTTTCAAAGCACAGCACGTTACAATCGTTGTTTGTGGTTTTGGACAATAGGCCTAATCATTGCCTTCCTATCTTAGGTGACCCAATGTAGGCAGCAATAGCAACGACCAGTCCAGCAAAAACAAACTTAAACCTGTACATGTAATCATATTATTTTCAAGCCTGGATGAAATTAAGCATTTCTCAGTTTGTCTGAAGGACAACGTTATAATTAATTAATGTTTTAAAACGGTTACTGATTAACATATTACTAGATGAAGTTATGAGGCAGTGAGTCCCCTGTCACTGTCTTCTCGGTGATTTCTTCTGAGGTCTTTAGCGCACCAGAACCAAGACATAGGCCTAATTGCCCATGACTTCTAGGCTACTTTTCTCCATCTTTCTTTTATGAAAAAGTAAGGCCTTATTATTATCTATGCTGTACAAACAATGATTGATTAGAGTACTACACACACACACGCGCGCGCACGCACGCACGCACACACACGCACACACACACACACACACACACACACACAC
>CM065688.1:26299996-26352496 GCA_017654935.2 Phymorhynchus buccinoides
CTTGTTGTACTGTATTGAGGTGATTTAAATAGGTTGTTCCAAGACAGATCAACAAGGCCATAGAATATCTTATGGGCTTCAATAAGGTCTCCCCTTACCCTTCTTCCTTTAATTTAAGTTAATATAAATTTAGATACAAAAGTCTATTTTCATAGGTCATGCTTTTACATCCGAATCCTTTGATAATAACTGATAATTACAAGAACTGTTACGAATGTTTGTGTCATCCGCAAAAAATTGACATGTTGATGCAACACACTCAGGCAGATCATTTATAAAGATAGTAAAAAGAATAGGTTCAAGAATGCTTCCCTGAGGGATTCCACTAAGAACGTCAGTCACAGAGGAGTATTGTTCCCCATTCTCACTCTTTGAATTCTGTTGGATAAAATTTTTTCTTCTTCTTCTTCTTTCAAATACGTCGCTACAATCCAGTAGTCTGGAATAACTGCGACGGGGAGAGATTGCGCAGAGGCGGTTTATTGATGTTGATTGATTAATAGCTGTCTTTTGAAGGCCTCAATGCTTGGACGGTGCTGTTATTCAGATGGTTCCACTCTGTTGGTGTTCTAACAAAGAAAGAGTTTCTGAACTGGTCGTGTTTGAGGAGGGAACTGTTATTGCTTTGTTGTTGTTTCTTGAACCCAATTATATATATTTCCCACTATACCATAACATTTGATTTTCAATAACAATCTGTTATGGGGCACACTATCAAAAGCCTTTTTAAAATCCAAATAAATTGTATCCACTGGATACCCATTGTCTAATAGATCCGTTATTTCTTCCATAACCTCTATTAGCTGTGTGGTGCAATATCTCTTATTTTTAAAACCATGTTGGCATTTGACATTTAAGCTATTATCGTTCACGTGATTTACGATTGCGATGAATGAATTGTGCACGCGCGCGTGTGTATAGGGGAGTGTGGCTGTAAGTGGTAGTACGTATGATCTTGCAAGTATGTATGTAAATAGTGAACTTAAAATCCTAACCAGGTACAGCAGAACTAACATTAGAAAACACTTTTTTTCTAACAGGGTCACCCAATATTGGAACAACCTCCCTGCACATACTAAACTGGCCTCAGATACTAACAAATTCAAAAACCTCCTAGACAGTGATCCAAAAATTGCCCTGTTAAAGTACGTCCATGATTAGTGCATCAATATGGATGCTAAAAACCGCCACAGCAATTGCCAAACTCTAACCAAAAGGAAGGACGCATTGAGAGGCTGGTCGTCCAAATACCTGACCTGACCTGACCTGATGTGTATGTGTACGTGCGAGCACACATGTGTGTGTGGAAAAGAGGGGTGGGTGGGTGGGATATGGTGGTTGGAGTGTGTTTGCATGTGTGCTACTGATGCATAATTTATTATTATACACGTACAGGGTCTGTGTGTTGCTTCTTAAATTTATGAATATGTACATAAATATGGTGTTTGTCTTATATATAATTGATGTTTTAAACATAAGTGTGTCTTTATATTGCATTTGTGTATTCTTATGTAGAGCTGTGTACTTTTATGTCTTGTTTCATATTTAGTTTGGAAAATATTGTTTTATGTGATGTCTTTTATGTTGAAATCGCGGGTGTTGCCATATTTAATTCTCATTTTGAGATAATAAAGATTTGTTGAAGTTGAAGTTGAAGTTGAAGGGATAGGGTTAGTATTCCAAAAAGGTTATTAGCTAAAAATGTTCCTAAAATACAGCTTTACGTATGGTAAGAAAGGCAAAAACGGAAAAATACAATTAATCGAGAAATGTAGGGGGGGTGGCACATCTTGACCTTTACCGAAAAAGAATCAGAAGAGAGAATGTGACTATAAAATAAAACATACATTAAATTTTTTTAGAGCAAGGAGTGTTGGTATATAATAAAGAGATTGCGTACACTTTTACTAGTATTGAGTAAAAAGATGTTTACGCTAATCACGTGACTTATACCACACGGGCTTACTACGTCACGACGCTTTCTTCTTCTTGTTCTTGTCTGTACGTGGTCACAATTAATTTCTGCTTTTCACGTAATAGCCTTGATTGAAGTAATAAAACAATGGCTCGCTTTGAAGTGTCTTACCACATGCATGTACGAGATGTTGAATACCAGATGGTAAGTGGTTAAGTTACTTTTTTTTATAATTTTTTTGTAGTAGATCCGTGTTTACAAACTTTCAAGATGGCGGTGTGGCATAAAGTAAAGAAGTACGAAATTCTTATTTCTGATAAAATGAAAGAAAAATAGTTAACTTGCTGTAAATGTGTATTTTCTGTACATAATTTGCAAAAGCAGGTACGATTTTGTTGGATAATTAGTCTATAATATTTTCATTACCTACCTACCTAATCACGTGACTTATACCACACGGGCTTACTACGTCACGACGCTTTCTTCTTCTTGTTCTTGTCTGTACGTGGCCACAATTAATTTCTGCTTTTCACGTAATAGCCTTGAAGTAATAAAGCAATGGCTCGCTTTGAAGTGTCTTACCACATGTATGTACGAGATGTTGAATACCAGATGGTAAGTGGTTAAGTTACTTTTTTTATAATTTTTTTTTAGTACTAGTAGATCCGTGTTTACAAACTTTCAAGATGGCGGTGTGGCAAAAGAAGTACGAAATTGAAAAGGAAGCTTCCTTTCGTTAATCAACACCACCTTGACCTTGTATTTTCTGTACATAATTTGCAAAAGCAGGTACAATTTTGTTGGATAATTAGTCTATAATATTTTCATTACCTACCTACCATGATTATTACATGAACTGATGAAGCCGCACTGCACAAGTAAAATTAATGGGATACAGACGTTTCGTACCCTGGACGTTTCGTCTGGTCGTTTCGTACCTCATGACCGTTTCGTCTTAGTCACTTCGTACACACTTGGACACTTCGTACACAAGCAAAACATCTCTAAAACTTGGTGGGGGGGGGGGGGGGGGGGGGGGGGGGGGGGGGGGCCATATAGCCATATAGCCAGTCTGTGGACGTTTCGTACACCAAAATGTACAAAACGCCAGTGTACGAAATGACAGAAAGCTATCTGCAGTCTGGACGCCAATGATTTTTGTTTTCAAGTTTTGAACTCACTGCTACTCCTACCCCTTTCTGCAGGTCGGGATAGGGTTAGACAGGGATTGTCGCATGAAAATAGGTAGCTCGTAAAAATAAGTAGCTCGCTACCTATGACAGTGTGTATTTGCGACATTGAGCATGAACCACAAATTTCACTTTTTTCTAGGGTTAGGGATAGGGTTAGGGTTAGTTAAATGGTCAAAGTACAGAAAAAGTGAAATTTGTGGTTGTCGCAAATACAGACTCATAATAGCGAGCTACTTATTTTTACGAGCTACCTATTTTCATGCGACAGGGATAGGGTTAGGATATAACGCCCGGGGAAGGGATAGGGTTAGGGTTAGAAATGAAAACTTTCTTGGTTCTTTCCGTGGCTAGGGATAGGGTTAGGGTTAGATGGTTATAGTTCTCAATAACAGGGTTAGGATATAACGCCCAGGAAAGGGATAGGGTTAGGGTTAGAAATAAAAACTTTCTTGGTTATTTCCGTGGCTAGGGATAGGGTTAGGGTTAGATGGTTATAGTTCTCATGCCGAGGTAGATATTTCATGGTAGGTACTTATTTATCGTGACACCGTTATCCAATGAAATTGTTTAAAGTAGCTGGAGTCCAGACTGCAGATAGGCCTAGCTTACTGTTGCGAAATGTCTTGTGTACGAAACGCCTGTGTACGAAATGTCTTGTGTACGAAACGCTAAGTTCATGTACGAAATGTCTTGAAAATAATGTACGAAACGACCAATCCAGGGTACGAAACGTCTTTGTACGAAATGTCCAGGGTACGAAACGTCTGTATTCCAAAATTAATGTGAAAACGAGAAAGACCGGTTGTACTAAACAGCGTCCACAAGCGTCCACAAATGTCCATAAGCATTAGCAAAACGTCCACAAGCTTGCTATATTGTTGTGCTGGAATGGCACATGGTTCCAAATTACGTTCGGACCGTCAGCAACCCGAGCGGTATTACGGTTAAAAGACAATTCATACATAAGTATACTGAAACCGAGCGTGAAAACCCAAAATCTGCCGAAACCGATTTCAAACCTTCGATATAATAACATTTAAAAAATGGCATTTAATGATTCATCTCCCCCCCCCCCCCCTCTCTCTCCCCCCCCCCCCCCCGCCTCTCCCCCCCCCCCCCCCCCCCCCCCCCCCCTTCAAAGTGAATGCAGATAAATTCGCGATTACGGACAAATAGGAGCTATGCTAATACCAGTTTCATAAGCTGGGAGCTGGGAATTTCGAACTGTCATGGATGTCAAAATTTCGTGTTTCTCAAAGTGTATGGGTAACCAAGACAGACGTACAGAAAAATGCGCACTATGAAAAATTCATTAACTATCGGTGTAGGAAACGAGCTGCTGAGACAATTGTTTCCAGTGATGGAAAACTGAAAACTGAAAATTCATTGAACTCCGACGACTGCCAGAAAACCTGGACAAAAAAACCCGATGCAGGAGTGAGAGAACGACATCACGGCAATGTTAGAAGACGACCTTCTTCTTGTTCCTTCTGCTTTTCGATCACAGGCTATCAACTCCCATGATCAATCCCAAATGATGCCACTTTCCATAGAGCCTCAGGTGCATTTCTGAATGTCGTGTTGAGTGAACAAGAATTTCGTGTTGAGTGAAGGTCTGAAGTAGAATGAGTTGTTTTATTTTTTTAATCAATTTCTTATCTTCCTTTGTGTGTGTGTGTGTCTGAATTCATGTACATTATAACAAAGATTTTTTTGAAAAAAGGCAGGAGAATGGACCGGTACGGAAGAAAGATAGTAGATGATAGAAAGCAAAAGGGAAAGGCAATGGGTCTTTTAAGCGACCCATTGATGAAACAAATGATTAAAACAAATATTTTTAAAAACATGAAATGTGTGGCGCGCCTCTGGCTGCGACACGCTCTCCAGGTGGGAGCAACCCAAATTTCACAGTCTCTATGACTATAAACACACTCACTCTGTCTCTATCTCTCTCTCCCATTTCATTCAGTCAAGGGAAGTAACTAACGATCCCTTAGCTGAGTCGTTTCTCTTTGTCTACTTTACTAAATTGTCTTTCCATAAGCTTGCTATGTGTCAGACAGACAGAGGTAGCATAGCAAGCTTGTGGATGCTTATAGACGCTAGTGGACGCTTATAGACGCTTGTGGACGCTGTTTAGCACGACCCAGAAAGACTTGGGAATAACTTTTGATCCAGCTTTGAAATTTGATGCACATATATACCGAAGGTAACCAGTAAAGCTAACCAAGTAATGGGATTAATCAAAAGATCAAGTGACTATCTAGTATCTTCATAAAGATATATTTGTTAAATTATACAAGGCTATGGTTCGACCTCACATAGAATATGTAGTAGTAGTAGTAGTAGATAGGGACAACACAAGCTGTTAAGCAACTGTAATATGGCAACTGTATATGGCATCCTAACTTAAAAAGACAATCAATAATAATTGAAAAAGTTCAGTTAAGAGCCACAAAATTAGTTAGAGCATGTAAAAATATGTCTTACGAGGAACGTTTAAATTTTCTAAAATTACCATCTTTAAAGGAAGAATGCTTAGAGGGGACCTTATTCAAACATGTATAATTGTACATAATCTTGATGATATAAATTACAATGACTTCTTCATAAAATGTACAGTAGACAAAACAAGAATTGAAGAAATAGTGATGGTAAATTGTTTCTTAACAGATCTAATACTAACACCCGCAAAAACTTTTTTACTAACCGGTTCATATGTGGAATGATCTACCAATCAACATAAAGAATGCACCTAGCATTAATGAATTCAAAAATCTTTTGGACGAAAACCCAAATTTGAAAACAATTTTTTTAAAATGTTTCGATGAATAAGAAAAATAAAATAAAAAGCCATTCTCTTAAAGATTTATCTTTTTTTTAATTAGTTTTTGATTTAACATTTTAAGAGACGCAAACCACTAAATAATTTGTCACGTCAAATTCATTGAGAAGGGGCGTAATAAGGGCCGAGAGGCCTTTGCATAGCCCTACACCACCTACCTACCTACCATTATTCATTATTGACTCAATCATCATGTCATTGTCAATGGGATAAATTTGTGACAGCTTTCTGCCAACAATCAAGATGATTGAAAACTGGACAGAACTCAAATAATTTAAAAAGAAAAAAAAGTACTCAGATGGTAATATATAAAAGTATGCTGTTTGTAGAAACTATGGGTACAAACCTGCCAACCTTTCCGTTTTGATCGGAATTTCTTCCGCTCAGACTACACTTCTTCCGCTCGAGTCCATAAACTTCCACTTTCAAAACGTGGTTGGTTTTTTTAAATGATACAAACCAGTTGTCTTATGTACAGAGCAGCACAGCTGCCGTGCGTATAACCAACTAGAAGCATTTCCAGCCGCACACTTCCGTCAAGACGTCAATGTGAATGACAATTTAGCAGCTGCTTACCAGGGAAAAAAGAAAGAATAGACCAGCATTTCCCCCAAGAATACATGGAAAAGTATCTGTGCATTCAGAGATCAAGAAAGTGCATCACGCTCAATGTACGATGTGCTCGCTAGACTTTAAAGTCTCCCATGGAGGGTATCAAGACATCGAACGCCACATTACCTCTCAGCGTCATATCAAAACTGCAAACTCCCAGGCTTCATCTTCCATTGTCACAGACTTTTTTAAGCCAACGGAAGGAAAGGAGGACAAACTTGAATTGATTCATTATCTTCCTTCCAAGTCTTATTTTAAGTCATTTATGACACCAACTGTCTAGGTCTGCCCAAATAAAAAGCACAGATGAACAAACCAAAAGCTTCCTATTGTGCTTTGAATGCTTAGAATGGTTGTGACAGTTCCGACAAGACTTGTTTTATACGAGACAAGTTCAGAAGGATTAAAAAGTGCCTGCTTCAAATTATGTTTCCGCATGCGAAAGGTAAGATGCTACATCAAAATTCATCTCACCTCCCCGAAATTCCTCTTTGCTGCTACAAATGTTCCTCTTTTGTTTGTTAGCGGGTTGGCAGGTCTGTGTGTAGCTGTTTTGAGAAAATAAAGCTCTTAAATATTTGCTTTTTGCTTGAAATAATCTATAACTCGATAAAGAAAAAAACCCACCTTCTTTCTACTTTGCATGGCCACTTACCATGCTCTCCTATCATGCATTGACACAATAATTTGACGTTTTTAGTAAAAAGCGTCACGTTCTCGTGCTACTGCTAGTCTAATCCATTTATAGTAAGGTGTTACAAATTCGTCCACCATGCAATTTCGTCCTGTTTGCATGGTTACTCACTTTGAAACTGTTGTATCTATTCTAAAGGATAACAAACACACATACTGATATAGCTGTTGTAAACCCTAAAACTAGTAAAAGGAATCCCAATGATACAATTAAGTTTGTGTGATCTGCATGAAAAGCTGGATCTAAATCTTAGCAACTGCCTGAAGTCACATACCATAAAACTGTAAATCACGCAGTAACAGGTGCCTAAAAGCACATGTCAACGCTCCTTTGTTTTACAACAACATGTGTGATTTCATCATGCATGTATTTTAGATAATTTTCCGTAGGCATTTTAAAAAACATTTAGATTAATATATTTTTGACAAATCAACTGGACAAATTTGTATGGTAAAAATCCAAGCATCAATGCAATTTCGTCCAGTGCAGTTTCTGACTACTCTATCATTTGTAATGAGTGCAGATTTGCTTGGTAAGTTACTCTGCTGATGTCATTATATAGATTTGGAAATGGAAGATCAATGATCAGTCGATTCCGTAAGACATTCGTTTTAGTTATTTTGGTTGATATTCAAGCATTGAATACATCCTTCAGCATAAAGTGAATGTCTTTGTGTTAATCTTTGGAGGCACACTACACGTAACAAAAAAGCCCTGTCACTGATTTTAACCCTGTCCCTTACCTGATTCAAAGCAAAATTTTGAGGGGAAAAGCCTACTTAATAAAGGTGTATCGCTTAGGATATAACCAGTTTTGCTTAAAAACTTGTCCAACTTCCCCCCTCCCCCCATCACCTGCTCCACATGGATTTCAGATATCGCCGTCTGCATGCAATACAAACGTAACTCAAAATTGGTCATCTTCGATGTGTTGGACTTACCAGTTGATCTAGACAAGCTGCATCATCTAACAAAGCTCTAAAACAACAATTTGCAAAGATAAAACACCGATGGTGACGTTAAAGGAACAAAAAATGACGTTATGTGGCCTGAAATGACCAAAATATTGAGTTTTCTATTCCTCATGTGAAGTGACGTCATTCGACTTATGTCTGTATTGCATGCGGGCGGCGATATGATCACCCCACAAACGTGAAACAATGGGTAGAGCTATGTTTTTTGGGCAACACGCTGTGACAAAAGGCCAAGATCAGGGCATGCGAGTCTTGCTGTTTTGTTTTGTTTTTAAACGGCTAGATGATTAATTCTGTATTTTTTGTCACAGGGTATTCAAGAGGAAGATGCCTACCTGCTGTGCGATGGTCGACTGGTGTCGAGGTCGGAGCCCCTGGTGGTGGGCAAGGTGTACTACGTTTTCCCCAGAGTGCTGGGCGGGAAGGGAGGCTTTGGGTCCATGCTGCGAGCCATCGGAGCCCAGATCGAGAAGACCACCAACCGTGAGGCCTGTAGAGACCTCAGCGGGCGTCGCATCAGGGACGTCAACAACGAAAAGAAGTAAGAGGCTTTTTCGTTATGGGTTTTCATGAGCAAAAGTGTTGTCTTAATGTAATGAGAAGTTAATCTTCTGTTTGGCCAGTGAACAATTTTTTTTAAATTATTTGTAGTTTTTTTTAAATTCATAAATAAAATATAAAGCAAAACGCTTTGGCTGTGGTACTCTAGTGTAAGAATTTGAAAGAAAAAAAAATCTTGCAAGTATTGATTCTGATGCCATATTTGCTATAATTCAGATGATTTTTTAAAATTTAGCATGGACTCGCAGGCCATGTAAAGAGGAGAAAAAAATAGTGTGAGCTCAAAATGTAGACTGTAGAGCAAAGGTGATTTTTATAAAACTATCACACCCCCCCGCCCCAACCCTTTTTCTATACCTTATCATAGTGCAGGAAGAATACTTTTCAGTTTGAGTAAACTTGGAAATGTAACTTGTAAGAATGGTTGGACACGTATCTTCCTTCTGCAATTAAATGAAAATGGTAACTGGTATGTTCAGGTTGAAAGACTGGTTGACCACTCAAGCGGAGAGGAAAAGGCTGGAGAAAGAAGAGAGAGAGGAGCATCGACGTGCAAAGCGAGCCAGGTACCTGAACGACACGCCCTCTGAGATGACCGATCCAAAGTTTTTCGCCCAGCTTGCTGAGATCAGGAAGAACACAGAGGCAGCCTTACAGCAAGGTACTTTCTTAGTCTTAAAGAATTTAAAATGAAATTTGTCTCTGTTGTGTGAACTGAATCGAATAAATTTCATCCCCAGAATTGTGAATGTTGATCCAAATTTTCCATGAAGCAAAGCTATGTGTTTAGCCTATTTATTTAAAAAGCTTTTAAAAAAACAACAACCCCAGTTGAATCAGTTTAGAAATTATGTTGAGAAAAGTTGTAATGATTACAAGTGTGCATCTTCCTCATATCTCTTTGTTCTAAAGTGTTAACAATTCTTGATACTTGATGGCAACGCCAGATTCCTGGTTGATATGATTGTAATGTGGTCTCAAAGAGTTTTTACATTTATAAATTGTGATTATGACACTAATTTGAAATGGAAACTAGAACAAATTTTATTTATGATTTTCACTTGTCCTCTTAAATACCCCTTATTATCCTGAGAATTATGAATAATATGATAACTGTACATTATTTAAAACTAAATATGATTTAACATCTGCAGGTAGACATTTTAAAACCTGCAGATGGTTTGAAATCATGTCAGGAAAATTATTAAACTGATTAATTTGACTTGTACATACATACAATGATACATGTGTACATTTTGTTCAGTTGATCAGTTTCAAGGTTGCTGATTATGAATGATGTCTGTTGCTGGTTTCAGGACTGGCGAGGAAGAAGGAAATAGCGGAGTCCACCTCTAGGAAGAGGAAAGCCGACTCCAGTCTCTGTGCCTTGGACAAGGATGAACGATGGAGCGAGTGAGTGAAGACATAACTTACGTTATATTTCTTCCCTTGTAATTCGTGTGTGCATAAATACACAATGAGGTATATTTTTCTTTAATTCTGTGAGAAGCTCTTGTAAGAAAAATAGATTAAATAGGTAGCTTTGTGAACAAGTGTAACGAAGCTTCTAATGAATTAGGATGGTAGATTGTATCATTATGAACAAATAGTTGAACATGGAAAGTTGGGGAGAAAATGGAAAGTTTTCATGCAAAGAGTGTTAAAAAAAGAATATGTTAAAACATTTTAATGGAAATAAGAGAATGTAAATAAACAGGAAATTTTCAATCAGGGATTGTGCAAAAAGCCAATTTTTTAATATATTGCGTATGGATCAGTCGTCTTAACCCCTTCGCTGCCGACGACGTATATATACACCCTCTATAGCGCTTCAGTACTTGCCACCAAGGTAATTCTACGTCGCCGCTAAGTAGCGATATTGCCGCATTAAAAACTTGTGTGGCAAACCAGCGGCGCATGCACAAGTAGTAGTAGGCGGCAGCGAAGAGGTTAAGCCAGACTTTTCAGCACTGCACTGTGTGCAAAGTTTTTACTGTACTAGGTTGTTGTTGTTTTTTTGTGCCTTGCAGGATTCACAATATTGTTTAAACTGCAGGGTAGTTACCTTCAAAACATTTTATTGTTCCAAAATGTTGGCATTATTGCTGATTCGAATCTTTTGTTATTTCAGAAAGAATGAAATCAGACAACGAATATAATTGAAGCATTTCTTTTCTTCTCCAGATGGGCTGGTCTGGATCTGGACGATTCCGACAGCGACTCTGGTTTGGAGAGCAGCGGTGCTGGCTGCAGCGCTAACCCTGGCCCCTCTACATCATCATCGCAAGACGGCCCCAAAGTCCCATCGCCCACTGCAACAGTGACTTCCACTACAGCCGCTGGCTCCTTAGCACCGGAAGATGTAGCTTCCTCATCATCCTCTTCACAAGTTGCCCCTTCCTCTGTTCAAGTCCTACCAGCCTCCTCTACACCCCCCTCCCCTCCCACTACATCCCCCTCCCGTCCCACTGAGGGAGAGACCTCGTCCCCTGTGTCAGCTGAGGATGGTGCGGTGAAGACGGTGCAGGAATCCAAGGGTCAGGCGTCCACGGCAAACAACTCTGTGCAGGTGAGTCACTTGACTGTGCTTACATTGAATTGTTTTTTATGTTCAGGGCCTGTAAAAGGCTGTATTCACGTTGAGATAGCATGAGACTTAGCATCATGCTAACTTAGAAGCTCTTCCAATGTCCTATAGGATTTAATAGGACTTTTGGAAGAGCTTCTAAGTTAGCATGATGCTAAGTCTCATGCTATCTCAACATGAATACAGGCCCTGGGACGGTATTCACGTTGAGATAGCATGAGACTTAGCATGATGCTAACTTAGAAGCTCTTCCAATGTCCTATAGGATTTAATAGGACTTTTGGAAGAGCTTCTAAGTTAGCATCATGCTAAGTCTCATGCTATCTCGACATGAATACCGTCCCTGGTCACTAAATATCAGGCATGGGAATTTTCAGCCTTTCAGCAAATTTCAGCTTTTGTGATGCCCCAAGAGGATGTTTTTTAGATTAAAAAGAACAAATTATTTCTTATAAGTGAATGCAAAATGAACTAAAATACATCACTTCTATTTCTAGTGCTGATTTTAAGGCTTAGGCTACAAAAAAAGCTTGCATCTTCAGGGGGCTTTGTCCCATGGCACATGCTTTTCAGCTTTTTTCACGATTCCTCAATCCCATACCTGAAATATGCTGCTGTGTAGAAAATAGTAAAAAGTTGCATGTTATTATGTTAAAGACCCACCACGTCACGTGTGAAAATCAGCGTTTTCACGTGTTTTCCCTCTTATCGCTGGTAAGAAATATTATTTTGGCCAGGTGTGACTCCCATACAGACTACCTCAAAATTAAAACGAAACATCACTTTAAAGAGGAGCCTCATTTTGAATTTGGGACATTTTGTATGTGGGTCACACCTGGCCAGAAAAAAATCAAGGGACTTAATTTGGCTGGGTTAGTGGGTCTTTAAGCGTCTTAACTTGCTCCTATTGTGTAAAATGGAGTGATTGAATTTTTTTTGCCCTAAACCTATTTAAAAAAAATCTTGTATGAAGTCTTTTGGATAACAATACACGATCACATGTACTGCCATGTTTTACGGACTATAAGGTGATGCGTTTTCCCCCAAACTTAGACCCTGCGACTTACAATATGACTAACACTTTTTTTGTATTGATCGATTGCAAGACAAATTGCCTTGTTTTAATAATGGGGCAATAAATGATTGATTGATTGATATAATAAGAAACTGTAGGAACAAAGTAACCAACATAATAATTTTGTATCAAATTTTGGGGGTGCGCCTTATAATAGGCTGCACTTTGTAGTTCGTAAAATATGGTACTTACTCAGTCTTTTGTTTATTTTCCTCCTTGCCGTTAATTACTTGTCTAAAGGGAATATTTCGAGTTAGTGTGTGTACTGTATGTTTGTAATATGCACGCATTGTTGATGCATGCTGTTTGCTTACAAATATAATAATCTGTAACTTCAAGGGGTTGAATACTTACAATTCTAAGGCAGAAACAGCCCTCCTGTTCCCACACAAGATCCAAGTTCAATTAATTATGCAGTTACTAAATTTCTATCAATTTTAGCCAGTCGTTTATGATCTAAAACCTGAAAAGTTTGAATAGGTTCTGGTTAGTTGCAGATTATCCTGTTGCAGGTTTTAAAATATTTTATCCTCTTGTCCCTCATGCTTAATTGTGGTCTCTTTTGCTCTGTGTGTGTACAGTCCCTGGGGCCCATTGACTTGGAGCAGTTCAGCAGACCGGAGGACCTGCACTTCCTGGGCATGGAGCGCCTGAAGCAGGATCTGATGCGACGTGGGCTGAAGTGCGGTGGTTCTCTGGAGGAGCGCGCCCAGCGTCTGTTCTCTGTGAAAGGACTGGCCCTTGACGAGATCCCTGCCTGCCTGATGCCTGGTAAAGGGAAAGGCAAGGGCAAAGGAAGCAAGAAGTGAACGTCGTGGTCGGACGGCTGTGGATGTTGTCAGCTTGACCGGCTGCCTGCATGGAAGGGCAAGTGCGCATCGAACGGCTGTGGACGTATTCAGCTTGACTGGGAGGTCAAGTTCTAAAGGAAGCATCAGACACTTGTGGGCGTACTCAGTGTGAGTGGCTCTTCTCAGAGAAGGTGAAGGAATCTACAAGTGAACAGTTGTCACTACTGACTGTATGTTCTCGGCCCTTTGGGTAGTGGAAGCACAGGTCAACCTAGCAACGATAAGAATAATTCCCTTTGGGCAGTGGAAGTCCAGGTGAACCTTGCAATGATGAACATTATGATAAGAATTTTATAACAATTATGCTGTGTGTGTTTTTGGTTCGATTATGTATATTTACCGATTTATTGGATCTGAGTCTGATGAGGTTTTGACATACACAGTGTGATTTGTCAAACATCAAAGATTTCCATTTTTCAGAGGAAAATCCTCATCATGGACATTTATTTCCTTTTTTTGTTTATTGGTTCTGTGACTGTCAGAGCCATCGATCGATCGATTCGTGCCTGCACATGTTCAATTATTTGTTTTTGGAGTGAATAAATATAAGGAAACGTAATTAACTGGTGTGGTCTAATTTTTTTCTTGAAACTAAGAAAGATTCCCATAACTGAGTTTCCTAATGAAGGAAACATGATACTCGGATCTCTGGCTCAAACAAACGAAAAAACACCTAAATGACAACGACGACACAGTCACAAAAATGACAGAAATAAAAAATAAAAAATTCATCAAATGGCGAATCAGAGTTCAAATCACACAGAATCACAGCAGTAAAGCAATAGTTTGGTTGACAACATTTTAATCCTGATCTTAAAACGAAAATTATCTGATGTTCTTTTCAGCTTTCAGCAAGCTCGTAGCTATAAATTTACTCCACTAAAACAAATGGTGGATTTTAACTAGCGAGTCATCTCACAATTCTTTTATTTGCGCAAAAGAACAATATACGCGTGAGTTTCACCCAGTTTCACATAGTGGGAAGACAGAAGAGAAAACCTTGACTTCTCCGTCGCAGAAGGCTGATTGGGGAGGCAAGTCACTCTCTTTGCACACGCACTTTGCTCGAGTTGCAATGTATCAGTGTGAATAGTCTGTGGAATCTCTTGCCTTTGCATATCCTGATTTCCCAAATCTCTTGACGGATCTGCTGGTATTTTTCCCTGCACAGGCGCTTGCAGCCTGTCAGGAATAACACAGCTCTGATTAGATTGATCCAAAGTTCTGTCAGGAGCAACACAGCTCTGGTTAGGTTGACCCACAGTTTTCTTCCCAGGTACAGGTGACTCGCAGGAAACCGCAGTTTGGCAGTTGTCTTGAACCACAGGTAGGAGTTCCTGACTTGTCAGCAGAACAGCAAGACCACCTGGAATCAGCAACCTGGGGACAGTACAACATAGCAAAGATTTGGCTGGTTACAGTTAAGTTTCACTTTGTATTCCAATATTAATGCAATAAACAGGTTTGATTTGGTTGGGTGTTTTTTTTTCAAAATACTTTTCATATTGAACACAAGTCAACCAATCATATAAAAACAAACAAATGAAGAAAAACAAGCAGGGATATAGACAGGCGATTAAAAAAAAGATGGAAGAACACCAATTGTGGGCATGCACAGCATGTGTACATTTTAATTGCATAGCAAAAACAGATCCATAACAGAGTGTGAGTGTGTGTGCACTGTTACGTGTGCACCAATGTGTCTTCATATTGTATATTTGCACAAATAATAAGTGCTTATGCACTTGGAGTGATTGTATTCACAAGCAACTAAAGTATATTTTTATAATAATATTCTAAACTTTTAAAAAAACCATTGGGGTTTTGAAAGCTTGAAAAAATTATGTTCGTGTTTTTACTTTGAGAAACAAAGTATATTTTTATGTCAGTTACTGCAATCACAGTTCCTTCGTACCTATGCATTTCTTGCATCAACTGTGTGTAGAATTGCGCCATTGACTCAGACCCTTGCACCACGAACTTGTTCCCGAACGGCGCGTCGCACACAATTCTGTCCACAATGCCAGTTTTGAAGGGCATATCTGTAACACAAACAAAACAGATTCTGTGTTTGTAAAACAATGTCCATTTCAATCTTAAAATGGTCACTACTTAGTACTACTATTATTTATCAATTATCACTTTCAATTACTATGACTATCACTAGTATCAGATTTTAAGCGCTTCACAGTCCACTGTCTCATATCTTTTGTTTTTTTGTGTGCCCAGGCCATAAGGCATGGGTGAGGTATGTGTATGTGTCTTTGAGGTATGTGTCTGGTTTTCAGTTTTCACTGGTCTTCCCGCTGCATACAGCCGAAACATTCCTAGTTCGGAAGAGCTCAAAGGAGAAAATTATTTGGAAGATTTTTTATTTTTTAAAAGGCAGAATGAGCCAATAAGTCTGAAAGATAGTATCTGACATAAAGCAAAGGGGAAAATGCACAGTCAAAGAGAGTGACAGATTAGAGGAAGATACAAGCACAGGACTTCCAGAAGGTGGGGGAACTGTTTGTATGAAAGACTCCCCGGTATCCCCACGGGGAGACTCGTGGAAGGGGTGGGGTCATCCAGCTCCCTGTATGGAGGTACGAGGCATCCACCCACTACTCCTACTGTCTCATATCCACAATGGTAAAGCTAGGGAGTCAACTCAGAACCACACCTGTACTTGTTTAGCCCAAGGACCATTCTTTTCTCATACACTTCAGAAAAAATACACATCTTTAGCTTGAATAAGAATGATCTTTGAAAAGAAAGCAAACATCCACAGACAGTTCACACACAGAAAATCAAGGTTCTGGTTGCATCTACTGAATTTAAGAGAACCAAATTGCAACAAATCAGTTTACAATGGTTTAGAAAATATTCTAATGACAAAAGTGCACAATGAAACACATTTCTGAAAGTTACCGTATGTTATGGATTATAAGGTGCACCCCCCAAATTTGTTACTTTATTTTCTTACTATATTATCAGTCACATTATAAGGTGCAGGGGTCTCAGTTTGGGGGAAAAAGTATCGCCTTGTAGTCCGTAAAATACGGTAAACAAGCAAACAAAAATATAACTATATGACTGACTTTTGATTGATTAATAATAATACAGTAATAATAATGGGGGAAATTTATACAGCGCCCATCCTACAAAGGCTACAGGGTGCTTTACACATAACAAAATAGAATAACAACATGAAACAGATATCAGTAACATGATCAGCAAGTGCAGATAACAATCAATAACAACAGCAACTACTACTACTACTACTACTACTACTACTTACAAAAGGCCTAAAACAAGCTTGAAAAGATACAAAAATGCAAACATAAAAGAAATTACATGTTCACATGAACATAATTATATTACACATGAACCCTTTTGATATACACGCACAAGTCACAAAGATACACACATGCACACCACACATACATACATACATACACACGTACACATAAACATATCACACATGCATGCGCGCGCGCACACAGACACACACACACACATTGTGTATAATACACACACACACGCATTACATTCTATCAAAGAAAAAAATGAATGATGAATGAACAACAGGCTACTGTGAAATTAATGCACATATTCAGAACAGACAATTGTGTGATTTTGAGCTTGGGTTGTGACCAACGTATGCGTTAAATACAATGCATATGATTTTTTTAAAAATACATGTACTAATAAAACCACTACTTCCACTTCTACTATTTTTACAAATACAACTACTTCTGCTGCTATTCTTCATGCTGCTATGGCTAGTACAACTATCAAAGCAATTTTGTTTTGTTTTTTTCCTTATTCTTAAAAGCCGGAGATCAGAAACTCAGTTTTGGGAATCTTGTTTCCTATTTTTCATTCAGTTCCTCTCCTTTACATTGATCTTTGCATGCATTATCTCTCTCTCTCTCTCTCTCTCTCTCTCCATCTCCTGGCAGGTCAGCCTGCGTTTATCCATCCTTCGCCGCTGTTTGTGGTTTGATGGTTTCCTTCCTATTGGCTACTGCAAAGAACACCTTTTGCAAGAGTGAATGCCCTTGGTGGGTGGGGGGAGATGGTTGCGCACTGACCAAACAAGGGCATAACTCTCGCCAATAACCCTATTTGAGGTCACTAAATGGCTGCCTTTCGCAAGAGTGAATGCCCTTGTCCGTACTGACCAGCAAGGGCTTCACTCTCACTGTCAAGGGCGTTAATAACCCCATTTGCAGAGGCTAATAGGCCTAAAATAATCCAATACAAGTTCACTGTATGGTGTTATTGTTAGGTCAGTGCTTCTCCTTCTGTCTTACCCAAAGCATTGGCCTGCAGGAGGTGCACAGTGTGGCCCAGGTGGGCATGCTTCACGTTGCCGTCAGCGGCGTGCAGCTGACCACTGTCCAGGTCACACCCCACAAACCCAGCAGCCTGCAAACAGGAGACTGAGATAACTCACATCACACATCACTGTCATTAACATACTGGATTGGATTGATATTATAACTATATAATTTACATTGTGCTGTATAATGCTATAGTGTATAGTGCTCATTGAACATACTTAACATTTCATATACTTTTAAAAAAATAAGAAAAATAACCTTTGTCTAAATAACACTGTCCAGTTCTCATATAAAATGTTGCAAAATTGACATGACAGTGTCTTGTATAACTGCTACATTTTTTTAAAAGCCAAGGCTGACAATACATACATGTACATAGAATCGCAATAAAACAAAATGCAAAGCTGAATGTACCCGCATGCTTTTGTGAGCACATACAAACAATCATCAGTTTATTTTCAATTATATATCACAACAAAAGTGCTTCCACTAAACACTGTGCTGTTGTTGATGTTGACATACCCTGGCTAAAAGACTCCAAGGATAATCCCAACAGCCGAAGCACTTGAACACTATGGTACAAATGCATCAGCTAGGGATGAGAGTATTACGTGTGTGACCGCTTTTGATTACCCCGCCACTTGGGCAGCCACACTTATCTTCGGGGGAACTTTACACTTTGTGAAAGCTGTGTAAATGTGGTCAGTGATTCAACCATCCAAATGGAGTGAACAGTTTTCATTGGTGCCGTCCATTGCGCCTACTCTGATCTAAAACAAAAGCTGCTTCATTTGCATATGCTGGGTTAGTTGAGCATTTCGCCTGCGCATGAATGTTCTGTTTTGCCCACATCCTCACAAAAGATCACTTTTGGGTACCTCTCTCAGTCTCTCTGTGTGTGCGTGTGCGTGTGTGTATGTGTGTGAGTGCAAGCAAAAATGTATTCCAATTGTGTGGTATGTGGCGTCATTCATTGTGTTTATAACGTACATTAAGTTTTGGCGAAACATGACCAACTATCAGATAGTCGCCGAAACATGCATAGGTGTAAACATGGGTAGGCAAAACGCGCATAGGCGAAACGTGGCACATCGGTTTTCATTTGTTTAAAAGAGTTGTAGATCTCACCAGTGGCTGTTCCTTTGTAGCTTCCACCAGGATAGTGGCCTTGCCACACATAGGGTCCAGAACAACATGACCTGGCTGAACAGACAAACGTTAGGGTTATTGACAGATGATTGTACACTGTGGATTAACCCTTTCACCGCCAATGTCGCATTTTAGCACCACAGTGATTTAACACCTATGTCACTAAAAGGCATCAAATTGGGGTCTATTATCCAAAGACCCTATTGTCTTAGTTTTGGGAAGTAAGGATAGACCTTATTTTATATCTGTCACAGAAGAATCCCCAATACTGCAGATGGATTTTGTTCTCTACCCAGGTAAATTTAATGGAAATTTTTGGCTGAAGTATGGCTGGCGGTGAAAGGGTTAAAATGTGTGTTAGACAGGTACAAAATACTGAATACTACCATATTTTTCGGACTATAAGGCGATACTTTTCCCCCAGACTCAGTCCCCTGCGCCTTATAATATGACTAATAATATAGTGAGAAAATAGAATAACATAATCTGAAATTTGGGGTGTGCGCCTTATATAAAGGTACGCCTTATAGTCCGAAAAATACAGTACTTTTTCTTTCATAGAACAACCGCCATCATTTTGTTGATGGTTCTGTTGTGGTAAACAACATGTAAATAATGTTAATAATGTGCACGAGTGTGGACCCCCCCCCCCCCCCTCCCCAAAAGGGAGGGATGGGTACTTTATTAGAATTTGCATTTGTGCGCATGCATGCATACATGAGTGAGGGCGCATGTGTGCATGTGCAAGCAAGCATGCGTGCCTGCATCTATCTGTTTCTGTGTGTGATGTGCACACAAACACATGTTTGTATTTGCGTGTCTGAGGATGTGCAGGTGTATTATTCATATCCTTGTGCATGGCTCTGAGAGTACCATGTGTTGCGTAGGCTCCATGAATGCAAGAACCATTCAAAACCCAGGCAGGTTGAAATGGACATGGTCTTGTCTTCTTTGACACATGATACTAGACATCTCAAGAATTAATCTAACACTAGCTCAACGCCGAGTACCAGTAACGCCTAGTAACGGTAACGCCAAGTACTGGTAACCTTCAGTACAGCAAATTTGAAGCGATTTGGTTAAGAAAAGGAGTTATAAGGCCCACATTTCCCGTTGGTGCTGTCCTGAGAGTGACCAACTCTAGATAGTAACGGCTATTAGTACTGGTAATGTCTAGTAACGGTGTTTCCAAGTGTGGTAACGCTGAGTACATTAAATTTGAAGCGATTCGGTTAAGAAATTGTTTTTTATAAGGCCCCAGGACATTTTGCTCTGAGAGTTTTGCTTTCCCGATTCTGTCAAATTTCTGCCATTTTGCCCAGCCATAGCAAGCCTGACAGCACTGAATTAATTGTGGCGGGTTATTCGTAAAAGGTGAAGCTTTATTGCGAGCACGTTTCTGAACCGATTCGCTTTCGGTTTACCTGGCATGTCCCCGTCATCTTGCCATAATCCAGAAACGCCGGATATACGGGCGTGGAGAGGCCGGAGGATGCGCGTCCTGCGAATTTAAACCGCGCAAATGACAATGCCGCGGTTGCCGTTGCCATTGACGTTAGGACCACAGCAAATTGAAGCATCTTATCCTTATAAGGCCCACATTCAGCAGACACAAAGAAAGGACGGACCTTGGCTTTTTACTATATGATTTAATTTTGAAGTGTTTTGCAAAACATGGAATGGGTGTAATAGAAACCTTCATATTTCCGGGTGGCTATTCACAGATGTTAAGTATTTGAAGATTTTACATAATGCAGTGATGTCCTGAGGTCCAACTCATAGAACAAAGTGCTATTAAAACTGAAAATGTCCATTTTGTGTTTCCCTGTCAGGACAAAATTAACACTGGCATACTTTGTCCTATTGGCTTATGCAAGAGCTAGGACATTTTGTTTCAGGACAATTTGTCCTCATTTTCCCATCATTGGTGCATCACTGATTAATTTGACAGGTCAGCAGGGCTCCCAGGGACCCCCATTTGGGGGCTTATCACACTAGAATTCTAAAGGACCCTAGTGAATGTGAGAGGGTCCCAGGGGTAGGAAAACTTATTTTTAGCATTCGCAATGCCACTGGGACTCCTCTAGGAGTAGGACCCTCCATACTGTAAGTGGAGGAGTCCCTGTGACCCCTTGTTTTGCGGGACGATTGGGAGCCCTGTCAGGGTAAAATTACATTATTGGAGCATGTTTCTGTAGCTCCTTTCTTACCTGGATGTCAGCGTGTCTTGCCATAATCCAAGATATAGTGGAACGGAGGCCCACGTCCTGAATATAATCCCGTTTAGACAATGGCAATCTGTTGGCAGACCAAATCATGACATCTTATCCTTAAACCACATTCAGCAGAAGAAAGAAAGGGCCTTTGCATTGATTAACATACATATTCAATTCAGAGGATCCTTGGTTTTCCCTGCCGATGTTCACAAGTGGCGGATGATTGCTATCATTCACTGCAGCTCATAATGGGACTACTTTTTGACTATTTTTACAGCATAGATGATTAAGTTTGAAGACTTGCTTGCAAAGCCTTAAGAAGCCAGGAAATGCGGTGTTTTCATTCTGCAATTCAGTAGAATTACAGGTACATAAATGATCACTAACTGCAAATATAGAAATGTAACATTGACAGCCACAATACAAGAGTGTACCTAAACAAAGAATGAGAAAACAAAATATTGTTACTCGTTCTTTGACCTAAATAATTAATCTGTTAAAAATTCATAAATAGAATAATCAAAATCCCCCTAATGCTTGCATTACATGCATGTAATTAAAGACTAAAATGAGTAAAAGATAAGCATATCTAAGCCTCTATCTTATGCAATAATATTCTTGTGTAACAAAAATAGAATGAAGAAATATCAGTAGCATAAAACAGCATTAATAATGAACATTTCCACTAATTCACTGTAAGAAAAAAAAAGTATACAGCAGAAGAGCTTACTTTGTAAGAGGTATTCCAGCTGTCACAAAGTCATCGTTGACATGCAGGCAAATCTGAAAGAAAACCACCAATAAAACACCGTCAAGACACTGTGTTGCATGTGTGCCATCTGAGAACTTATGCCAATTTTACTTGTTTCTTTATCAGGCAATGATGTTCACTGGCAAACCCTAAATTTGATTACGCAAAACAGGAGTCTTTTTTGGGGTAAGGAAAGATTTTTTTTCTAATGGATACATGATGATATCACATAGCAAAGTCCTGCTTTGAGGCTTATTTAAATAAAGACCACATAGAGTAAAAAGGGGGGTTGCGTACCCCTTAAGGCATTATCGTAATATGACGTCAATTTGTGGATCTCCAGTTCGATATTGGAAAAGATTTAGATCACCAGCGTCTGTTAAAATGTTTCTGCTTCCACTGTATCAACGCTCTGCTTTGTAACTGAAACCTTACCATTTTCTAGAAGCAAACGGATTTCTGAAGACTGTGACAAATTGGTCATTGCGTACCGGTGCGGCCCTACATACTCAGGGCGCACCCTACATACGGGTGTTGCGTTTTTATCTATATACACTTAGGTAACCCATGGCAACTTTCACCCCACACCAAGTGAGGAAGGAAACCTTAACGTAAAGTGAGTAGATTTAGATTTTACCTTCTAATTCCATGAAAGTTGGTTTCTTTCGTTTAAAAAATGGAATCTGGAAGAAATCAACATTGTATTAAATGACGCAATCATGACGCGATTTCTTTACAATCTCTACGGTTTTAAGGGTGGGTACGCACTCACATAGCCAATGCATAGACTCGTACGTACTCTATATATTGTAAAGTGCATTGTCTCTTCACAAAACCAAAAAGTCACACAGACAGAAAAAGAAGAAAAGGAGGACCATAGAGTAATGGTAAGAAACTCTCAACTTTGAAGAAAAAGCCAAAATCAGACAGCACTAATCATGGGAAAAATGAAGTGCATCACTTGATAGGGGCAGTGGGTGGATGCCTCGTGCCTCCATACGGGGAGCTGGATGACCCCGCCCTCTCCACGAGTCAAGCTTTTTAGCACTATATACCCCCCGTGGGATACCGGGGGGTCTTCCGTAAAAATAGTTCCCCCACCTTCTTGAAGTTCTGTGCTTGTAACTTTCTCTAATCTGCCACTCTCTTTGACTCTGCCTTTTCCTTTTGCTTTCTATCATCTACTATCTTTCTGACTTATTGGCCCATTCTGCCTTTTCTAAAAAATATCTTCACAAAATTTTTTTTCTCCTTTGAGCTCCTCCGAAATCCGAATGTGTCGGCTGTATGCAGCGGGGAGACCAGTGAAAACTGAAAACCGGACACATATGTACCTTAACCATTGTGGCCATATGGCCTGGGAACACAGAAGAAGAAGAAGAAGAAGGAGAAGATGAACACAGTTCCAGGGCTGCACCTCTATGTCTGGTGAGCGGAGGTCTACAGTCCATCCAGTCATCAGCGTCAGCCTGATCCCCAGCTCTCTGGCCAAACGCTGAAACACATTCCCAAGGACACACAGCATGCACACATTATGTGTACATATTATCAATGTTGAATTTGTGTGCATGTGCTTGCGCTGCACACACACACACACACACACACACACGCAAAGACATTCACTGCCAAGATCCCTGCCATAAGTTGTTTATTTTTTAGAGCTTATGTCAGGTATATTTCCATTAAAGCAACACATGCGCACTTGAAAAAAGTTACAGAGAAGAGTTAAGCTATCACAAATTCACAAATTATGTTTTTCAGATTATTCTAAGTCTGTTCACCATGCTGGCAAAATGTTAATATCGAGCTTCCATAAGAATTTTTACCAATATTTTTACGATATTTTATTTATCTCAAATCAATTTAAACTACATCTAAGTAAGATGCTGAAATGCATCATCTCTATTCACAAAATTAAAACACATGGACATCAGTGTTAGGCTAGATTAATTATGTGAATTGGATGTGGACCAACAACAAGAAAAAGACATATAGAAAACAAATAAGAAGAGAAACAACATCAACACAAGTACGATAGTATATGAACTATAAGTATAAGCCCCAATGTTATAAGACACATCCCCCAAATTTTATTTTATTATCAATGTTTCTTACTATATTACATGTAGTCTTATCTTGAGGAGTAGGGGGTCTTACTCGTAGTCTGGAATAAAAAAAGTTTCACCTTATAGTCCGTAAAATAAACATTAAACGCAAAAACAGCTCAAAATACTAATGATCACTTTAATGTACAATAACAAACTTCACAGCTGGAAGTCATTACCTGAGGTTGCAGCCATTTCTTGCACCATCCACCACACTTCACAGAAAACCTGAAGGACAGCGCCGCTTTCCCGCTATATCCTTCAGGCACAGAGCTCTGATGCTGATGTGTTGTGCTCGTTGAATCGCTCTGACCTGCGCTCTTTCCAACATGTTCGTCATTATCACAGACAGCAGCAGGCAAACCATCACATCGCTGTGACTTTACGGGTGGTTCGTGCAGACATTCATCCTTTACAATTTGGTCTGAGCAGTTTGTAACAAGATCTTGACGTTCACAATCACCTTGGCAATTATCAAACGTCCTCTTTTTCGAACTTGAATGAAATCCATTTCCACTTGATTCACATTCAGTTACAGTACAAGCTTTATTCAAACATTTATTGCACTTGTTGCCGAAGCTCTGGGTCAGCCGATCAGCGTGAGGTTTCCCCAAAAGCATCAATCTCTGTGCATTTTCCACAGCCTCTTTCAAGTTGGCTCTGTTCAAGACTCTGTCCTTCAATGAGTGCAAAAACGCCACTTTTCCTGAAAACAAAGCAATATGTATTGTATGCATTCACTTTATGGTCACACAAGTGCTCTAGCAGATAGTAAACTTTGGATGGGGACTTAAAGCAAGTCTGATCTTTGTGCATTATGAATGTCAAAACCCCATGGCAGTGAAAAGTCAATAAGAACCGGGAGAGTCCCACTGCCTGGTATGTACTAAATTGATAGCTAAGTTCTCTGAGTTTCTGTGACTACAAAGTAATACAAAAACACATACACACACCAAAAAAACCCACTTGGATGGAACTTAATTTTGTGTTATATTAGTATAAATCTAAATGTAATAAATAGCACTGACCTTTTGAAATATGTTAATACTTTGAACTGTACTAATGGAGATTGTTGTCATAAAATAAACTTTATCCTTATTAAGTACAGTTATAAAGAAGGCATCTACGCAAATGGGAAAACTATTGCGAGGCAGCAAATATTTTACATTAGCCATGTTTTTGTTAAGTGTACTGAGAACTTCAGTGTACTATCATTGACAGTTTAAGAACACAGGGCTGGCCAAAACTACTAGCATGGTAGCCAGTGGCTAGTATAAAATTCTGTGGACGATCTGATTTCAAAAGTCACTAGCCGGATGGGCGACTGTAAATTTCAGTACTGTACGGCCCTGGGTTTTTTACCACAGAGTCTCCCTTCCAACCCACTATCATCTGAAGAAGCTCAGCTGTCTGCTAAGATAACAACATGCCAGCACTGGTACCGAAAAGAAAGGAAAAGGCAGCGTCCTAAATCTCCTCCTCCCCCTTCTCTCTCTCCCCTACCTCTCTCCCCATATCATTTCTTTTTCTTGTTACTTCTTTCCTTTCTTTCTTTCCCACTCTTTTTTTTCTCTTTCTCTTCCTCTCTCTCCTAAAGTTTTCTTCTCTTCCTCTTTCTCATTTCTCTTCTCTTTCCCTCTCTCCTTCCCTCTACCCTGTGTGTGTGTGACTGTGTGTTCAGGGATTCTTGTTGTTTTCTTCGGGCTAGTGAAAATGTGTTTGGGTGAGTAAAACTTTACTCGCCCGAGAATGAGTTAAATTTTAAAAGTTTGTCCAGCCCCGAGAACATGTCATAGATAGACTCATACCATTTCCCTTGATGTCAGCAGTTGGGAAATGTGCCACGGTGACGAAAATTCTCTCAGCAGCCTTCAGGTTGAATACCTGGTGGTGGTGACTTATTGAACTTGTATCCACAACTCCAGGAACATCTGACAGTGTGCAGAACACCTTGCCATCCTCAATGCTTGTCTGGAAGCACACAACACGTAATACGCATGTATGCAAGCACTTCCATACACACGAGAGCACAAACACACAGTATACACGACTCTGGATTAACCAAGATTGCTCTCTCTCTCTCTCTGAGTGAGTATGTGTGCGTGTGTGTGTGTGTGTGTGTGTGACTAGTATTAGATTTGTATTAGGCGCCTGAGACACAGACTACAGAGAGAGGGAGAGAGCTCAAACTACTAAGAGAATTATGGCAATTATGTATAATAAACTGATGTAGAGAGCTGTAGCTCAGTTGGTCAGAGTCACTAGGTCGTAATCCGTCAGGTTTGCGGGTTTGAACCCAGCTCGGTTGACAGTGGTGTGTCCTTGGGAAAGGCACTTTACTCGTATTTTCCTCACTCCACCCAGGTGTAAATGGGTACCTGACATCAGTTGGGAAAAACGTCCTTCGGATGAGACTTTTCAAAAACCGAGGTCCTGTGTGCGAACACATGCACAAGATCTTGCACACACGTTAAAGCCTATCCCACTATTCGGTACGAGTAGGCCATGTGTGTCGGTGGGATGGATGACACGAATTCACATAGCATGCATCCTGTGCGCTATTAATGGTCTAAATGAAGACCGATGAGCGCGGGGCAGGATAAACATCCCCAACTGGAAGAAGAAGAAGAGATAAGAGAGACACACACGAGAGAGACTCCCAGTTCCCCACCCCCCACTCCATCTCTCCAGTGTCCCTCTCCCCCCACTCCCTTCCCCCTTACCAAACTGAAACTCATCATACCCTGGAATTGACAGCAATATTTTTAAGAAAGCATTGTGAAACCTCAAGTCACTTATCCATAGTCTTTTTAGACGGCGTGACTAATACATTTGAAGACACTGATCAACCGTGATTGACATTCAACCGGATTTGACCTTACGTGGCTATTAACATGCGCAGAACTCTTCTCAGTACTGTATCATCAGAATCTTCAAATGGATGAAGGCGGATGATTAATGGAAGAGAGAGAGAGAGAGAGAGAGAGAGAGAGAGAGAGAGAGAGAGAGAGAGAGAGAGAGAGAGAGAGAGAGAGAGAGAGAGAGAGAGAGAGAGAGAGAGAGGCAGAGCTCCTCAACCGCCAATTCACAACAGTCTTCAGCACTGCAGAAGAACTCAGTGAAGAACAGTTCACCGCTCAATGTCAAATGCCACCTTGTGATGCTAGCAAGCCCAGCCTGAGTGATATTGACATCTGCCTACAAGGTGTGGTGAAACTGCTTAGGGATTTGGACCCCAACAAAGCAGGCGGACCAGACGGCCTCAGTCCCAAGCTCCTTCAAGGCGTGGCAGAGGAGATAGCACCTGCCCTCACCCTGCTGTACCAGGCTTCCCTGAACTCATCCACTGTGCCCACTGACTGGAGGACTGCGTTCATCACCCCAGTCTTCAAAAAGGGTGAACGATATAGGGCAGACAACTATCGGCCAATATCACTAGCCTGCATACCATGCAAGATCTTCGAACACATCATCGTGTCAGCAGTGATGAACTTTGCAGAGGAACAGCAGATCCTGTGCCCACAGCAACATGGATTCCGGAAAGCTCACTTCTGTGAGTCACAACTACTCGGTTTTGTGGACGAGGCGGCAACTGCAATGGAGCAAGACAAACAAGTCGATGTTCTCGTCATGGACTTTTCAAAAGCCTTTGACAAAGTCAGTCATGCCCTGCTTATCCACAAACTCAGACAGTATGGAATCGTCGGCAAAGTCAATGCATGGATCCAGAGTTTCCAGAACAACAGGCAGCAGTCAGTTGTTGTGGGAGGAACGAGGTCAGAATTTGCCCCTGTGGAATCTGGCGTCCCACAAGGTTCCGTCCTTGGACCCAGCCTCTTCCTTCTCTACATCAACGACTTGCCCACCGACCTGGTTTCCACGGCACGCCTTTTTGCGGACGACACAGCCTGCCATAAAGACGTCTCCAGTACAGAAGACCAGCGCCTTGTCCAGCAAGATCTCGACACCCTTGCGCAATGGGAAGAACGCTGGAAAATGACGTTCCACCCGGAAAAGTGTACGACGCTGCACATGACAAGGCGCAGAAAGACATTAGCTGGAGACTACACCCTCCATGGACATGTGCTGAAGCGTTTCTCCAGTGCAAAGTATCTAGGAGTGACTGACCAACGAGTTGAAATGGGACCTTCATGTTAGTAACATCACCAACAAAGCAAACAAGATCCTAGGCTTTGTCAGGAGGAACTTGAAGGTCTGCAGTCGCAAGGCCAAAGCAACAGCATACAAGGCTCTTGTCCGACCTGTTTTGGAATATGCCAGTCCTGTATGGGATCCTACCACAACAACCTGCATTGACTCCATTGAGAAAGTCCAGAGGCGTGCAGCAAGGTGGACCATGCAGGACTACAAGCAAACCTCCAGTGTCGACAGCATGCTGCAAGAACTTGCTTGGCCTTCGCTGCAGGAGAAGAGAAAAAAGGCGCGACTCACCACCCTGTACAAATACAAGAACGGGCTCCTGAAAATGGAAACCAAACACGCGCCAACTACAGTCGAATACGCTTAAGTCGACGTGCCAGCGGCAATTGATTTTATGTCGAGTTATGCGTCAGTCGACTTATCCGTCAGTCGGATATCTCGACTTCACAGACGTTTTCCAAAAAAATGTTGACTTATCCGTCAGTCGGATATCTCGACTTTATAGACGTTTTTAGAAAAAAATGTCGACTTATCCGTCAGTCGGATATCTCGACTTCACAGACACTTTCAGAAGATAATGTTGACTTATACTCTTTGTGTGTGTGTTCGTGCGTGCGTGCGCGCGTGTGTGTAGGGGGTAGGTAGGTAGGTGTTTTTATACCAGGAATAGAGAGAGAGAGAGAGAGAGAGAGAGAGAGAGAGAGAGAGAGAGAGAGAGAGACAGAGAGAGAGAGAGAGAGAGAGAGAGAGAGAGAGAGAGAGAGAGAGAGAGAGAGAGAGAGAGAGAGAGAATATACAGTAAAAACGTTTCTTAAAGGGCCGGTGGATGAAATTTTGCCAGACGTATGAAAAATGCTCACTCTTTTCCATGGCAAAACAGCGAGAATGCAAGTTATGCTATGACTGGCCATCAGTGTTGAGTTGAGCCATGGTAAACTCAAAGAGTCTAAAAGAAAATATCTTTTAACTATGTACCGTAAAATACCGAGTATTAGCCCATCTAGTAGTATAAGCCCACCCCCCATTTGGAGGCAAACACTATACAAAGGGTGAAATACCTTGTAAAAGGGTGAAATACCTTGTAAAAGGGTGAAATACCTAGGGCTGCAGCACTAGAAAAGACAACCTAATCCCTTTATCTGCAGCACTAGAAAAGACGACATAATCCCTTTGGCTGCAGCACAAGGAAAGACAGTGCAACCTAATCCCTTTGGCTGCAGCACTAGAAAGACAACTTAATCCCTTTGGCTGCAGCACTAGAAAAGAGTGCAACCTAATCCCTTTGGCTGCAGCACTAGAAAAGACAGTGCAACCTAATCCCTTGGCTGCAGCACTAGAAAAGACAACCTAATCCATTTGGCTGCAGCACTAGAAAAGACAGTACAACCTAATCCCTTTGTTTTGTCTTTCTTCTCTTACAACTGAAACAATATGTTGATTCTAATGTGTACTGGATTCCATTTTCTACTGGCTGTCAGTACAAATAGAAATCAGAATTCCGATTTGTACTAGTAGGATTCCGAATCCTACTGGATTCCCATTTCTACTGTGACATAATTATGTATGTGTGTGTGTGTGTGCGTGCGTGCGTGCGTGTGTGTGTGTGTGTGCGCGCGCGTGCCTGCATGAATGGATTCACCGGGCATTGGGGATGTAACATGTAGTGTAGCAGGCCCTTTAGGGTAAAAAAAAAATCAGCAGCACCCTGTAACAGGTTGTGTATCTTTCCTTTTACAATTATGTTTCGAGCACAAGGGCAAATACCGTGTATAAGCCCACCCCCTTTTGGGGGCCTCAAACTGTGCAAAGGATGGTGGGGGTGGGGGGCTTAAACTCTGTATTTTACGGTACGCGAACGTCCCTATTTTCTCCCACCGGAAATTGTTGACGTCACACGACAATAAAACTGTCAAGCATAATTACAACCGTCACACACGCGCGCGCGCACACACATACACATGTGCGCGTGCACACACACACACATTCACGGCACGCGCGCGCACACATTAAAAAAGAGACAGATTAAAATAGAACAAGACTGGTGTGACTTAAGTCAGGAAGTCAGGGGGAAAAAACAAAAGTCAGGAAGTCGACTTATCCGTTTGACGTTTAGAAAAAATCTCGTTGACATAGACGAACGTCGAGTTATACGTTGTCAAGATATCCGTTGTTATTAAAGTCTTTTAAAGAGCACTATTGGCCGGGAAATGATAAATCCGTCGACTTACGCAAAAGTCGACTTAAGCATGTGTCGACTTATAAGTATCCAGCTGTACCAACTGTCAAAAGAAAACAGGACGCCAGACCAACATGCAGGTGTACGATGTCCGATCATGCAGGACTCAGTACCGTCAGGGAACCTTTTTCCCTCGCACGATCCCAGAGTGGAACTGCCTCCCAGAGAACATTGTCGCTGCACCGTCCCTTGCATCCTTCGACTCCAGGCTTCAACACCACCTGAAGTAGACCAACGCCCCAGACCCTGGAGGAGAGCCAGCATCAGCAGGACTCTCAGCCACATCCCAGCGATGAAAACCTGAGCAAACGCCCCCACCCCAGTCCCTTCATCCCCATCCCCAATTGTCTTTTTCCCCCCAGTAGTTAGGGATTTGTTTGTTTGTCCGTTTGGTTGGGGCCTGGGCACTGCCTTATGGAGTGTCTAGGGTCAGCTAGTTCCCATCTTTCTGGGGGCGAACGTGAAAATTAGTAGCTGCCGGCAGCTCCCTGTAAATATCCCTATCCCAGTCCAGAAATAGGATTTTTTAAATTTTGTTTGCTGTATTTTGTATTTTTCTACTGGACCCAAGTAAATTTAAGTAGACTATGTGTGATAGCTGATTTCTGTCTTTGTTTTTCTTTTCTCTCTCTTCTGCTTCTTTTTCTTTGGTCACCCCCTAAAGTGTGTGCATTTACTTCTATAAAAAGAAGTTGGCCACCACCACAGAAGTGAGAAGAAGAAGAAGAGAGAGAGAGAGAGAGAGAGAGAGAGAGAGAGAGAGAGAGAGAGAGAGAGAGAGAGAGAGAGAGAGAGAGAGAGAGAGAGAGAGAGAGAGAGAGAGAGAGAGAGAGAGAGAGAGAGAGAGAGAGAGAGTTTTTTTTACCATATTACACTGAAGTTTTTCCAACAACTCGTCCCTAACGAATAGCTCTGTGCCTCTCCCACAGGTTACATGGGCTTTCATTTTCAACCAAAACTTGGGCACATTGAAATCGACATGGTCAAGGGGGATTACTCTATACTATTTCCATATCCAAGGTAAACAACCCTCGTGGATAGAGGATGGAGAGGCTGCTGATAGTGATAGCGTCTAGCATGATGTAACTGTAAGTATTTAATATAACAATGAATTTGATACAAATTGTAAACGAAATTAGCACAAGGAATGATAATTTGAATGAGCCCCTTGCGACCTGTCTTTTCATTTATAAAATCTGTTATGGGGATCATCATTCTGGGGTGATGGTGGATCATACTATTGTAACTATTGCCAGTATTGGATGCTGGATCATGGATGAAGACTTTTTATTGAAGTTGATGGTGGTTGTTGTGAAGAAAGAAGAAGAAAGAAAATTAAAAAAAAGAAGCAAGTCTCTAAGCCTCTTTGAAGTCTCTAAAGTGCAGCAGAATCTTCAAGGTGATGAAGTTGGCTGCCTATGCACAGTGTAACACTAACACTACAGTAATCAGTAATGTGACCACGTTGAACTGAAGTGGTTGAATCACAATAAATCTAAAACACAACATTGTGAGTGTGACAACAGAAATTAACTTTAAGCCGAAGTAAAGGGTCTTTCTTTTCTACAGGCCTCCTGATATATATTTGTTGGCAATTTTACCATCGAGCACTGCAAGCTCGGTTTGTTCCCAAACAGTTTGAAAGTATGCATTCTTTTAGTCATGAGATTTGGCCCATTTTGGGAACAAACCAAAGCCTACGGTGCTCAAAGAAGATAAGGCCTATTCCTTATTGACACAGCACACTGCTCTAAATTTCAGTATTTTTCACAAAGTAGTACATGTTTTGGGTCATCTTTTACTGTAGAGATATTTGGAATGTGATGGAGAAAGCTATAATATTTTATAATATTTACACAATGATGCTCATACATGCATGGTTTATCTTTTTCTTTTTCAGGTTTTGATATTTCCATGGAACATAGTATGCACACCCCATGAAAATATATGCTGGCCAAAGGAACTCTTCAAGAATGTGCTGTCTTTGGTTGCTCTCCCTTATGACCCTTGTGCTGATTATGGAAGAATCCTGGGCCAAGTGCATACATCATGATAATGTGCCAGCAACGCATCATGCTTTTGGTGTGTATGACTGTTTTTGTGAATTAGTCATGGGTTTTGTTACTTTACATGCACACAAGAGCATGTATGTAAGAGACAGATATGGCAAAGACATTTTACTTTACATGCACACATGTTTTTTTCTGTTGTTTTCTTTTCCCTTTTTAAAAAAAACCCAATTTGTTTAGTTTTACTTTTGATCTAATCTGTTAAAATAGCTAGTAGATTTGCTTCAGTATACATGTAAAATTAACATTTCTGTTTGAGTGACCTGCCTTCTGAAATTGAGATCTTTAGAACTTTGTATTGCGTATTAACCCTTTCGGCACCAATGTTGCATTTATGCACCACAATGTCACTAAAACTAAAGGCATCAAACCAGGGCCTGTTAATCCAAAGAACTTATTTTCTGAATTTTGGGAGGTATGGATAGGCCTAATGTTATACATTTCACAGAGGTATTCCCAATATTGCAGATGATTTTTTGTACTCTACCCAGTTAAGTTTAATGGTATTTTTTGGCTGAAAAACGGCTAGTGGTGAAAGGGTTTAATACACATTAAGGAAAGAAAACAAAATATAACAAGTAAACAAAAACTGTTTTTACAAGTTTAGTAGAAAAAAGAAGAAGAAAATCTAAGTTAACAACCTTGTTTCGCTGCATTGTTGCAATTTTGCATGGGGTCTTGATGATCTTGAGCATGCACACTGTTTCCAGACTGTGCCAGGCATGTTTTGGAATGATAAAGTGACATTTTTGTCTTCAGTATTACATTATTTCTAACACCTTTAAGTCCTTCAGATGATCTTTACTATACATGTAATAAAGACATAGAATAATATCTAAAGTAAAGTTTATATTGTTTTATCACAGGGAGCGGATCTCATATTACTACTACAACCACCTCTCGGGACAAGCGTGAAGCCGGGATGCTGAACGTTAGCGAAGAAGCGGGGTACCAGCCGCTGCGAATCCACGTGCATTACATGAGGAGTATCTCGCTCAGCAAGGACAGATGGGAAATGTTGAAGGAGGCCATGCAAAGAGCGACGCGCAGGATCCAGAACGTTCTGTCAGGTAACTGTCTGGGCATTAATATTGGGAAAGTGTAAGCTGATGAACTACACTTTTTCAGTCTTTTTTTTTTTCTTCAAAAGGAGCCAGAATGGTCAGCTCATTGACCATGGGCCCTCAAGAGAAGAAGAAGAAGAACTATTTTCAGTGAAAAAAAGAAACCAACAAAAACAAGGTTTTATATCAAGATTATCCCCTGAAGACGGACTGTGGCTGCCCATGTGGCGGGGTAATCGAAAACGGTCACACACGTAAATATCTCATCCGTAGCTTATGTACTTGTACCATAGTGTTCAAGTGCTTCCACTGTTGGGATGATCCCTGGAGTCTTTTAGCCAGGGTACGACAACAACAATATAAATCAAGTTTAGTTAGGCTCAATAGGAAACAAGTCAGCTCAGGATGCAGTGCAGGTGACATTTTTTTTACTTCTTTTTTTAATCTTTTCTTTAAACCTATCCTCTGATGTCTGTTTTCTATTTCTTGTTTGTTTGTTTGTTTGTTTTTTACACAAACACAGCTCTGTAAGAGACAGATATGGCAAAGATAAAATGCATGATATTTGATGGTGTATTTAAAGATTGAGCACATGCCCAGTTAGTGGAGATGAGAAGTCAAGTCAATTTTCAAATATGAAGGAGTGGGGCTGCAGCTACACCTGGTTTTTTTTCTCGCCTTTTCTTTCAAAAGTAAAAAGACAATGGAGGTTACAGTTTAATCTTTAAAAAGTCATTTTGACCCAGAATGTTTTGACATTCAGATATTTATTTTTTTACCCAATATGCTTAGTAATGACATAAATGAGTATTTTTCTTGCATTTATTGGCACCCCATTGACATTGCTATTAATGGTTTGATTGTGCTTTTAACAGTTATTCCAGTAAGAGACGCACTGCTGCTTCCTCGGATTGCTTGTGCCATAACATTTTCAAGAGGAAAAAACAGAGGGCGGTAAGTTGAGAAAGGCTTGTCAATAAATTCTTCATATTTGTAGTTTCATTTTCAAAAGTTATCCTTGAGATTGATGTGTTGGGAAAGAATTTTATAACGGCTCTTTTGTTGTATTTGTGTTCCTGTTTCTATGCTGAATTTTTAATAATTGATCCAACTTTTTTTTTTTACCCCAATTTCATATCCATGTTCAATTGTACACCGTATAAGTTTATCGTTTAAAAAAATCTAATATTGCTTTGTGTGTTTTTTTAGCAGTCTCAAAAAGATTTTTTTTATATTTTCTTTTAAATTTCATTTTCCTGCTGTTGTTTATGGTGAATAATATCAAATTATGATAAACGTTGAAGAAGAATCATTGTAGTTTTCATTTCAGTAATTATTCACGATAAGTTTTGGGACATATAATATTGGTGTGCAGTGAATAGAAAGTTGAAATTCAAAATCTATAATTTTGAGGATATTCAAATGTAGACATATTTACAACTGCAGTCACACTTTGTGCATTTGTCTGTGCAGTTAGAGCATTAAGTTAAATGTATTTATCTGTTGTTTTCTTTTCCCTTTTAAAAAAACCCCAATTTGTTTAGCTTTACTTTTGATCTAATCTGTACACACATACATCAGCATGTTTGTAATTTGCATACCAGAACATAACTATAGTCATTATTAGCAGGCTTGTCTTTCATCTGTGCTAAGATACACATGCCTTATCTTACATGCATATTTTACTTTAACCCTTTCACCGCCAGTGCACCACAATGGTTTAACACCCATGTCGCTAATTGGCATCAAATCAGGGCCTGCTATCCGAATACCCTTTTTCTTAATTTTGGGAGGTAAGGATAGGCCTAATATTATGCATGTCACAGAAAAAATCCCAATATTGCAGATACGGTTTTTACTCTACCCAGTTAAGTTTAATGGTATTGTTTGGCTAAAAAAATGGCTGGCGGTGAAAGGGTTAAACCCTGATTTATGTCATAAATAATGTTGACCTGTATAAATATTCCAAGTATTGTTTTTAATGTCATATGTGAAAAAAACTATTAAACTTTTTAAAAAGAACATTTTCACTCCCAGATTTTGTGCTCTCTGGATAATACTCTAGTTATTTGCATAATTATGTAACAGATTGTGTATTTTTTTCATGACAGATGTTCTAGAATGCCAAAAGGATACAGTGGAGAAATGTGTGAGAAAATATTTAAGGTGAGGATGGTGGTTTTTTTAAATTGTATTTTGTGTTTAGAGTATGATTATTTTTTCCCATCTTTGTTTTGTTCAAAATGTTCAGAGATGAAATACTTTTCTTTTAACTCAGTAGATTTGAAATGTTAGTATTAGAGTGGTCCTCACTTAATGCCTTTTCTTTTGATTGCAAGTGATTTAGGTACGCAGCTTAATGGTTTAAATTTATGAAAGTGTTTTAAGATGCTTTGAGCACAGTAGTTCGACCATGCTTGGTAGTTTCTACTTAGTCTAGCAATTTATCAAATGTATTATTGATTTTTTCAACATTGATGATGCATCAACCTCAGCATATCTGCTAAATCTAGGGACTAAAAAATTAAATTAGCTTACTAGTAAGTGGTCAGCAAACAATGAATCAAACTTTAAAAGTTAACTTTTAATTTGATTAAAAACACACACATACACCAAAACACCAACCAAACAACCTTAAATTGATCACTATGGAGAACATATCGCCGTGCAGGAATTAAATGCTATATCTCGAAAAACATAACTTTGAAGTACTATAGAAGAAAACCCCTCAATATTTCAGTCATTTCATGTCAAATGACATGTTTGTTCATATGGCGTCACCGCTGGCGTTAGCTTTGCATATTGTCATTCACAGCTTTGTCAGATGATGTGGCTTGCTTTGATTAACTGGTACCCCCATGGGGATACGGGGGGGGGGGGGTCTTCCGTACAAATAGTTCCCTCACCTTCTGGAAGTTCTGTGCTTGTAACTTCTAATCTGCCACTCTCTTTGACTGCCTTTTCTATTTGCTTTCTGTCATCTGCTATCTTTCTGACTTATTGGCCCATTCTCCTGCCTTAAAAAAAAAAAATCTTCCAAATAATGTTTCTCCTTTGAGCTCCTCCGCAATCGGAATGTGTCGGCTGTACGCAGCGGGGAGACCAGTAAAAACTGAAAACCGGACACATACGTGCCTTACCCATTATGGCCATATGGCCTGGGAACGCAGAAGAAGAAGAAGATCAACTGGTAAGCCCAATGCATCAAACTTGACCAATTTTCAGTTACGTTAGTTTAATTCCCAGGCGGCGATATGTATTAAACATATGTAAATCAGCATTCAAAATTTGCCAATTTGGTGTCAAAATTAAATAGCGGTCGAAATTTACTCAGTTTGTCTGTGTTGATGTGTTGACCGCCATGTCCATACGGGAGGCTTCTGATGCAGATTCCTGATGACCATCTGGATGGTCAGTGGCTGTACAATGCTACCCACCCCTACCCCGTGAAACAGTACGCTGAGCCAGGGCCAGGGCTGATGGACACTGACCTCGTGTTGTATGTGGGAGCCCTCAACACTCACCAGTGTCTGAGAAAGGTGAACTTGCTATGAATAAAACCTCTCTCTCTTTCTCGAGTATACGCACGAGTATTAAAAATCATGCATGTGCGTATGCAAGTTTTATAAATCCATATTTCAACCTATCTTTGTATCATGATATCACCTGCTTTGCTACCTAGTTTATGTTCAGCTCTGTAAGTGTAATAGTATGCCTTGCCAAGTTTGTGTTCTATGTTCATATATGTATCAAGGACAGATTGGAAGAATAGGCGTTGCCTAAAATCTATATCCTTGGAAAATAAAGTTTAAGTTTTCAAGTTCTCTCTCTGTTGTGAATTGGCGGTTGAGGAGCTCTCTCTCTCTCTCTCTCTCTCTCTCTCTCTCTCTCTCTCTCTCTCTCTCTCTCTCTCTCTCTCTCTCTCTCTCTCTCTCTCTCTCTCTCTAGCGACCATGAATTTTACTGAGTTGAAATTAAAGAGTTGAATTAGAGAGGTCACAGGAACTCGGGCAAAACAAGCGCGGGCAATTTAGTAGTCTTGTATAGAGTACGGACACTTGTGGCAAATGCTCGATTGAACAAAGGTTTTGTGTGATAAATGGTCTTCTTCAGTAGCACTTGATGACACTAGTGATAGTATTTTGGTATTTGGTATATTCTAGTCACAGTGACATCTCTGTGAAATTCGGGCTGCTCTCCCCCGTAGAATGCAAAGTGCAGCGCCTACATTTTTTGGGTGGTTTTTGGGGGGAGGTCACAGGGTGAGGAGGGAGTGTGGGCACACTTGGAAAACCTAGCTATTAATTTGGCCATACCAGGCAGCAGGATTTCTCCCTGCTCTTATGACCAGTGGCCACAAACTGATAGAACTTGCAAAATGTGACTTAAAAATATAAATGACTTCAATTTTAGAATGACGCACGGTGCTCTAGGTGCTTTATGTCTGCTTAAACATACGAGGCGAGAGCTGGGGATCTACCTGATGGTAGAGTAACTTCCCCTGTTTGACCGATTGAATTAGGCAAGATCACTCCCACACACCATGAAATTATTCCCCTTAATTATTTCCGAACAATTCCTATTATGGTGCATGTTTGCATTGCCTGTGTGTTTCAGGATCATTCGATCGTGGCCTTTGCCTCCCATTGCCGTGTGGACCAGAAGGGACGTCCTATCGCTGGCCTGGTCAACTTCTGTCCTTCCTCTGTCATGAGATCAACTGTCACACTGGACTTTCTCTATGCAGTGCGTGTATCAGAAAGATGGGGGCATATAGTAAAGAACTTGACCACACTGAAATAACCTTTTTATGTTGAATTTTGGAGTCGAGAGGGGAAAGTACAAGTTCAACGGTTTAATACTAACAAACGAAAGCATTGTTTTAGTAACAGAGTTGCTAACTCCTGGAACTCACTGCCACCTGAACTAAAAAATGCACCATCTACTAACGCCTTCAAAAATCTACTTGACAAAAATGAAAATTTTAGTGAAATGTTTTATAATTATGATGATTGATAATTATGAAATTGCAATCATAGTTTGATTGTTTTTCGCATGCAAATGCAACCTTATTAGAGAAAACATTCTGGATGGGACATATTATAAGCCGCGAGGCTTAGGCAGAAGCCAGTCCCTCTACTACTACTACTACTACTACTACTACTACTACTACTACTATGATCTGCCGAAATGTGTGTGTCTGACATACACACAGACATGACAGTCTTAGTGAGTAACTTAGTCTTTGTTTCACACAAAATGGGTATTGATCAATTGTGTAAGCTGGAAATTTTGCTTTTAAAAATTAACTTTCAATGATTTGTTTGTGCCTGGCTTTTGTAGTTTTACTGGTGGAAAAATAAATACACACAAGAAAAGTACACATTTTGCGATCATTTTTGAAAAAAACAACAAAAACAATGAAGTTTTGTTGAAAAATGTTTGACATTATTAAAAACAATGAACAGAAAAAGCTGTCCTGAAAAGTATTCTTTTTTTATATAGTATTTTAAAATATGTTTTTTATTTTTATTTTAGATTTATTTCTAAATACAGTTAACAAGATTTCACCCTCTTCAAGCATTCCAGTTTATGAAAGAGTTGTTAATCAAGGCTGTTTATTGATTAATTTTGTGTAGAAAATAATGTTTAAGTTTTCGATGTATCAAAACATTATGTTTCTGTGTGCTCTGCAGAGCATTCACTAACTGCATGCCTTCTGGTCTGGAGGAGCCTGATGAAAAGTTGCATGGTAGCTGCTCATTATGCTTACAAGTTGTCAAGTGAGTAGACATAATTAACCCTTTCACCGCCAATGTCGCATTTTTGCACCACAATGGTTTAACACCCATGTCACTAAAAGGCATCAAATCAGGGTCTGTTATCTGAAGACCCTATTTTCGTAATTTTGGGAGGTAAGGATAGGCCTAATGTTATACATGTCACAGAGACATCGTAATATTGCAGATCTTTGTTCTCTACCCAGGTAAATTTAATAGTATTTTTTGGCTGAAAAATGGCTGGAGGTGAAAGGGTTAAGCCAGTAGATTGAATTTTTAAAATCTTATCTTTTCCTAGAGTGTGTCCATGTTGCCCATGACTGTCCCAAACCACTAAAAACTAAACAAAGTGTGTTCACTGCTTGAGTATGGTGTGTGAGTGTGTGTGCTTGCATGAGCTTGCGTAATCCATGTATCCGGTAGATGGTGAGTTTAATGCATCCGTTTGTTTCTGACTTTCAAGGTGTGCAATGCATCCATTGCCAGGGAAGTTGCCATGCATCTTTGTTGATATGATTTTGAGGAGAATTGAGAATTAGTGGGTCCATGTAGACAAAATCCATTACATATAAAAGTTAGTCTTTATCATCATTCAGATTCATAAATCTAGTACATATTTTACTTATGGTTCAGAACTTTCTTGACTGCTGTACTTTTTATTTATTTTACTATATTCTTCTTCATCATTTATTTATATTTTTCGTGCTCTCCCCAAGTTTTTTCCGTTGGCGTTAATACCAGAATTGGGTGCCTGCCAACGTACTTCATGCAGATGCAGAATAACCAAGGGAAAGAATTCTACATAGCTTAACACCATCATTGTGGTTAATCGGCAGGGAACTGCCCCTTGGTAAACGTTTGTGCTTCTTTTAGTACTTCCGAATGCCCCTTGTACATGCTGCATAACACTAGTTGTCTATCTTGCACACAATGAAAGTCGATAGTTTCTAGCAATATGATGTGGCCCTATTTTTCTCTGTCCTAGCAAGTGACTTTGTTTATGTGGAACAAGAGAGATTTTATGCAACATGTACAATGGCCTTTAATTTAGTTGTTTTCATGGGCACTAAGATTGCTGGGTTTTAATTTGCCTTTCCTTTTTCTTCCAGATTGCCCTGCATGAAATCATCCACGTGCTGGGGTTTTCTACGCAACTGTTTGACACTTTTGGGGGCTGCAAAGGTAAAGAAAACTTATTTAGACCTGAATTTGAATTATTTTTTTTAATCACTCAATGGTATGTTTAGCTAAATATTGATACTATACTGAATTTTAATTTGTTATGTGTATTTGTGCATGCACATGTGTGTGTGTGTGTGTGTGTGTGTGTTTCTCTGTCCGTGTCTGTGATATTTTTCTCTCTAAAAGAATTCATCATTACGAAAGAAACTGCTGATGCATAATATTCATACATGTCCTTATTCAAAATGTATGTGTGCGCGTCACATAAGCATTCATGCAAACTTGTGCATGCATACACATGCATTTTAGTATGTGCGTTTGCGCATGCATGCATGCTTATATGTGTGTGCGATACGTTGGCAGGAGAGGAATGTAATAAAGGAGCCTTGGTGAAGGAAGTTGATGACCGGCACTGGCTGACATCGCCCACTGTGGTGAACGTGACCAGGCAACACTTTGGATGCCACTCACAGCCATTGGTGGGGGGACCTCTGGAAACCAATGTGAGTATCCCACTTCTGCAAGTATATTCAGACTGTTTGGGTGATGGTGATGGTGGTGGTGGTGTCGGGAGGGAGGGAGAAAGAGAACACTTGAACACTTCAACTTTATTGTCATTGCCAAATAGAGGGAGAAAGGGAGAGAGAGAGAGAGAGAGAATGTGTGTGTGTGTGTGTGTATCCATTTTTCTGAAATCACTTGTATTGAAGCGATTTCCATAAGACTATACAGTGGAGTCCAACTATAACGAACTCGCTTTTAACGAAATTTCGCGATTAACGAACTGACTTCAATTTCCTGGCAAATGCCCTTCTATTTGTCACTTGCAAAGCCATGGGTATAACGAACAAAAAATCCTTTTGAAATAACGAACATCCGCTTTTTACGAACTCATGTTCTACGCCCCAGGATAATTTTATTTACTTGGAAAAATAGCCTATAACGAACTCAGCCTGTGCGATGCGCTGCAAAAACCTAGGCCTTCAAACTCCAAGCTAGAACGTGTTGTCAAGAGGAAGGAAGTTGGAAAATATGAACTACGCATGCGTGAACTCATTTAGATTCACACTGGGTCGTCTGCTAGGCCTAGGCTTCCTACAGATCATTCGGTTTCTCAAGGTCGCTTTACAATTCGCGCTCAAAATAAAGATCGAAAAGTTCGTGAAAGCCTATAACAAACTAAATTTGTGTGATGTGTTGTCACTTAATGGACAAACTTGTTGAAAAGTGCCAAAACAGATCAGCGTCAGACAACACTGCTGAACTTCTTCAAGCCTTGTACATCCCGTGATTAAGACAGACGATCCAAACTGGTCAAGTTTATGTTTTCGGTTATCATTGGCGAGTGTTTGAACTGTTTTTGTTTTCAACATACATTGTACATGTACATGTATAACGAAATCCTGATACAACGAACTGAGTCTGTGTTCCATTAAAATTCGTTTTACCCGGACTCCACTGTAGAAGTAAGAACATCAGTCTCATGTAATAAGGGGAGTATGATTTTAGTGTGTGTGTGTTGTGTGTGTGCTGTTTGGCGGAAATTGCAATTTTGTTTTCTTGTGTTCTGTTTGATGTAATAAGGAAAGCATAATTTTGTTTTCTTATGTGTGTTATTATAAACTTGGTTGTGATGTTAAATGAAGACATTGTTGAAAATATACGTGTCTGGCTTTGTATTGCGCATTAAAGGAACATTACTTTATTCTGAATGTGTGTATGTGTATGCGTGCGTGTGTGTGTGTCTGTGTGTGTGTGCATGCTTACTTGCAATAGAATTTTGCAGCCACATCTCATTGGGATTCCCTCCTGATGTACACGTCTTTGATGACTTCTGAAATGGAAAATGTGAGTGTATCTATTTCATGACTTTTGGCTTTCAAAGAAAAGAAGATCAAAACAGTTTTTACTGTTTTTAAAATGCTTTCTTGAAACGTGATAAAATCATGTTTTGTAGAAGTTATGAAATCTTTAAGAAGATTTTTTTAAACTTTTGTGAACAGAAGCTATGTGCACATTATTGTTTTGTGTGTGTGTGTGTGGTTTTCTTCTAGCTATGAATTAGAAGTTTGCATACAAGGAGACAACAACTTGTTCTCAAATTTGTATAATATAACTGCAGACAATTAAGAAATGGTAAATATTAATGCTATAAATGTGTTTATTTCTGCATTTTTGGTAGTCCTTAAAAAGATACATTTGAATTTCTGAGGCTCTTTCTGGTATTCTTTCTTTTGTACTTTTTTTTTCTTCTTCAGAACATGTTCAACCTAAGATGTGTAGGATAATAATCTGGATTTTTTTTTAGGATAACGATGTGGATTGTAATTTTTTAATCTTTATTTCTTGTACAGGTATCCCATCCTGTATTGGACCCCATTACCCTTGCAGTCCTTGAAGACTCGGGGTGGTATAGGGTCAACTTTTCCAATGCTGACCCTTTCCATTGGGGAAAAGGTACACACATGCAATACTGAGTCAGAAAATGCAGGGATGGAAGCATTTCTCTCTATGTGTGTGTGTGTGCTCGAAAGAAGGCATTGCATATTAATATGACTGTTTACTATTGTTCAACTGTTTCTCTTCATTCAGATTCTGATTAGTATGAATGCAAAGATTGGCAGGTTTCTACATTACGCTGATGATCGTTTCGCTCTTTTTTAATTTTTGTACAATTTTCTTACGGACATTTAATGTACACTGTACGATATTTTTTTAACTCTAAGGCAATGCTTTCCCCCCAGACTGAGACCCCTGTGCCTTAAATTGTGACTATTAAAATAAGAAGAAAATATAATAACAAAATCTGAATTTTGTGTAAAATTTAATTAAAAAAATGGTACTATACTTAACATGAACAAGATAGTTGAAATGAAGATGGGAAGTATTTATCCACTTTATGTTTCTATGAATAAGTGTCATTTGTATAGTGTGAAAATCAGTGTACACTATTTCTTCTTATGTATTTCAGACGCAGGGTGTTCGTTTGCCACACCAGATCACTGCTTGGAAAATGAAGATCATTTCTGTTCTGACAAGTAAGAAAAAAGTCTTTATTTTATTTTATTGAATTATGTCATGCTTTTCAAGTTCATGAAATCAAACCATGTGGTTGATTAATGACTGATTGTACTGCCAATTTTTTTTCTTCTGATCATTAACCATTTGTTGTGATGCTATACAGTCGATTATTTTCAAATGGTTTTAATCACGCACTTAGATTCTAGAGCCGAGATTAATTTAAGATATTTTCAGTCCCACATTTACATTGTATTTACAGTCTCTTCATTTCTTTCTATGTCTCTACTTTTGGTCAATGGTTGACAAAGTCTTCTTGTATTAAAAGCCGAAAATTCACAAAGTTTAACTCAATTCGGACGAATTACGAGTATACTCGGAACAGGAGAACGCCAGTCATGGCCTACTTACGAATATTCTCAGAATAGCGATTTTTTGGGTCTAAAACCTGTCTAAATCCGTTTATTTTTCAATCCAAACCACGTTTTTCGAGTTACATCTCTTCATCACTGTTCCAGCTTTTATTTTACTTATGTTTGATACTATCTTAATTTTTTATGTTAAAAATGTCAACAACAAAATCGGCCCTAGACAAGCCTCAGAAAATAAAAACTGAATCATTGACAGTGTGAGTTTTGTTGCACTTTTTATTTGTTACATTTTTTCTAGGCAGCCCCAGGCTAGTAATGAAGTTTACCTAAGGCAGTGAAGTCCTGAAGTGGTTAACCGAAAGCTTGTTGTTTTGTGTTTTGTTTTTTATTATAATATGTACTTACATTCTATGGAAGAGTGTCTTCAAACCACTTCAGTCATGCTGTTAGATTCATTGACCCCGGCTGTAACTGTTCTTTTAAAAACATTTTTTTTTATATTGAACCTTGCCTGTTCTTGCTTGACGTGTCCAGTTCCAGTGGCTGTCATTTCCTGTTGAGGGACAAGGCCCAGTGCGACGCCTTCCAGACCAACAGGACCTGCGGGGTGTATGCTCCACTGCCGCAGGTACACCATCTGCTGGATAGCACTGGTGAAAGTGTGTGTACTTGTGCTTCAGGCATGAGATTGAGGAATGGTGAAAATAGCTGAAAAGCGTGTGTCTGGGAACAAAGCCCCCTGAAGCTGAAGATTTTATTGTAACGAGAGCCTTAACAACAGCATTAGAAACAGAACTGGTATATTCAGTTTATGTTGCATTCACCCATAAGAAGTAATTCTCGCTTTGTTGGTTTCTTTTTTTATCTCAGAAAAAATGCCCTCTTGGGCCATCAAAAAAGCTGAAATCAGCTAAAAGGCTGAAAATTCTCATGCCTAATTGTGTGTGTGTGTGTGTACATGCACCTGTAAGACTAAGAGTGTGAGTGTGCATTGTGTGTGCATACATCCATGTGTATGCTTGACATGTTTGTGTGTGGGATGGGTACCCGGAGGGGAATGAGTGTGTGTGCGAGTGTAGGTGAGTGCATTAATGTGGTCTCCATTGCTTAGACAGTGGATTATTAGCTAGATGATCATGGATATTGTAGCATTACAAGAAAGGGAGAATGTTGAAACAAAATTGGCAGGGTGTGTGGGGTTTAGAGTGTATCTGGTGAGCTCGCATGTTTAGCATTAAAATCAGATTATTGTTTTAAGGCCTGCCGTTCTCTTCCTTCTTGTAACTTGAGACAGGTTTTTCTTTCTTGAATTTAAATCCAAGCACCACTTTATCACTGATCAGTCTGTGGGGTTCTTTCCACAGGGATCATGCACACAAAATTCGTCAGGAACAGCGGAAAACAGCCTGGAAATGGTCTCCTTGTCCAGTCGGTGTTTTCTATCCAGCATAAGTGAAGACAGAATCCAGGTATGCCTTGTTGTTTTTTCAGTGTTTTTTTGGGGGTTCTTTTTCATAAAGATTGAATTCTCCCAATAGCAAAATGTGAGTAATTTTGAAAAAGTGTTAAATTGGATGTGTATGTCAGAAGATTTTCTTCTTAAAATTGTTAATGTACATGAAAATGTAATTCATTCCATCAAATCTTCCACCCCCCTTTTTTTCTTCTCCAAATTGCTTTTCATGGTCTTTGTTTTAGTTGTTAACCTTTACCGGATGTTGCTTGTGATTATACTTCTCCAGATGATGCGGGTCTCCTCGTACCCACAGATTTTTACATGCATTTTAACAGTATTTATTCCTCTCCAGATGATGCGGGTTCTCCAGGACCCATACTCGTCGAAGAGTCACCATGTGTTTATACTTCTCCAGATGGCGCGGGTCTCCCACGACCCATACTCAATGCACTGCAGTGACATATTTCTGCTCTTTAAAGTATGGGTCCTCCACGACCCACGCCATCGTGTCAATGTAAAGTGACACGTCATATTACGTCATTTGTGTTTTATGCAAATTGATGAAATTTAACACACTTAAAGCCATTTACGTTTTTGACAAAGTCATGACATTTCATGAAGATTGCTTAAATAGTTTTAGAGATATAAAAAATTTTGTGTGTCAATGGGTTGTGGGCGACCCGGGAAGTCTGGTAAAGGTTAATATAATCATAAAAAGATGGTAATAAAACATATCAGAGGTAAAGAAAGCTTACCAAAAAGTAAGTCTTTTTTTTATCAAATCTACCCTAGAGACGGTACATTTCTCACTTCATATCTGAAACATATCAGCGAAAATGGTGTTTTACGTCCTCTTGGTCTGAATCAGACACATATGGGACATTTGTAAATACAAATATGGTTGGAACAATACTGGAGGCAATGCCCGGAGGCAGTACGAAACCAGTAAAGTTCCGATTTTTTTATATTAATAGATAGCTGTAGCGGTGACCACGCCTCGGTTAAACCTCATCGGCTATGGCACCGCCACAAGTAGTTGCGCGATGGAAACATATCAGCTGTGAATACCATAATTTTCAGACTTTTTCCCCCAAAAAATCAGACCCCTGTGCCTTATAATGACCAATAAAATAGTAAGAAGATATAACAACAAAATCTGAAATTTGGGTAAAACTTTGGGGGTGCACCTTATAGTCTGAAAAATACGGTCGACCTTCAAAAATCATCCAAAATGAGGTCATATAAGGGAGGTAATTTTCATACTTACAAAGAAGGGCAATGTCTCAGAGAAGTAGGTCTTGGAAGTTCAGTTTAACGTCGCGTATCGGCTTTCGCCATGTACGACGGGCTGAACAAACCAACCATGGTATAAACAAAAATTTATGTTCCTGAATCACTGTCTTAGCCAAAAGGCCGAGAAGCGATCAGGAATGTTTGTATTAAAAGTAGGTCTTATGTGGGAGGGAGTCTTATAACGGGAGGTCTTACAAGGGAGGTTCCACTGTAGTTATGTGACATTGTTGCAGCGTGGAGAGGAGCGGTACGTGGGTCAGTGCTACAGCAGAAGGTGCCTGGAGAACGGCACAGTGCTGGTCACACTGCAGGGAACAGGATGGACGCCTTGCCCCCCTGGTCAAACCATTCAGGTGGGGTGGTGGTGGACACTGCGCAAACTTTTGCCTTGAGAGTGAACTCGGTTTCTTATTCAAAGTTGAGCCGACCACACAAAGCATACTCGAGATCGGTCACCGCTAAGCAAATTCCCATAAGGAATACGTTTTAAAATTATCAACAATTTTTTTTTATCAAAATCAGTCTATGATTTTTTTTTACAGCAAACCTGGTTGATAGTATGAAAGGTGATAAAGGAAAATGAATGATAAAGTGTGTATTCAAATAAAATGTCTAGATGCACGAGAATTCAAAGATTTCTTTTGGAGAAATGTGAACCCTCAACCAAATTTAATTAAAATCAATAACTTTTTGAGTTAACAGACTATCGCACAAAGCCAACAACATAACTGTTCTCTCTCTATGAAGATTATAGGATTTTGCAGATTTTCATGCTAATTCTTTATGTCATAATGAAAGTAAATTTGTGATTACATTGACTCGTGTTTCAGATCCCAGGCTTGACAGGCCACATACAGTGTCCCAACAACACGGACATTTTGTGTATGGACAACTCCCCATCACCATCTCCTTCCCCCGTTTCTCCTCACCAAGGTAAAATGCTTGTTGCATGGGCGACAGTAAAACATTCTCTCAATCCTGAAATGACACGTTTCAACGTTTTCTGAATCTTCCCAATCCTGAAGTGGTGACCACATTATAAATAATTTCCAATGTATGTGTCTGTGTATACAGGATGGGTGTGTGTGTAACAATTGCATATCTATCATCTTGTTTTAACCTTTACCGGATCATGCTTTTGACTACACGGACACGATGGCGGGGGTCTTCCACGACCCCCTACTCAGCAAAGAGCAAATTCCAAGGTGTTTATCCCTGTCCGGATGGCGGGGGTCTCCCACGACCCCTACTTGTCAAAGAGGCACCATGTGTTTATCCCTGTCCGGATGGCGGGGGTCTCCCACGACCCCTACTCAATGCACTGCAGTGCTCTTTAAAGTACGTCATCCGGACAGGTATATCAAAATTACGTGTCATATTACGTCATTTATATTTTATACACATTAATAAAATTTAACACACTTAAAGCCATTTACGTTTTTGACAAAGTCATGAAATTTCATGAAGATTGCTTAAATAGTTTTAGAGATATAACATGTTTTGTGTGTCAAGGGGTCGTGGGCGACCCCAGAAGTCCGGTAAAGGTTAATCTGTCATCAGTTTTGGCAGAAATAATTGGTTTTATAAGACCGTGGATCTGAACGACAAGATGGCCAATCCTGAAAACTCTTTTCTATCAGCTTTATCAATCCTGATATCAGGAGCATGCCTAACTACTTTTACCCATTGTGTTGAATGCAACCATGTTTTTTTTTGCTTTTGGGGTTGCTAATTCTTGCCAGTGAAGACATTGGTGAATACTGTTACTACCTGTTTTGTTTCCTTTTCTTTCTAAGACCTCACTATTAAAGGTTCACCATTGTGTTATATATATTATGAGCTTTCTTTGTTTTATTATCAATTTCCCTCTTGTACCACCATAAACTTAGACATGTTTTTGATCGCTATACGTTGCCTGACATTTGAGCGATTTGTTTCAGATGGGTCTTCTATACCTGAAGAGCACTCTGTAACACCAACAGTGACCACAGCTGCCCCTGTCTCAACACAAGCCGTTGCGAACAGCGCTGCAAGACATCAATGCAACAATCTTCAATGCAGAAACATGTTTGCTTTCTTCTTGAAAATCTTCATTTACTTGTCCTTGTGAATAAAGTGTGAAAATGATCACCTTTTGGCATCTTCAGTGGGAATGTGTGAAATGCAATGTAACATTTTCTGTTTATTTTTGGCCTTTGTTTTTGCTACTTTCCTCCAGCCAAGGTCAGACTTGCTGGGCCTATTTCTTAGGCACATAACGGCAGTATGACGCATCTGCGCTCATAATTGACAGGAAACTGTCTGAGCGATCGAAGAAGAAGAAGAAGCTACTTTTCCAGATGGATCATGTGCTGAACATTTTGTAAGTGAAAATTTGAATATGAATCACTGAATACGATTTTGGTTCTGTCAATATAAACTTAACTTGGTTCAAAGCAGAAATAATATCCACACACAAAAAAACGATTCACACACATACGTGCACACACACACACACACACTTTGTCTTTCTTTTCCATTTTATTTACATTTGCACCTTTTTTTCCCCACATGCAACGAAAATCTTTTCAACACACATATTCCAACACATTCACAATTCAGATTCATGTCACCGGCTAACACAGGACAACAGTCAAGCCACCTTCACCTACATTGTACACCACTCATTCTAAAATACCCACTTGCATCCATACTTTAAACAAAAGAAAAGAGAGAAAAGGCCATCGTGACGAACGTTGAAACATCACCAATTCCTGCTTTCATTCACTATAAATAAAAACAAAAGAAACAGTTTCTCAGAGCTTCAAGAGTGTCCAAATGACTGTTGACCCCATTCTTGAAGATTAACGCCTACTGGGTTGCCTTGGACTTGCTCTTGCTTCCTCTGGCTGACTTCTTGTCCTTCTTCTTCAAGCCGTCAATGTTGGCCTTTAACAAGTTCCCGTAAGCCTGAAACAACAAGACTACCATTAGACAAATGATTCTTGCTCTGGGGTGTTACAGACTTGTTTACTCTTTTCGAGTAGTATTCTACTCAATTTGGACCTCTACTATTCAAAATTGAAAATAATGCTATAATTACTCATTTTCAATGAATGTTGTTTGAATAAAACTACACATTTTGCACCAAAACTACTCATTTCAGCTATCCAGACTACTCAAGACTTGTGTAGGGGGTAAACAGGTCTGGGTGTATGTTTGTGGTGTATATCTTACAGTACAAGTTATCAGTTACCTCTATCGAGTCTATGAAACGCGAATGGAAAGTAACCATGCAATATGCATGCAAGCTTTTTATGAACACTAACAGGAGTTTATTATAGTTTTATATACAATAATGACCAATTATTTACACTAAAATATCAAAACTGAAACATTCATCAATGAACTTATTATTAAACGTAAACACTTCTTTATTACACACATTTTCAAAGAATATTTTTGAGAAATGTGGACCTTGAAATAAATATTTCAATAACAACTGCATAATATTTATGCCTGTCCGGCACTAATGCGAACAAATCAATAGAATCTGAAGGTGAGTCTAAATTGGTCTGAGCTCAATATGGAAAGCACCCATTTGTTGAAAACACTAATCATTACTGTCAGAAGCTGAGGGAGAGGTAGAGAGAGAGAGGGAGAGAAAGATGGACAACGGAGGGAGAGAGAGGAAGAATGAACTGTCGCTCAATTTGTGAGTGTGTGTCTTTTATACTACAACAAATTAACTAGGGGGTACTAGGTACTTTATAGTCACAGAGGCGTCTCTGTGAAATTCGGGTTGCTCCCACCTGGAGAGCGCGTCGCAGCCAGAGGCGCGCCACACAATTTTTTTTTTTTTTTCTTTTTTTTTTGCATGCGATTTTTGTCACTGATGAGGGGGGGGGGGGGGGGGGGGGGGGGTGTAAATATTTACCAAATGACAACTTTTTCGTTGCCACTGGGTTTAACGTATGCTAAGTGCATGGGCACACAGGACCTCGGTTTATCGTCTCATCCGAAAGACTCCACGTTCAGACCGTTAAGGCCTAGTGCAGAATGAGAGGAAAAAATCCCCTGTACCCAGGTTCGAACTCGGGTTTACTTGACACGAAGCGACCGCGATACCACTGTGCCACTCTACACCACATCAGTCCCTAAACAACAAATCCAACATAATATCCAATATACCTGGCAATTAATAATTTTCTCTAAGAATAGCTACATAATTACCGAAAGTCATAAAAGAATAGTCATAACATTTTATAATGTATATCGTTTTCATGCTTCCTATCGCCATGAAAATAATATCACTATCAGTCCTTTCAAGTTAGTTAGAAGGAGCATTAGCTTACCATTTGAAACTTTGTAACATCCTTGTGGTTGATCTGTTGAACAAACAAAACAAAAAAGAAGAAATAATAATGATGCAACTTAATAATGTCTGAAAGTCAACAACACGGGTGGTAAAGTGTTTTTATTATTATTATTATTATTATTATTTTCTTTTTTTATGTGTGTAATCTGTAACTAAAAGTAATCAATAATCATAAATGCAGTGTCAATAATCTGATGCTTAAAAAAACCCACCATATTTTTCGGACTATAAGGCTGAGACTCCTGCGCCTTATACATGTAATGTGACTGATAATATAGTAAGAAACTATAATAACAAAATCTGAATTTTGTGTAAAAGTTGGGGGGTGCACCTTATAATCAGGTGCGACTTGTAGTCCGTAAAATACAATAGATTTTTTAAAAAAATGATAACATTATGGAAATTGAGTCCTTGTGGTTGATCAAAAAAAAGAAAGAGGAAATAATGATGCAATTTAATGTCTGAACCAGTGAACGTCATCAACACTGGTGGTAAAGTGGGTTTAAAAAAATATATTATTTGTGTTGTTTTTATGAGTCTAATCTGTAAGTAAAAGTAATAAAAAAAAAAAATTTGAGTATACTTCTTAAAAATAAATAATCACAAATCCAGTGTCAATAATATGATGCTTAAACCCCCCCCCCCCCCCAAAAAAAAATGTTATGAGCCGCATTCGCTGTCTTAGCCGCTGGGGTCAAAGTTGAGGAAAACAGTAGCGGCTTATAGCCCGGAAAATACGGTAATTTTAAAAAAAAATGATAACTATGGAAATTGAGTGATAATGTTAGCTTTTTCATTTTTATTTTCCTTCTGGCTAAACCCTAACATAAAGCTAGCAATGAAACAAGACAACTTAGGCTGCAAAAGAGGTTAGGGTTTGCAAAATGAGCATTTAGAACAAAACTCTACAAAGAAAAAGGAATTGATTCTGTACAAATCATAGATCGAAATAATTTTTACAAATACAAGAACAGAGCTTCACTTGCATAAATGGAAACTTATCTGCCAACTCACAAAAAAGATTAAAATGAGAACATACCACTGTTGAGATTTTGCGGTTTCCTAATGTTGCCCGAACCAGACACTTGTATTCATTGGGTTCTGGGAGTGCTCCGTTCCTTGGCTTGGGTTTATTGTGGCCATCAACTGTTTAAATTGACAGAGAAAACAATTCATTTGATATATGTCTTACAATGCATAAACAGGTTATTAATCTCATACGTTCCATCAATTATGAGCTCAGACGAATCAGTGCTGTTCGACACTTTCTGTCTGTTGCAGCCACGAAAACTCTTATTTCTGCCTTTATTCTTTCCCGTATTGACTATTGCAACTCTCTTCTCTGTGGCTGTCCTCAGTATCTCCTGCAATGTGTTCAAAAACTGCAAAACAGTGCAGCACGCCTCACTCTCAAGATTCCACGTTCTGATCATATAACACCTCATCTCCGTAACTTGCACTGGCTTCCAGTAGAGGCTAGAATCAAGTATAAAATAGCTTGCCTTTGTTTCGGTGCTGTTCACTCCTCTGGTCCCGTCTATCTCTCTGAACTAGTAACTGTCTACACACCTGCTTGCTCCCTACATTCTTCCTCTGACTGCTGCACACTCAAGGTTCCTCGGGTCCACACGAAATTGTTTGGTGAACGATCCTT
>CM065688.1:26357496-26360632 GCA_017654935.2 Phymorhynchus buccinoides
CACTGTTAAGTCTCTCAAGACTGCAGAACCGAAATCTGCCCGATTTGTTTTCTTCCCTGGTGGCCGATTGCGCCCGCTGAACGCCAGGTCTAGTACGTTCACTTTCACTTTCTCCCTACCCACAATGCAATATACTAAGTTAGTTCTTCCTGTTTCTGACACTCCCGGGTCGGTTTTTGGTCTTTACAGCAAGGGAAAGCACCCAATAGTCTTTTTGAGCGGATTTTTCAAAGTGACGCCAACCATTTTTTTTTTCACGTGACGCGGGCAGTAATGACTAGAGCTGGGGGGCAAAAACGGTTTGAACCGAAAAACGGTGCTAAACATTCGCGGTTCGAAAAACCGGTTCGAGTTGCTGTGAACCGGTTTTTTTAACTGCAAACTGAAAGTAAGTTTGTATTAGAATAACGCATTCTTTTCGAAAAATAACACTAATTCTCAGCACAGAGTGGGTGTTTCGAAACCAAGAGTAGCTGTTTCTAGTTTGTGGTGGTCTCTCTCTTGCCTTTAGGTTTGTTTCTGTTTTATGCAATTTATGTCAAACATGTGTGTTCGCCGGCTTTGTATTGCATTTTTGTTTGAATGCGTTATGAATGCTAACGTGTGTGTGCGCTTTGATTTGATTTCTATCAAGATTCAGCGCCGTATAAATACTGTATGTTGTTGATTGAGTTGAGTGTGTGTGTGTCATACTCATAAGTCATGAGTTTCTTTAGTGTGTGTGTGTGTGTGCGTGAATATTCTGACAAATAAATATGTGATTGCATAGGTGAAACTAGTGATGCGAGTACTGGTTACAAAAACCGGTTTGGAAAAAAACGATTCGAAGAGGGAAAACCGGTTCGGATTTTTTTAACCGGTTCTCAACTCTAGTAATGACCTGGTGGGATGTTCGGATTTTTTCTTCTAATTCATGGTTTTTTTTGTGTGACATTGTGTTAGGTTTCGAATGAAAATATCATCATTGCTTTTCAATATGCATCTTTGAGAAATGAAAGGTGAGTTAGACTTTATTCTGGGTGATTTTTTAAAATAAAAGATTTGGTGTGACGTTCGGAGTTACTCCCCTTCTCTTATGCAATAGGATCGATTCTCGGTTCGATTGATCGGGAGGCATAGGGTTAAGGTTGGGTTTAAGTAAGGAACAGGGTTTTGGTTAAGGTCAGGGTAATGTTAGTTTTACTACTTTTAGCCAGTTTTCTTTAGAGGTGCACAGTGTATGAGTCCTGTGACTGTGTGGCATAACTTTAGCCTGGGGGCTGTGGTAACGTCTGCAATAATAATTAATATTCCCATTTCTTTGTGATATAATTGTTCCAGGTTGGAGGACGTTAAACATAATTTCTTTTTCTGCTTCTTTTTGTTTTTAATCATGTTCGATACATTTTAAATCACTTTTAGACATTCAAACAGAAAAATTTGTAACTGCCGAACAGGCCCTGACTGGCTGGGTCACATAGCTTAGGGTGGTGTGGTTTTTTCCCTCTCTCTTTGGTCTCTACTTATTTTCTTCTCTATAGGGCCTACAGTAGGGCATAAATTACGCATGCACCTCCGCAGATCCCCCCAAAAATAGTGACATAATAATGAGTAAGTTGTTGTCGTACCCTGGCTTAAAGACTCCAGGGATCATCCCAACAGCTGAAGCACCTGAACACAATGGTACAAATGCACCAGCTAAGGATAAGAATACGTGTGTGACCGTTTTTGATTACTCCACCATGTGGGCAGCCACACTCCGACTTTGGAGGACAATGTCATTAATGAGCAAGTGATTGTGATCACTTTATGGAAAGGAAGGTACTACTACTAGGTTCTAAGTTGTTACAGTAAGTAGCTAAAGATTTTGTTTCGGTTTTTTTCAGGTTGCGTGCAGCCAGTGTCCTGCTGATCGGGTTACGTGGTCTGGGGGCAGAGGTGGCCAAGAACATTGTGCTGGCTGGGATCAAATCCCTGACACTGCTGGATCCCACTGAAGTAAGTCAGTCACCAAGTTGGAACACAAGTGTGGTGTGGTTTGGCAAGAAACCTGTGATGATAATTCAATATAGAGCAAATATTTACTCAGTTTAGTTATGAGATATAGAGAGAGACAGAGAGGGGGGCGGTGTGCAGATGAACTTGCCATTCAATACATTGTTACTCCCATGTCCCTTTTTATTATCAGCCGTGATGCGAAGCTGGTTATGTTTTCAGTGATGACTGGACTCTTTTTCCCCTGGATGGACTATGTGTGTTGACACGATTGTGTTTGAACGGAGGTGTGTGTTAACACGATAGTGTTTGAACGGAGGTGTGTGTTAACATGATAATGTTTAAACGGAGGGACCTATGAGGCTCAAATTTTGCATGCGCATAGATAGTACTGGTAGTAGGATATCCAGACCTGAATCTAGGCCAACTTTGAAAATTAAGGTCATTGGTCAAATGTCAAGGGCAAGGCCACTGGAGCAGAAAATGTCCTTTGTGGTTGGTGATAGAGCGTCTTAGCAGTCTTGTATCTTGATTAATTTATTTGCATTTCAGTATTTATAACATTAACAATAAATTTGTAACTATCGCAGGCTGATGAAGAAGACAAGGCAGCCCAGTTCCTTATTGCACGATCTGACATTGGCAAAAACGTAAGTGTGTGTGTGTAAGAGAGAGAGGCAAGGGGGGGGGGGGGGGGGGGGGGACAAGCAAAGGGGCATGAATCATGTAAGCTAGTTTAGAAACATGTTGATATTGCATTTCAGTTTATTGGCATGAATATTTTTTTAGTACAGGCTACAGCAAATGTCAGTATTTTCATTGGTGTGAATAATCCTGTTCAGTGAGAATATGGCTGGTCAGAAGACTACAAACAAATATAAATCAGTTGAATTTAAAAAAAATATATAGATCTACTGATATTTAAGTTAGGATAGAAAACTATCAGAAAAGGAGTCTGATTTTGCAGTTGAATTTTGATAGAGGACCATCTTGCAAAAATAAATGTCTGAGTTTAGTATTTTATGGATACATGTTCTAAATCACAGTTATATTCATAAATATTTTGTGGGAGGTTGACAAAAAAAAAGAAGCTAATTTTTGATGCTATAAATGAAAAGTTTCAGTTTAAACAAAAATTTCATAGATATGTACACAAGATTCT
>CM065688.1:26361132-26381132 GCA_017654935.2 Phymorhynchus buccinoides
GGATCACACTTCCCCGGATGTGGACCAGAACGCACCGAAAGGAAAGACACCACCAACCACTACTTCAAAGTCTTCTAGGACCATAGAAAGAAAACTGTCCAAGACAGCTAGAAACGAAAAACCCGACGATAAAATCATCAAAAACCACAGAAACGCCACCGCAAGACCTAATAGCTCGTCAGTCAAGACTCCAAACACTAACCCTAAAAAATCAGAAGAGGAACGATCGAAACCGAAGCAGGGTGATTCTGCTGGGTTATCAGAAGAACTTAATTCCCAAAAAGAAGCCAATCGAGTGACAAACAAGCCAGGTTCTGGCACCAAACCCTCGAAACAAGACACGGGGATAAAGACAGCCAATGGAACTCGGCCCAATGACGTTAAGAACAAGAAGAGCGAAACTGGACATCAAGACACTGGCCTGGTAGATCAGCGGGAGAAGCAGCAGAAGAAGTCGCACGTGCTGTTGAGCAAGGCAGCTGGGAGGCGAGGGGGCAAAACGGACAACAAACCATCAGAGAAGGTTCCCCCGTCACCTCAGCCAAAGGTGGGTTGTTCGTTTCCCAGACACCACTAACTTAGTGGATAGGTGTTGTTTATTTCATTCAATATAATCAGGCTGAACTAAAAAAAGAAAAGAAAAGAAAAAGAAAAAGAAAGGAGGGGGGGGGGGGGGGGGGGGGGGTGCATTGTTTTATATATTCAAGGAATTGGTTTACGATTGTCATTTATGAATGAAATCAGAGACAAATGATTGCAGTATGATTGTTCCAAAAAAACAAATATTTCTGTTTATACGTTTCTTTATAGTGCATGTTGATTGAAATGGCCCTTAACTTTTTGTGCCTAGTATAGTCACGATATAGACTGTTGCAATAGGGACAATATCTCGTTAAATAATGACTTTTTTTAATTACATGTTTCTCTGTCTCTGTCTTGCTCCTGTTGTTGACTTGTCATGTTTTAGGTTCTATCTCTATGCCATTGCTGTTGTTTTGTTTTATCAAGAGCAGATAGGAAGATTAGGCTTAGTCTAAAATCTTTAATTGTACAGTGGTAATTTAAAAAGTAAAAGTTTCTGTCTGTTTCCCTTTGTTTGTCTGTCTGTCTGTCTGTCTGTCTGTCTGTCTCTCTCTCTCTCTCTCTCTCTCTCTCTCTCTCTCTCTCTCTCTCTCTCTCTCTCTCTCTCTCTCTCTCTCTCTCTCTCTCTCTCTCTCTCTCTCTCTCTCTCTCTCTCTCTCTCTCTCTCTCTCTCTCTCTCTCTCTCTCTCTCTCTCTCTCTCTCTCTCTCTCTCTCTCTCTCTCTCTCTCTCTCTCTCTCTTACGTAGAAGCTAGGTTTTACACATTGTAAAGAAATGTCTTGGACAGATGAAAGGTAACCTAACCTCGATGAAAAATAACCTACTCTAGAACAAGCGTAACGAACTTTCATGCCAATCCGCCCCTTTGGCACCAGATAGAACGGCTGATTCAGGATGGGTTCATTGTCATTGATAGAACTGTCCCAACAGTTTAAATATACATGAACATCCCAAACTCACAAAACACTAAATTAGCAAAGTTCGACATCAAAGTAAATATGCTATCTTACAGAGTTTTAAAAATACACAGAATGTTCTATTTAAGTTAGTGTTTGAATAATAATTCATAAAACTACTGGAGCAAAGTAACATTGCTATCTTACAGAGTTTTGATGTTTTGTTTGAATAATGTTTTTGAATGATAATAATGCGTAGGCCTATTAATTCAACCAGCTCAGTTTTGCCAACAGCCCTCCACCACCAACACAAACACCAACGACCTCAACTCCAGTGCCGGGTCCAAATCCCTGGGCGGCAAAAGCATCACCTCCATCCCCCCTTCTCACCCCCACCCTCACCTCCCCCACAAAACTCATAGCATCCAGTCTCTCACCGTCCCAGGAAGCGGGGCAACGGGCATCGGAGGAGGAGGAGGTGGAAGCGGTGGTGGAGGAGGGACAGGGTTGGGAGACGGGGATGATGGAATCTCACTGGGGTCTCGCCGAGATTCTGTCTCTACACGGAAATCGGTGGACTATCGCCTGCAGGCGACGGAAGCGATGGTGTCTGGTGGGGTGGGGGGACTGACTTCGGGGGCTGGGGAAGAGAAGGGCAAGTCGGTGATGATGCACGATGATTCTATGATCAGGGCGGCTATTCCCGCACTGCCCGTGCCTGTGGCTGTGCTGTGTTTGCTCCTTAACATCATCCTACCTGGAGCTGGTTAGTGGTTTGGACACAGTGTGTGTGTGTGTGTGTGTGTGTGTGTGTGTGTGTGTGTGTGTGTGTGTGTGTGTGTGTGTGTGTGTGTGTGTGTGTGTGTGTGTGTGTGTGTGTGATGAGAGAGAAGAGAGAGAGAGAGAGAGAGAGAGAGAGAGAGAGAGAGAGAGAGTGTGAGTGTGTGTGTGTGTGTGTGTGTGTGTGTGTGTGTGTGTGTGTGTGTGTGTGTGTGTGTGTGTGTGAGTGAGTGTGAGTGAGTGAGTGAGTGTGTGTGTATGTGTGTGTGTGTGTGTGCGCGCGCGTGTGTGTGTGTGTGCGCGTGGGCGCGCGCGTGTATGTGTGTGGTGACAGTAGTGGTGGTGAGAGGGTGGATGTCACTGTATGTGTGTGTCTTTCATTTAACGTCTGTCCATTAATCGTAATATTAGACGGTGAAAACAAGTATGTATGTGAGAGTAGGTGTGTGCATGCGAGTGTGTGCATGCGAGTGTGTGCATGCGTGTGTGTATGTCTGTGTATGCATGGGAATGTTTTTGCATGTGTACGTACGCGCATTATGAATAGATATAGTTCTAAACTATATGAAATAATAAACATAGAAAAAACACCAGTAAATGCAACACCATAAACCACAGAACCCCCCAAAAAACAAGAACACCCCCCAAAAAACAAAACCCCACGACCCCCCCCCCCCCCCAAAAAAAAAAAAAAAAAGCATTTCCCCTCATGTGGTGTGGTGGTGGTGGTGGTGGTGTGTGTGTGTGTGTGTGTGTGTGTGTGTGTGTGTGTGTGTGTGTGCGCGTGTGTGTGCGTGTGTGCGTGTGTGTGTGTGTGTGTGTGTGTGTGTGTGCGTGCGCGCGCGCGCGCGCGTGTGTGTATATGTGTGTGTGCACGTGCGTGTGTCTCTCTGTGTGTGTGTTTGCAAAAATCTTCTAGACTGTCTATGCTTGAAGATGTCACGTGGGCGGCCATAATGACGGTTAATCTGTTATTTACTACTCCATGTGTATCGATATCTGTCTTTTTTTTGTAAAAAAAATAAATTAAACTCCATTTTAGAAGTGAACTTTTATTAATGTTTCTTACACGTTAGGAATTACAGGGCTTGATAGTGATTTTATCATAACTCAATCATTTGCAAAGTCTGCAAATATAGGAAACAGATTGCGCAGCCAACAACAGTGGCACCTCCCTATTAAGACTCCTCAATGCCAGCTGTTCTCACTTCCCTTTGGCCGAGAGAGTGGGAATGCATCCTGGGCAAGACATCTCCGCTATAAACAAATTCTAACCCAGCCCGCCGGAATAGCATCTATCTGGCAGTCATAGTCGGAAACGACTGACTGGCATATATTAAGCTCTAAGGGGCCAGCCACAAGACAGCTAAAATCGTACGACTGTACGATGCAATTCGATCACGTGGTCTCCGAGAACAAATGTGATTCGTGCTTCGAGATCACGTGATCGAATCGTATCTTTACAGTCCGGTACGATTTTAGCTGAGGTGTGGCTGGCGCTCTCCTGGTGGGAGCAACCCGAATTTCACAGAGACGCCTCTCTGACTATAGTGTACCTAACCTAACCTAACCTAACCTAGATGTGACCCAGATTGTTTTCACCGTTTTTCCCCTACATACATATCCGGACTACTGAGTGAAATCAGATGGTGATGAGATTAGCGTCCAATCGGTCAGAGACCCTTATGGACAGTATCCACCTCCCTTATAAGAACTTTTTGGGTGGCTGATTTTTAAACGTCTTACTAGGGAAGTTCCACTCTCTCTCTCTCTCTCTCTCTCTCTCTCTCTCTCTCTCTCTCTCTCTCTCTCTCTCTCTCTCTCTCTCTCTCTCTCTCTCTCTCTCTCTCTCTCTCTCTCTCTCTCTCTGTAGTAGAGTGGCACAGAGGTAACGCTTTCGCCTCGTGCACAGTAACCTGGGTACAGGGGATTTTTCCTCTCACTCTGCGATGCACTGGGCCTTATGGTCTGAACGTGGAGTCTTTCGGATGATACGATAAACCGAGGTCCCGTGTGCCCATGTACTTAGCACACGTTAAGCCCAGTGGCAACGAAAAAGTTGTCATTTGGTCAAATTTACACCCCCCCCTTTCCTTCTTCATCAGTCACACAAAAATCGTACGGAAAAAAAAGGTGGCGCGCCTCTGGCTGCGACGCAATTTCCAGGTGGGAGCAATCCGAATTTCACAGAGACGCCTCTGTGACTATAAAGTACCACAAATACTAAATACCAATATTTTTATTTTACAAGTGGCGGTACCATAGCCGATGAGGTTTAACCGAGGCGTGGTTACTGCTACACTTATCTGCATTGTTAAAAAATCGGGACTTTACTGGTGTTGCACTGCCTCCGGGCATTGCCTCCAGTATCGTTCCCACCATCGTTGTATCTACACATGTCCGATATGTGTCTGTTCCAGACCGAGAGGACGTAAAACTCCATTTTCAATACCAATACCAAACAATAATAATACTCTCTAACTTTTCACACTGTCCACTAGGTACCATCGTGAGCGGCCTCAGCATGCCGTGCTGCGGCAAGTCCCGGTTGTCCGGCAAAGGGGACAGCGGGGTGGGGTCTACGGTGTGCATCAACGTGTTCGTGGGGGCCGCCCAGCTGGGAACCGTCACCTTCTTCCTCGTCGGCTGGTTCTGGGCCCTGGCCTGGGGCGTCAAGATGATCATCCTGGCCCGTGAGTGCCGGTGTCATGAGAAATAAGTAGCTCCCATGAAATAAGTACCCTTCGCATGCGAACGGGGAAGACGGGGTAAAAAGCGCATGGGCGGGTAAGAAGCCCACCCCAATTATCTCATGAAATAAAGAAAATTTCAGTCAAATTTGCCCATGAGACGAATGCTAGACATTAAGGCTCGTCTCATGGACAAAATGAGACTGAAATTTGCTTCATTTCATGAGATAATTGGGGTGGGCTTCTTACCCGCCCATGCGCTTTTTACCCCGTCTTCCCCTATAACCATCCTAACCCTAACCCTATCCCTATCCCTAACCCTAACCACGGAAAGAACCAAGAAATAGAGCAGGAGGGTGTAAATCTACATCTTTGCCGATAAATCGATGTACAAAGCCATGCCACTTAGTTTCGTAAAATTCACAATGGCGGACAAGCAAACACTTCGAATGAGGAATGCCTACTTATTTCATGAGGTAGAATATTCTCTTCACACCGTCCGCCGCTCCAACCGACGACATCTCTCTTTTCGCTCATTTGTTTTTCTTTTACCCAAGGACAGATTGTAAGAATAGGCATCGCCTAAAATCTTTATCCTTGTCAAATAAAGTTTTCCAGTGTCCAGTGTCCAAACTTTGCTAGTACAATGGAACCTCCCTTATAAGACTTTCAAAAATCATCCCACATTTATTAGCATACATATATATATATATATATATATATATATATATATATATATATATATATATATATACGTCTGTATCGTTAACAATTCGGGACTTTCCTGGAGTTGCACTGCCTCCGGGCATTGCCTCCAGGATCGTTCCCACCATCTTTATATCTACTAATGTCCCATATGTGTCTGTTTTAGACCGGAGGACGTCAAACGGATTTTCATTCATCCCAAATGAGGTCTTATAAGGGAGGGGTCTTATAAGGGAGGTCATTTTAATACCTACAAAGAAGGGCAATGTCTAAGAGAAGTAGGTCTTATGTGGGAGGGAGTCATATAATGGGAGATCTTATAAGGGAGGTTCCACTGTACATGACCGTGTCTTTTGATGGGAGTTACTGACAAAGCTGGTAAGGCTTTTTTTTTCATCCTGCCCTCACATACACTCTCTCTCTCTCTCTCTCTCTCTCTCTCTCTCTCTCTCTCTCTCTCTCTCTCTCTCTCTCTCTCTCTCTCTCTCTCTCTCTCTCTCTCTCTCTCTCTCTCTGTGTGTGTGTGTGTGTGTGTGTGTGTGTGTGTGTGTGTGTGTGTGTGTGTGTGTGTGTGTGTGTGTGTGTGTGTGTGTGTGTGTGTGTGTTGCTTGTGTTGCTGTTGCTGTTGTTGTTGTTGTTGTTGCTGTTCTTCTTCTTCTTCTTCTTCTTCTTCTTCTTCTTCTTCAGTTTATCGTCCTTCCACTAAAAGCGATTCAGACAGTATTATATTGCAGTGTGGCTTTGGTGTGGCAAGTGTGAGTGGGTGTGCCTGTGAGTATGTGCATAGGTACTAAGAATATCTAGGCCAAGTTCGAAAATGAAGGTCATAGGTCAAAGGTCAATGTCACTAGAACCCAAAATGCTGCCGAGCACCTGGCACAGTAACGTTTGAACAGAGGGCTCTAGGACGCTCACATTTTTGCATGTGGATTGGTATTAAGGATATCTAGCCAAGTTTGAAAATGAAGGTCAAGGTCACTGGAGCCGAAAATGCTGCCGAGCACATGGCACGATAACGTTTGAACGGAGGGATCTAGGAAGCTCAAATGTTGCATGCATATAGGTACTTTGGATATCTAGGCCAGGTTTGAAAATGAAGGACATAGGTGAAAGGTCAAGGTCACAGGAGCCGAAAATGCTGCCGAGCATTTGGGCCTGTATTCACATTGTAATATCTTCACGGTCTGTTACCAGCTGCGAGACGAAGCATTGCAGCCCAAAATATTGCGGCGCGCTTGGTGATCTAGCGTCTTAACGCTCTGGTTAAACATCCCTTCTTTTGATTCTCTCTCTCTCTCTCTCTCTCTCTCTCTCTCTCTCTCTCTCTCTCTCTCTCTCTCTCTCTCTCTCTCTCTGTCATCTTGCTCTGCTTTTTGAACTTCCTTTCTTTTGACCCCTGCGCCTCAATCAATGATAGTTAACTAAGCGATCATTTTACAATGGAACGTGCGATTAATTCTTGGGAACAAGCTCGATCGATATGGGCACGGGCACGCACACACACACGCACGCATGCATACACACACGCGCGCGCGCGCGCGCGCATACACACACACACACACACGCGCGCGCGCGTAAATGCGAATGCGCGTACGTGCGCTCACGCAATAACACACCATTTTTTTTTCGTTTACTTCTACCAAGTCTGTCTGTCTGTCTGTCTGTCTGTATATATATATATATATATATATATATCTGCCCCACATGGCCGAAAGGCCAAAGAGGGCGTAAACCATTATTTCTCTCTCTCTCTCTCTCTCTCTCTCTCTCTCTCTCTCTCTCTCTCTCTCTCTCTCTCTCTCTCTCTCTCTCTCTCTCTCTCTCTCTCTCTCTCTCTCTCTCGTAGCAATCATTCACACACAGTGGTAGCTGATTCACATATCGATGGCTTGGAGTCAAAACGGACTGTCTTTAGACAGCCCATTGACGTACTATATTGAAATTATTGCGATAGTTAATAACTTGCATGAAAAAAAGACTGCGGAAATATAAAAAAGCATAACCCCCATTTTATATTATTTGCAGTCTTTTTTAATACAAGTTCTTAGGTTTTGCAATGACATCAATAATAAGTCAATGGACTATCTAAAGATTGTTCGTTTTGACTCTAAGCCATCGATATTATAGATCTAGACCCGCATATAGTTACCATATTGTCTGCATTTCAACCCCGCCCCTCCATCATGTTTATGATCCTCAATCTCAAAGTCTTCTCGTTTCAGCTTTATGAAAACAATCCTAGGCTGATCTTAACCCCATTCCTTTCCCAAGAATGGCAGAATGTTGCTTCTCTGTGACACTTTTCAATGCGAAAAATTGAGGGGGAGGGGTAATTTTAAGTGTGTGTGTGTGTGTGTGTGTGTGTGTGTGTGTGTGTGTGTGTGTGTGTGTGTGTGTGTGTGTGTGTGTCAGTGCGTGTGCGTGAGTGTGTGCGTGTGCGTGCGTGCGCGCACTTGCGCTTAAAGTAAGCTTAAAAGACAGCCGTCATTTCATAGGAGCCTACTATTTCAACTTACTCCACATCGTTAGCCTACAACTCTTCTAACTAATCGCTGGTACTTTTGGTTCCAGTGGAGTTCCAGGAGGAGAAGCGCCATCAGCGGGACAAGGAACTGCAGGCCATGGCACTGCGAGCCTTCGGTTCCCCGGGCAACGTAGGACGCTCCGTGCTGCCACCGGTGTGATGACGTGATCTGGTCATGACGTCATGTTGCTTCAACAGCTCAAGACGAACGGCTACCTTCCAATATTGGCGTTCTTGGAAATTCAGAAGACCTGTTTTATCCAGGCATCTTCAGGACAGGCTAAAATATCAATTGACTTGTTGATTCGATTTTCCGGCGAGGCCATGTTAGCTTCGCCCACTGCTGGCTTGCAACCAGCGCGTTTCTGACTATCGCTACCCGAATCTTAAGGGCCTGACACATTGCATACGATTCGATTTCAATACGATGCAATTTTGACGATGTGGGTCATGATTCACGTGAAATTCCTGTATTGGGTCAACTTGAGTTGTTCGTTGGTCCGTCCGAGGGATGATGACCATGTTTCAACAGTTCGTCCTTGTGAAAATCTAGGATGCTGGATGAGTTCGCATATGGCTAGTGAGGCCAATGCCAGCCAGGAAGGATCTATGACAATGAGGAGACAGGAGAAAGAGTTGGGGGGATCTGTCGGGGTTGCAGAGCTGCGACTGTTTAGGCGGATCTTGCGTGCCTCACGTTTTGCCTGCGATGTCTGAGACATTGCATATTGATGTTGAAGTTCTTTGGGGACACTTTGAGCATAGTGAGCAAAAATAGCAGATTATTTTCAGACGGAAGAAGTTCACGTGAAACATGACTCACATCGCCACAATGTGATTGGATCGTACGTAGTGTAGCAGGCCCTTTAGGATTGGTTGCTATGCATTATGCAGAAAGTGCAAGACGAACGCTTATCTTCCAAGATGGCGTTCTTTGACATTCAACTGACCTGCTCAATGCAAGCATCTTCAAGACAAGCTAAAATAAGATTTGGTTGTTGATTTTATTTCAATTGTTTGTTATAGCCCAATATTAAACAACACCATTTAAAGGATACAAGAAGTATGCCATCAGGACGAAAGGTTATCTTTCAAGATGGCGTTCTTGGAAATTTAAAATAACCTGTTTTATATAGGACAAGCTAAAACCAGATTTCTGTTGTTGACTGAAATGAACTGAAAGTTCATTTAACGTCCTCCGGCCTGGAACAGGCACATATGGGACACTAATAACTATACAGTTAGTGGGACAATCCTGGAGGCACTGCAATACCAGGAAAGTCCTGATTTAAAAAAAAAATCAAAATAGTTTAAAAAAAACTATTGTTTTGTTGATTTAATTTGTCTTTGTTTATTATAGTCCGCATTTTTAAGGTTGCAAGAACTATTAAATCTACCTGAGTCAGCTTACCTTACAATAAAAGCTTGAATGAAACCGCTATTTTTGCAGAGAAAAGTTTGAAAGAATATACTAAATGCTGTATGATTTTTTCCATTCTTGGGAGAAGTTATAACGATGCTTAAAGTCTCTCTCTCTCTCTCTCTCTCTCTCTCTCTCTCTCTCTCTCTCTCTCTCTCTCTCTCTCTCTCTCTCTCTCTCTCTCTCACGCATTGTTTTCGGTGCAGCGTCTAATTAACAGTAACGATGTCGACGTTGAACGGAACCCAGGGCCCATAACTGATAAGCCGTCAGGCATGGAAAATAAACAGGCGGATCATAGTGACTGTGAAGGCAGTGTTGACAGTTCAATTCCTGATTTGGCAACAACTATCAAAACCATAAACTCTTTCATGCAGTCTCTACAACAGTAGTTTTGTTTAATTAATTTTTTTATTAAGTTCAACAGGACATATACATAAATACATTAACGAAGGAATGAGCAACAACAAGCTTCGAGCTTATAGCGTGCTCACTATCAACATGAATATTACATATTATGACGACTGTTGATAAGAAATTAATGAAAAGTTAACAAATCTAAGAAATGAACTGATTTGACAAAGTTAATTAGCAATACATTTCCAGAACAATTTCCCAGCTCAAGTCAAAGGATTGAAAATCAAACCACAAATTATTTTAAACATTAGCAAATTTGATAATCAATGGAGAAAAAAACCAACCCCAAGAAAACCCCATCAACAACAAAGCAACAACAGTTCAATGAACATTCAAGTCATATCCGCAGTGATCTAAATGAAATTACGTCAGATCTGAGACAAGTGAAAAGTGAATGTGTTCAAATCAACATGCGTTGTGATAGGCTCGAAAGAGACCAAAGACAGCTAACAAATACATTGACAAATATGACACATGACATTTAGCAACTGCTTGTGTGATCAAAAGAAGGTCAACAGCAGACAGTTAGACTCACACAAACTATCAATGAAATGAGAAATGAAATCAACCAACTTAAAGCGGACACTGATATGCTTGAAGACTTTCTCAAGGAGGGATAATTTAAGAATTTATGGGATCAAACAAACTATGCGCTATGAGGACTATGACATGTGCGCTAGGGCTGTGGTGGACACATTGAACAGTGTTGACAACAAAAAGCAGTGGTCAACAGAGGACATTATTAGGGCACATAGAACTGGACAATCCTTTGACAATCAACCTAGACCAATGATTGTTAAATTTGCTAGGTGGAAGGATAAAATGGCAGTTGTGACTGATAAAGAACTACGGGAAAGACTTAGAGAAAAGGGAATCAGGGTAGCCAATGATTTAACAAGAGTGCAAGCCACTATGGTGGCAAAGGCAAGATCTGAGGGTAAAGTAGCTCTTTTTCCAAGAAAAAAATGGTAATTGGTCCTAAGCCTGTTGACAATCGCTCCTTCTCTGAGGTGGCAGCTACAGGACTGAGAAATAAAACTCTGACAAACACAAACACAAACATGACAACAACAAAAGATAACAGGAAAAATCTGGTCCCTCCTAATCCCTACTTGAGTGCCAGTGAAGGGGGTGGGGCGGGGTGTGTGTGTGTGACGAGTGTGTTTTGCAAACAATGAAGTAGCCGGCAGTGAGGCGAGGGACAGTGTAACAGGCAGACGTTCCCCTCCACCCTCCCCTACGGACAGCATGTCAGCTGTATATGATGGGCCGCAGCAGAAGGAAGTAACTGGGGGTGCTCTACCCTCATGTGACGGGCCGCAGCAGAAGGAAAGGACTGGGGGTGCTCTACCCTCATGTGACGGGCCGCAGCAGAAGGAATGGAGTGGGGGTGCTCTACCTTCATGTGACGGGCCGCAGCAGAAGGAAGGAACTGGGGGTGCTCTATCCTCATGTGATGGGCCGCAGCAGAAGAAATGGACTGGGGGTGCTCTACCCTCATGTGATGGGCCGCAGCAGAAGGAAGGGGCGGGGGGTGTTTCACCCTCATGTGATGGGCACACCACGCAGAGTGAACGGAGTGAAGGCAGTGGGAGTGGTGCGACGGGTGATGAGGGGGGTGCCTCCTCTTCAGGTAAAGTACAGAAACAGTCAGGTATGATGGGTGCGGGGGACTCCCATCGCCGTGACGCACAGCGTTCATCCAGCAGTGGGCCACGTGGTCCATGTGGCATGCCAACCAGGAGCAGCCAATCGGAAATTCTCGACTACATAAGCCAGCGCAACAAAACTCCCAGTGGTAATGAGAAGGGACTGGGGAGGGGAGGGGGTGAGAGTGATAGAAACATAAGAAAGCGTAGCGATAAACCATAGGCCAGGCCTGGCTATTCACAAAAGTCCTTCTTTTCTTTTTTTAATTATAATGAAAATTTATGTCCCAAGTTAAGGGATGTTTCATTTATTAATTATGTTTCATCCTTTGATTTTGTCTGTCTCACAGAGACTTTTACCGATTCATCCTTCGATTTGTCTGGTGTATTCCATGATTTTGTAAAGTTTAACTCACCCAGTAAAAAGCTGTCACATTTTGGAAGGAATTCAGGTGGCAAATGAAAAAACAAACACACCATTAAACTTTCCTCTTGTTTGTAAACCTAAGAAAGAAACTCAATTACTTTATTTTTAACTTTACGAGTTGTTCTGTGTTCTGAAAAGAATAAAATAAAATAATGTGCTGATTTACATTTTCTCCCAATGGGGGAGATAGACAATGCCTATGCAAAAACAGCTGTTTCGTCTTGTGAAAGACTCTTCAGTCTGCATGTCGGCCTGCAAAGAATGTCCACAGTGAACATTCAAACTGAGCTAGAAGACTTTCTCCAAGAGAATGGTTGTCCTCTTTGCACCAGATTGAAAGTCCACAATAAAAGCAAACCAGCACTTAATTCAAAAGAAATGGTAAAAATCTTATGAAAAATAACAAAAATAATAATGTTCTAAAATTACAATCCCTCGAAGAGAGTAGAAGAGATGGGATGCCAGGGGTCCAAAGAGCTGGGTTAAGGGGTAGTGCCCTTTAGAGACCCAGTGGGTGAAGATCCCGGACATTTTTGGCAATTTAGTGATTATAAAAACTAAAATCAAGCTTTTTTCTTTTTATTATTCATTCTTGTATAATGTACATGCTTGGGGTAGAGGGTGATTCAGGAAACCCCGCAAAGAACCCCACCCCCCCTCCTCTGGTTTAAACGATTTATTATTCAGTTACATTCGCATAGACATAAAACACAACAGACTGAAGCAACAACAAGCGAAGCTTATAGCGTGCTCATTTAGAAAATGTACACAGCAATATTGGCGGAATTAAACGTGGAAAGCAAATGTACGAAACAGAACAAAAAATAATGAAAATGAAATACTGGGTGGATGCAAACTTGAATCAACACAGCTATGCATTATTTTTTATCATTAGGAAAAGATGCAATACACAAACATGAACATAAATAATATTACGCACATCACAAAGAGAGAGAGAGATGAGAGAGAGAGAGAGAGAGAGAGAGAGAGAGAGAGAGAGAGAGAGAGAGAGAGAGAGAGAGAGAGAGAGAGAGAGAGAGAGAGAGAGAGAGAATGAGAGAGAGAAAGAAAGAGAGAGAGAGAGAGGGGGGGGGGGGGAGAGTGAGAGAGACCGACCCAAATTTTGCCATTCACAAGTCCCAGCCCTGTGCCGTTGATACACATGCATAAGTATACACATCGCACAAGCTTATATATTGCACATGTTTTTTATTTATTATATTACAATCTAAATTATCTTATTAACTTATAATCTGTTGCTGGTAGCAATAAATTGCTGAACAGTTTTAAAAAATAGCTACATTTTGTGCATTTGTTAGACTGTGGTCTCCAAATAGAAGCGTATGGGTATTAATTATGTTAACATTTAGAGTTAGAATTGTGTTTATTCTCACGTGATGAAAGTTTGTACAGTGTAACAAATAGTGTTCTGCATTTTCTATGGAGTAACCGCACGCGCATTTGGGGTCAGCTAGTAGATGCCTTGTGTACAGATCATGGTTAATATTGCTTATTCCTAGACGTAATCTGCAGTGGTTAACTTGGTCTTGTCTGGAACCAGTGTAGTAGTAAGAAGGCACACTAACATCAGACAGAGAAAGAAATCGTTTAAATTGGCTGATTGAGTCAGTTACTTTAATGTTATCTGGGAGGTCATTCCACAAATGGGTTGTGCTTGGAAGAAATGAGTGTCTATGTAGTTCAGTTCTTGATCGTGGAACTACTCTGTCTAGAGGCCGGCGTCTATGGTACGGATTTTGATCAGACATTAGTGGTGGAAGGAGATCGGAGAAATAATTAGGACATGCATTATTTACCATTTTGTGAAACTGGATTAATTTGTGTCTTTTACGTCTTTCCTTTAATGGACAAAGGCCTGATTCTTCATATAATTTCTGGTGACTGGTTCCCTTCACACCTCCAATAATAATAATATGAATGGCTTCTAAATGCAGTGTTTCAATAATGTTTGATTGCTTGTCTGTACAATTGTCCCAAACGATATCTACATAATCAAAATGAGGCAGAATGAAGGATTTGTACATTGTTTCTAGGGACTTGCGGGATAATCTGTATTTGTAATGTCCGAGGCATGCTATTAACATATTCACTTTATTGGCTATGAACTGTATATGTTCATCCCATCTACAATTATCCTGAAGAATTACACCTAAATGTTTATGTGATTTTGATGGTTCTAAAATGTGTGCTCCAAATGTTAGGGGTGCAATATGAGTATGATCACGTGTTGAATTGAGTAGTTCTGTCTTAGTTTCGTTAAATGTGGTTTTCCAGTGTTTGGACCATTGGGAGATTCTTTCAAGATCTGCATTGAGAATGGCTGCTCTAGTTAAGGGATCGTTTAAGGCATGTGACAAGCTAGTGTCATCAGCAAAAAGTTTAATTGTAGCTTCAATGTCAGTAACAATATCATTTATGTATAACAAAAATAACAACGGGCCAAGGACTGATCCCTGAGGAACACCAGCAGGGATCTTTTTCGATTCAGACTTTTCTCCTTTAATGACTACTAATTGATGTCTGTTATCTAGATAGTCACGGAAAAAGTTAAGTAATTTCCCCTTTATACCTTGTGCCAGACGCGATCGAATGCCTTCGATATGTCCAAATAAATTGTTTGAGTTGTTATCCCATGGTCAAAAGACGAACATAGATCATTATATGTGGCAAGAAGCTGACATACGGTGGAATCACCTGGTATAAAACCAGATTGAAGTGGTGTAAGCACATTGTGTGTCTTAAAGAATGTGTACACATGCTTGTGGACATACTTCTCAAAAACTTTTCCGACGTAGCTAAGAAGTGATATTGGACGATAGTTTGTGCACAGTTCTTTTGGCCATTTCTTATGAATAGGAGTAACATGGGCTATCTTCCACGTAGATGGGAATCTTCCCTCATCTAAGCACCTATTAAACAGTTTAGTAAGAGGACAAGCAAGCACGTCAAGTGCATGTATTAGAAGTTTATTATGTACAAGGTCTGGGCCAGAGGCTTTAGATTTGTCAAGACCCTTCACAACTGATTTCACAACATCTTCAGTTAATATAATCTCATTAGTTTCATAGTTTGCAAAAGGTACCTGGGGTAGGTCGTCGTCGTCATTGTCTAAAGTGGATTGTTCAACAAAGAAGGTGTTTAATAAATCTGCTTTATCTTTATTGGAATAATATACAATGTCATTTGACTTAAGAGGAGGAATTTCATCACTGATGACTTTTTTGTTGAAAAAGGAACGTACTAACTTCCACCAGTCTTTCTGGCCAAACGTTTGAGGATCTGATGCTTTTTTGTCTAATTCTGTATAAAATTCAGCTTCTCTTTCCCTTTCTTTATCGGTAACAAAATTCCTAAATTGTCTGAAGTTATGCCAGTCTTGAGGGTCATTGGTTAATTATAAAGTTAAACGAGGCTTACCTGAAGTCGAAGTTTAACTGGAATTATATTGAGTGTGCTGATGGGAAGAGGTATACACACTCTGACCAAGTGAAAACGTGAGATGCGCGCCCGCCGGATTAGCCAGACTTTAGCCACATGTGGTCCCTGATAAATATCTAAGGGTGGGGATTTAAATATCTGAAGGGTGGGTATGTGTATACCTCTTCCCATCAGCACACTCAATATAATTCCAGTTAAACTTCGACTTCAGGTAAGCCTCATTTAACTTTATAATAATATCTCGTATGCTGATTGATCAGAGGTATGCACATTCTGACCAAGTGAAAACGTGAGACTTCAGAGTCGGGGACCACATGTATTTAATATACAAACATATACGTGCTCACACGTTTTGTCATAGCTCACCTTGCTAACTTATTTCGAAGTGGTTTTGCCAACAAAGCTGTCCAAGACTAATTGATTCAAGGACCTCCTTTGTTCTTTTGCACTCTCCTCTCTGCTGCTTTGCACAGTTTTGTGGTAGAATCTACTGAAAGTGCTTGCATTTGACCAGCCAGTGGCCTTGAGGACACAGTCCATTGATACGCCTCTGCTTATCATTGCTGTGGTGCTTGCGCTTCTAGTTGAATGAGGAGTGAATTTTGCTGTGTCCACACCAGCAACGCATAATACGGTTTTAATCCATCTAGAAATGGTGTCCCTGGACACAGCCCTGTATGGTCTCACACAAGTGATAAAAAGTTGTTTTCCAACCCTCAACTCTGCAGTCCTGTCTATGTACAGTTTCAGATGATAAACAATGCATAGTTTTTTGTTCTCAAAAGCTTCTATTTCCAGTGGCCTGACATGGACACCTGGTCTGGATTATTTAAGTAGTGAACTATATACAACCACACATTTAGTATTGTACATTTTTACATCGTCTATGGTCAGTTGGTGGATTGTCTGCCCTCTCTGACCTGACAACAATGCAAGGAGCGTGACTGTTCTGTAAGTGAGTCTTTGCAAAGTCAGTTGTTCTGCATATGGCCACTGCTCAAGCGTGTTTAGAACAATATCTACATCCCATGTTTCACTGTATTTTGGTAGTGCTGGTCTATTTTGAAACACACCTTTTACCACTCTACAAACAACAGGGTGGTTGCCAATAGAGTCAGAGTCTTTGGGGTTCAGAAACGCAGCGATAGCACTTCTAGCAAGATTAACCGTACTATAGCTAGCACCGTCTGAGTACAGTTTTGTGAGGAAATTAGAGACATGCACATAGTTAGGGTTTGTGATTTCATTTTCTCTTACAAATTCTAGCCATTTATTAATGTATGTGTTGTACGACTTTTGAGTATTAGGCCTCCATGAGTTTAAGACTAGATTGGTGCATTCTGTGGTCAATCCTGCTTTCATGAGCACTGGCCTGAGACTTTGCAGACCAGCAGATCCAGTCGGCGTTTCTGAAGAAGTGGGTGGATCATTGTGGGGTGGCTTGGAAGATGAAGAAGCCTGTGACGACCCGCAAGTTTCACAGGACGGTTGCACATGAGGCGTTGTATCACGGGGTACCAGCGTTGTGTTGGCCAATCTGGAACTACCAGGATCCCCGTGGCTTTTTCCCATTGAATTTTTTGTGCCACCCGACTGATGATGCTGAAAGGTGGGAAAGCATAGAAATTTAAGTATTTCTAAGAGAGTGAAAATGCATCAATTGCTTCTGCTTCAGGATCTGGTCTGTAAGAAACAAATCTCTTCATCTGATGGTTAGTCCTGGATGCAAATAGATCAATTTCTGGTGAGACCTGCAAGCGTTGGCAAACATCCTGTAAGGCTGCCTCATCCAATTTGCATTCTGCGTCCAGGTTGTTGTGTCTGGATTCTTTGTCAGCTTCAGTGTTCAAAACACCCGGAATATGAGCAGCACTCAACCACACATTATGCCTCACACACCATGCTCAAATGGCTCCTGTAATGTCATTGCAAGCATCAGAGTGGCTTGTACCCATTTTGTTTATACAGCTCACTGCGGTGGTGTTGTCAATCATGAGTCTGACATGCTTATTGCTCACAGTGCTCTGAAAACATTTCAAGGCAAACAACACTGCTTTCAGTTCTAAGTAATTTATGTGAAAGTCGGTTTCACCAACCAACCACTCTCCGCCCGAAGATACGCCTTCGCAGTGACAGCCCCATCCTGTAAGACTAGCATCTGTTGTGACCACAATGTCGGGTTCACCTTTGCAAATGTCATTTTCTGCCGTTCCAATGTTCCCGGTCCACCATTGTAGCTCTGAAAGGCTATCTGGTGATAAGAGCATGAACTGATCAAAATCTCCTCTACTCTTTTTCAAAGCTGCAGTTTTTTCTTTTTCTAGCTGGCGGTAGTGAAGTGGTCCAAATTTGACTGCCGGAAAGCTGGCCACCATTTTCCCAATGACTCGGGCCAGTTCTCTGATCTTGCATTTATTTCTCCTTAGAAGCTTCTCGCAATCATTCTGCAAGCCTGTCTTCCTTTCCTCAGTGAGTCTCACCTTCATATCCACTGAGTCAATTATTACACCTAGATACTGGATTTTTGTACTTGGTTCAAATACTGATTTTGTTGGATGCACAATGAACCCCAGCTTTTGAAAAAGAGCAGCGGTGTCAATGACATTCTGCATGCAGGCTTGTCTTGTAGCCCCTACCAGCAATGAATCATCTAAAAAAGATGTTGATATGTGGCCCTCCTTTCTGAGCAAAGCGAACACTGGTTTCAACAGTTTGGTGAACCACCGAGGTCCCGGAGCTAGTCCGTTTGGTAGTACATTGTATTCAAAACGTTGGTCTTTCCACACAAACCTCAGGAATGTTTTGTGTTCCTCATGAATGGGCACTGAATAGTATGCATCTTTAAGATCTATTGATGCCATGAAACAGTTCTTATGAATAAGAGTCAGAGCTGTATTGAGTGTTTCCATTTTAAAATGGTGGTAACAAACTTCTGAGTTGAGTCTACTTAGATTCAGAATCATACGATATGTTCCATCTTTCTTGCTTCTAGTAAACACAGGGGAGAGTACTTCGCCTTCAGTGTGACTACATTGGGAGATGACACGCTTTGAAATGAGTTTTTGGACTTCTGAGTCAATGATCTGGCATTCACTAGGACTGACAGCTGGCGTTTTGTTAGAAGACAAGTTACTGAGAGTTCCTAGAGGACAATTTATCTCTATCTTTGCTCCTTGAATCATTTGCAAAATCTCAGAATCAGACGAAATCTGTGCCCATTCATGATGAAAAAAATCAGCCTTCCTGCCACAAAACTATCCACATCAGCCTCAAAAGATCGTATCAAGCTTCTCACTTTTTCAGCTAGTGATAGGGAGACCAGCGGGAGTTGTGGCCCTTGTAGTGGCCTCACCAACGTTTGTGATGCCCCCACTGCTGCCGTTTGTAGTGGGGAAACCCCCGACTTTTCCCTAAAAAAACGCCACGCCGGCTGGAACCACTTTCGCTTTGTGCAGAACCGTGGGCTTGATTTCCGCCTTGGGGTCGGTATGGCTTCTCTGGCTGGGTACAGCTCGCTGCTATTTGTTCAGCTTCTTTGATCTCTTTGAGCGAAATGCCTAGATCATCCCCAAAGAGCTGTGACGTGATGGGGACCGATTCGTCACAAAGTTTTGGTTTGCTGAGATACGGTCGAAGAGCATGGCGACGGCAGAAGGATATCTCGCGAGACGCATGTGTGCAGAGAGCAATAGAATCTGTGCAGTTCTGTACCGCACCCGCTATTTTTTCACTCAGTTTCGAGTCTGTAGAGAGAATGATGTCACACGCTCGCGCAGTGGCAGTGGCAGCTTTGATGATCGCGCGCTGAATGAGCTGTTACTTCATATCTGTTCTCACAGCCGCGTCTGGAAGTTTGTTCCAAATTCCAGGGTTGACAATTGGCACAACGAGGCGTGCACAGTTTTCCGGTCTGTTGTAGATTTCAAATTTCTTCTTTTGGTCTGCAGCTTTGAGTTTCTCCTTGAAGCGACCATCAATTATTTTCGCCAGTCCTGGTAGCACTTTTTCACCAAGTTTCTCTTCTTCCGAATCGATCTCTGCCGCGATCCTTTCTAGTAATTCAATGTCGTGATTGACTTCTTGATGGTCCGGTTCTTGAGTGCTGTATGTTTTCACCAGGTTCGCTTCTATGGTGTTGTCCGGTTCGGATGAGCGAAACGACCGCGCTTTCGTTGGGTCACTTGGGCCCGCGTGCATGTCCGAGATGGCGCGATGAACAAGGTTGCCGAGAGCCTCGAATTTCTTTGACCAATTTGCATCCAATTCTTGCACCATTTTCATAATATCCTCGGGTTTCGGGGCTATGGGTTCGGAAATGCCCCCCCGCGAACTCGGAGAATCCATGGCTTCTGGTAGAGCCACGAAATTGACCGCTGAATAGGGTCGACCAGTTATTAGTTCAGTAGGCTTCTGAGAAGAGCCGACCGGCCAATTTAGATTCCCAGCGCGAG
>CM065688.1:26391132-26408632 GCA_017654935.2 Phymorhynchus buccinoides
TTGGCAGGTAGATGACCAGGGACGGTGACTATCGGTGTGCCAAACCGGAAGCGAATCGCTTCAGAAACGCGCGAGCTATACGCCGCTTCATCTTTTCATGAATAACTCCGCCGTTTCTTAACCGAATTGCTATGCCTGGCAGCAAATTTGAAGAGAATCGGGAGAGCGCGTCACTCTCAGAGCAGCACCAACGGGAAACAGGGCCTTATAACTCCGCCGTTTCTTTTTTGTTGTTGTTGTTGCTATCCCATCTTCTGGGCTGTACAGTGGCGTTGCTCTCACACCGCTCGTTCCGAACCCCAATTCACAGCTACACCCGGGTTTGTTCAAGTCGCAGAAACCGAGACCAGCAGTCCAAGGGGAGTGAATCTATGTTAGGCCATCAGGAGGCAACCAACCGAGGAGACACTGCACTTCTGCTGAGTCACTTCGGTGGAGTTCAGCGGAGCCTGTTCAGGACACCACCTACTAAGCCCCCTACTGACGACACTATTCTCTTAGTCGCGGAGCCAGCGTGAGTGAGGTCCTCCTCCGAGGGCGCCACCACGACCGTCCACCGACAGCTCCCCAGAACACACTGATCCCCATGACTTTGACCCAACGCACCAAGGCACAGACTGGATTGGAAACCGAAACTGATGTCACCATGAGAGCAGGGCATGCAAAGCCACAGAATTTGAGACATTTTTAAATTTTTATGATTGATGGAAAATGAGGCCGATGATAACGATGATGATGATGATATGGAGTTCCGTATCGGTCTGAGACTGCTTGGCAGGGCTGTATTCTATGCTTCCTTTCTTTCATAATGATATCCCGGCGTTAACCAGGTCCGAGAACTACAGACACCTGCAGTGTTGGTCATGCAGCACACTCTCAGAATCGCATCCGTTAAGCAGATGAAACTCAACTGTGTGGTTTCAGTCTTCCCATTGAGCCCACAGCCACTCACTCTGGGTAGGAGTCGGTCCAGGACCGAAAAATCCCTAGCCTCTGATGGGATTCGAACCCAAGACCTCCCAGCCAGTAGTCCGCGATGCTAACCACTACACCACGGCGGCTGGTACTCCGCCGTTTCTTAACCGAATCACTTCAAATTTGCTGTACTCAGCGTTACCAGTACCTGGCGTTACCGTTACTAGGCGTTACCGTTACTAGGGAGAGCGCATCACTCTCAGAGCAGCGCCAACGGGAAACGGGGCCTTACAACTCCGCCTTTTCTTAACCGAATCGCTTCAAATTTGCTGTACTCAGTAAAGTGCGGGGGGTAGTAGAACGGGATGAGTGAAGAAGATGGAAGGAGGGAGAGAGACAAAAGTAATAATAATATTTTGCGGACCCGGCGAAACCAGTACTCAGCGTTACCAGTACGTGGCGTTACCAGTACGGTGCATTGCCAGTTCTAGGCGTTGCGCTTGTAAAGAGATAAAAATGTGCGCGACAGAAATTGAGAACTGTACACACAGTACGCGAAGCGGTCCGTTTTGTTGCGTATAGTCAATCATTCTAAATGTCAAACCCGTTATTCAGCTAGTCCACTCTCTGTTTTACCATTATCTTTCGTCTGACATCTCCCTCTTAACTCCGACACATACAATTACTACCCCACTTTCCTCCATCATCATCGCTAAAATGTTATGCACACCATCTCCGTGGCAAGACCACTAACGTACTCCGGGATCGTAAATATTATGAAATTATAAATTGGAACGCGACTTCTCGGACTTCTACTTTTTTATTTGACCACGTCTTATTCATACTGACCCTTTCTTACTTCTTCATCTTGACCTATCTCCTTATGCTCCATACAAGGTATCGATCTTTAACTGACCCTTTCTTACGTCTTCATCTTGACCTATCTCCTTATGGTCCATACAATGTATCGATCTTTAACTGACCCTTTCTTACTTCTTCATCTTGACCTATCTCCTTATGCTCCATACAAGGTATCGATCTTTAACTGACCCTTTCTTACGTCTTCATCTTGACCTATCTCCTTATGGTCCATACAATGTATCGATCTTTAACTGACCCTTTCTTACTTCTTCATCTTGACCTATCTCCTTATGCTCCATACAAGGTATCGATCTTTAACTGACCCTTTCTTACGTCTTCATCTTGACCTATCTTTCTTATGGTCCATACAATGTATCGATCTTTAACTGACCCTTTCTTACTTCGATCTCTTACGCCCGTCATCTTCTTCTTGACCCGACTTGACCTATCTTTCTTAAGTCAACACAAGGTATCGATCTTCCAACTGACCTTTTCTTAAGACGTTTGGGAGGTTTGGAGGAGGTTGATGTGATCAGTGTCACAAACTATACTACTAATATTGACCAAAAATATAAAAGAGTGATGTACTCCTCACATTTAGAGGAACTTTATTAAAATTCAAATCAATACACAAAAGCCTATTAGTTTACGGGTAAAAAAGTATATTTATTATGATATCACTTGAAACGATATCCTAGAGGGCAAAAGGCTTAAAAAAATAAGCCTATAGTGCCAAATTGCTATGCTATGCTAATTGAGGCCAGGCTAGTGAAATCCACGGCAACGGCTGTGACGCAAACGGAGACTCTTGCCCTTGCCCCTGGCCCTCTGTCTTATGCAGAGGCAGTGAAATCCCCTCCTGCATCACTCTCTCAATCAAAGGCAACACAAAAACTAGATAAATAGGAGCAAAATGAGCAAAGCAACGTGAAACAAGAGGCAAAGCCTTCAAGGTTCACATCTGATTTGTATTACTGTAATACTGTTATGTAGACACTTGTGCATCTGAAAACAGAATTAATTTTTATTTTACTGTGTAAATTAAATTATTTCTGTGCATTAAATTACCCGGTAAAGCAATTACCCCTACCCCTTTCCGTCTTTCTTTAAAATTTTATTATGTATGTTTATATATGTGCATGTAACATAGTGGAGCCCTATTTTTATTTTTGACAAACAAATAAAATTGAAAAGCATATTGACCAAGCTTTCAGAAAAACATAGCGACCAATCCCCCCCCCCCACCCCCACCCCCACCCCCACCCCCACCCCACCCCCTACCCCCCCGGGGTAAGAGGGGTCTACGGACACCTGTAGGTCTAAGCCTCTTAGAAAATTAATAATTGAAGTTGCGGAATTCGTAAGGCCATACTCCTGATCTGTTACTGTTTTAAACTGATTGTTCATGCGATAAAAACTTGTTCCACATCATCTACATTTCTATGATCGGTATGCCATCATCAGAACGGCCATAAATCAAAACTTACATGCCAAATTTGAAGACTCTAAGACAAATGGTGTGGAAGTTATGGCCCCTTAAAGATGTTCGGTTTTCAAGGTCATGCGCAAAGATCAAGGTCACGATGGCGATAATTTATGCGCGGATGCCTTCCTCTCATGGTGACACATCACCACACAAAATGTGAAGCAATTCGGTCAAGCGGTTTGGGAGATATCCTTGGGACAGACAGACCCCCCAAAAAAAAAACAACAACAACAAGGGCATCGCCGGGCGGCAGATATGTCCTTTGCCGGTTTACACCTGTACCTCCCTTCCCCCTCACTTCTTAGGTCCCCATCCTCCTTGTGACCTTTGGGTGATGCACCTACACACCCTTGACTGGGTGCAAATCGTTTTCCGGGATGCACACCCTTAATTGGTGGGGTGCATAACCTTAATCCCTTTGGCTGCAGCATTAGAAAAGACAACCTAATCCCTTGGCCACAGCACTAGAAAAGACAGCGCAACCTAATCCCTTGGGCTGCAGCACTAGAAAATACAACGCAATCCCCTTGGCTGCAGCACTAGAATAGACAACCTAGTCCCTTGGGCTGCAGCACTAGAAAAGACAGTGTAACGTAATCCCTTGGGCTGCAGTACTAGAAAATACAACCTAATCCCTTTGGCTGCAGCACTAGAAAAAGACAACCTAATCCCTTTGGCTGCAGCACTAGAAAAGACAGTGCAACCTAATCCCTTTGGCTGCAGCACTAGAAAAGACGGTGCAAGGGACTGGGTTGCACTGTCTTTTCTAGTGCTGCAGCCAAAGGGAATTATGTTGTCTTTTCTAGTGCTGCAGCCAAAGGGATTAAAATTCAACAAGTGCAACGCCGAGCGGCTGCAAAGTCCCCTCGCAGCATCGCCGAGCTACTCCGAAATCGGAATGTGTCGGCTGTACACACAGCGGGGAGACCATTGAGAACTGAAAACAGGACGCACGCATGGACGGATGGACGGGCGGAAAGAAGTGGGACATATCGGGCCTGTGACACAAAGGGCCTAGGGCACAGCGGGCTTATCCACAGAAACATTCAACCCGGACATACACTGGTACTGTGCCATATGTGGAAACCCGAATAGCTTAACTGTCTTTGACATCCATAGCTCAAACTTTTCCTTCTCTACCCTCCCAGACCCTGATGTTTCTAATTCAGACTCATGCTCAACACCCTTGTCAGGCATTTTTAGGCCACAACACGTCTCCACCCCGACAAGAGCAAGTCAGCAAAACAAGAGACTTTCAAGACCACTCAGAGTCTTAAATATAAACTTTCAATCTGTTATTAGCAGAAGGGCTGAGCTACCCCACCTTCTCGACAGTATGAAGCCTGATATCATTCTAGGCACAGAAACATGGCTGGACCCCTCCATTCAAGACGCAGAATTTCTGCCTGATCGTCACTCCTATAGAGTCTACAGAAAGGACAGGCAGCGTGGTGGAGGAGGTGTCCTTGTTGCTGTCCACTCCACCCTTGACAGCATGGCAGTCCCTGAATTGTCAACAGACTGCGAGATTGTGTGGGCAAGGATCCAGCTCCGAGGGAAAAGAGCACTGTATGTATGCTCTTACTATCGCCCAAAAGTCAGCGATCAGGAAAGCCTCTCCAAGTGGGAAATCTCAGTGACCCAGGCAGCCAGGATACCCAACGCTCTTATGCTCATTGGGGGAGACCTTAACTTCCCTGGTTGGGACTGGCCCACTATGACCCTGAAGCCCAGATCCCCTTATCCAGACCTGCACCACAAGCTTATCGACATCATCCATGACCATGGCCTAGAGCAAATGGTGATGCAACCAACAAGGCAGGACAACACCTTGGACCTTCTCCTCACCAATAACCCCCAGCTCGTGCCACGAGTGGAGACTGTGCCTGGTCTGTCTGACCACTGCATAGTCTATGCTGAACTCAACATGACCCCACCCAAGAGGAAGCGTGTTGAAAGGATGATCAGCCTGTACAGCAAGGCAGACTGGGGCAGCTTGAGACACAATGTAATCAAGATGGGAGAAGAAGTGGAGACAAAAAGGGATACTGCTGGCACAGACGAACTTTGGGAGATTTTTAAATCTGGTCTCTTGCAAGCAATAAATGCATACATTCCCAGAAAGATACTGCGACCCCGTGTTGATGTTCCATGGATGACCCCCGCTTTGCGAAGTCTGATTAACAGAAAGAACCGGATCTACAAGAAATGGAAGAAGACCGGCACAGAGGAACTCAAGGAGGAAGTCAGGAAGTGCAGGAGCGATGTACAGCGCCAACTGCGCCGGGCATACTGGGAGTACATCAACAGTACCCTGACAACAGAGACCACTGACCACACCCCAAAGTACAAACGCTTCTGGGCCTATATAAAAAACCAGAGGACATCCAACACTGGAGTGGCTCCCCTCAAGGTAAACGGGACGCTGATCACAGATCCCAGGGCAAAGGCAGAGGCCCTGAACAATCAGTTCCAGTCGGCATTTAGTGAGGGCAAGAACTACACCCGAGATGAGTTCACAGCAAAATGCAGCATGGAAGGTACAAACTACCCAGTGCTCGACCCTGTGACCATCTCAGAGGAAGGAATCCGACGCCTCCTAGCCGGACTGGACCCCACCAAGGCCAGCGGCCCTGACGGAATTAGCACCCGGATACTGAAAGAGCTGTGTGCTGACATTGCCCCCATCCTCACAAGGATCTACCAGTCCTCCATAAGCAGCGGTCAAGTGCCAGCAGACTGGAAGGATGCTCTGATCTCTCCGATATTCAAAAGGGAGAGCACTACGACCCTGCGAATTACAGACCAGTCTCCTTGACCTGCATAGCCTGCAAGATCCTGGAGCATGTCATCGTCAGCTCCATAATGAAGCATCTGGAACTGAACAACATCTTGTCTCCCCAGCAGCACGGCTTCAGATCAAAACGTAGCTGTGAGACGCAGTTGATTGAGCTCATGGAAGAGATCACAGAGAGCCTTGAGGCCGGACAGCAGACAGACATCCTTGTTATGGACTTTGCGAAGGCTTTCGACAAGGTCAACCATAGCCTTTTGCTGCATAAGCTCTACACCTATGGCATACGAAGTGATGTGAACAGATGGGTGGCAGACTTTCTCTGCGGTCGACGCCAGGCGGTCGTGCTGGAGGGCACCCAATCAGGCTATGTAAATGTCCAGTCGGGGGTACCACAAGGCTCAGTACTCGGCCCTTGCTTGTTTCTGGTTTATATCAACGACCTGCCGGAAAAACTGTCATCCAACGCAAGACTGTTCGCGGATGATACTGCAGTCTACCGACTCATCTTCTCAGGGGAAGACCATGCCCATTTACAGCAAGACCTCCAGCGCCTCGAGGAATGGGAGAAGAAATGGGACATGCAGTTTCACCCTGGGAAATGTCAAACCTTGCCCGTCACGCGAAGCAGAAAGCCCTCGCATTTCTCCTACCAACTTCATGGGCACACCCTGGACACAGTGCAGTCTGCAAAGTACCTGGGCGTCACCCTCCAGGCAAACGGCAGCTGGGACATCCATCTGAGTGCCGTCACAGCTAAAGCCAGTCAGACGCTCGGCTTTCTCCGTCGCAACCTCAAGATCGCCTCCACTGAGCTGAGAGCAAAAGCCTATATAGCCTTTGTAAGGCCGCTTCTTGAATACGCCTGCTCAGTGTGGGACCCCTCCAGAGACAGAGACAGAGAGAGAGAGAGAGAGAGTATGGGTTGCAATGAGCATACAAGTAAGTGTGTGTGTGTGTGTGTGTGTGTGTGTGTGTGTGTGTGTGTGTGTGTGTGTGTGTGTGTGTGTGTGTGTGTGCGTGCGTGCGTGCGTGTGCGTGCGTGTGCGTGTGCGTATGCGTGTGCGTATGGGTGCGTGCCTCCTCTCTCTCTCTCATCCCCCCTCTCTCTCTCTTTCACACACACACACACACACACACACACACACACACACACACACACACACACACACACACACACACACACACACACACACACACACACACACACACACACACACATATGCACACACATATGCTAACAACAATAACACAGTAGGCCTAACAAAGAACCTTGTCTATGTAATACAGCCAATAACAAGCGTATCGCCGAGCGGCAGATAAGTTCCCGAGCGGTTGAACTTTTTTTCTGCTTTGCCTAATCGATGCTGTCCCAAGGATATCTCTCAAACCGCAAGACAGAATCGCTTCAAATGTTGTGTGTTGGTGTGTCACCATAGGAGGAAGGCATCCGCTCATAAAGTATTGCTGTCATGACCTTGACCTTTTTTTCTTCTTTTTTTCTGCCTGTCCCAAGGATATCTCCTGAACCGTTTGACAGAATCGCTTGAAAGTTTGTGTAGTGGTGTGTCACCATGAAAGGAAAGCATAAGCGCATACAGTATCGCCGTCGTGACCTTGACCTTGGCATATGACCTTGAAAACAAAAATCTTTAAGGGGCCATATGAAAATATGCAAATATTGGGGTTCTTCTTCTATGTTCCCAGGCCATATGGCCATAAGGGTCACGTATGTGTCCGGTTTTCAGTTTTCACTGGTCTCCCCGCTGCGTACAGCCAACACATTCGGATTTCGGAGGAGCTCAAAGGAGAACAATTATTTGGAAGATTTTTTTGGGAAAAAAGGCAGGAGAATGGGCCAATAAGTTAGAAAGATAGTAGATGATGGAAAGCAAAGGGAAAAGGCAGAGTCAAAGAGAGTGGCAGATTAGAGGAAGTTACAAGCACAGAACTTCCAGAAGGTGGGGAACTATTTTTTACGAAAGACCCCCCGGTATCCCCACGGGGAGAGACTCGTGGAGGGGGCGGGGTTGTCCAGCTCCACGTATGGAGGCACGAGGCATCCACCCACTGCCCTAATATTGGGGTTTAAAACCTAAGGCTGAATCTCAAGAACTACTGCATGGAATCACTTCAAATTTAGTGTGGTGGTGCATCACTGTACACTTAAGGTATAAACATGTCCTTACAAACATTATTACCATACTGACCTGATCTTGAAGTTTGACCTTGAAAACATTTTTTTCTTCTTGTGGCCATATCTTTGACATCGTTGGACTTACAATGTTCAAATGTGGTATGTAGATGCGTTGGTTTATGTTAATCCCGAATATTAAGTACAAGAACGGTCAATGTCAAAGTAAAGGTCACAACGGTTATAGTCTTCCTATAGGACCATCTGTAACCTGTCATTTACAGCCACACATTTTTTAAAAAAGACTTTTACTAGTTCCTGAGCGTAAGTGGGGGAACTATTGTTTCTGTCCATGTTGTCTGTCCGTACGTCCGTCCATCTGTGCGGCGTGCATGTATGCGTGCGTGCGTGCGTCCGTCCAAACAAATCGCTATTTAGTGAAAACCGAGGACGGGGGTTAAGATGGGAAGGGAATGGGACATGTCTGCCTGGGCAAAGGACATGTCTGCCACTCGGGAACTTATCTGCCACTCGGCGATCCACTTGTTTTGTATTTGTTTTGTTTTCGGACAGATTGGAAGAATAGGCTTGGCCTAAAATCTTAATCCTTCGGTGTGTAGTAAAGTTTTTCAGTGTTCAGTCAGTCTCTCTCTCTCTCTCTCTCTCTCTCTCTCTCTCTCTCTCTCTCTCTCTCTCTCTCTCTCTCTCTCTCTCTCTCTCTCTCTCTCTCTCTCTCTCTCTCTCTCTCTCTCTCTCTCTCTCTCTCTCTCTCTCCCCCCCTCAAAGGAGTGTTATCCTTTGCTGTTTTTATGTTTGCATGATGTGACTTTTTTTTCCCTGTACTTTAAATTCCAAAATGTCCCCATCCTTATCCCCCTCTGTGCCTCTTCCCCCCATCCTCCCTCCCTTTTATTCTCATTTCTGCATGTACATATATTATTTAGCTTTCTTGTTTGATTTATTTCATTTTTCCCCAGGGCTGGGTGGAAAAAAGCATGTAACTTGCTTATCTCATGTTCCCTGGTTAAATAAAATTTCGTTTTCATTTTCGTTAAAGGAACTCTCTCTCTCTCTCTCTCTCTCTCTCTCTCTCTCTCTCTCTCTCTCTCTCTCTCTCTCTCTCTCTCTCTCTCTCTCTCTCTCTCTCTCTGTTGCGCGCGAGGTAGCCTACAAGTAGTGCAGCTGAAGTTGTCACCCTGACAGAGGTTTACACCGTGCTTGGTTCTTACTAATGTCGTGTATTCTGGTTTCTTTCAGAGGGGAATTTACCGGCGCCACAAGAGGTCCAAGGATGAGGCTTGTCGGCGTTTGTCTACTGGCTGGGCTGATGACTCTGCTGCAGACCAGATACGGAGAAGGTATTCATGAAATCTGCCAACAATTCTGTCTCTGTCTCTAGTATAGTGTCTGTCTATCGAAAGCCTTTGGACTAGTCGGGGGCCTTAGCGGAAATATCGTCGACTGTACCCAAACTGCCTTTTACTCAACCAAGACACTTGCACGCACCACAGTGAAACAGTTGTTGAGTGTCTCAAACAGCATTTTGTGTAAAGTAAGTCATTCCCCACTCCCTTCTGTTTTTAAAGTGCAAGATCTCCCTCAAGAATTAACCGAGAAATGCAGGGGGGGTGGCACATCTTTACCTTTACCCAAAACTGATGTCCCCCCTTCACCAGTCACTGACAGAATGTACTCAAGAACACTATATTATATAACTACAGTGTTCTTGATGTACTGCGGCCCAGTTTTGCAGAGGTTTGAGCCTGTCACAGAAAAGTTTGTGAAAGAACTGTGTTTAGGCGCTAGTCCCAAATCATGTGAACTGGACCCTATCCCATCATCCCTGTTTATCACCCGCGGAGTTTACGGAGCGAAGGTGATATTGGTTTTTGTTGTGTAAGTGGCTGTGTGTGTGTGTGTGTGTGTGTGTGTGTGTGTGTGTGTGTGTGTGTGTGTGTGTGTGTGTGTGTGTGTGTGTGTGTGTGTGTGTATGTATGTATGTGGGTTTGTTAACAGCATATCACCATGAAGGAATAAAGATAGGAAGATGAAACTTGATGTGCATGTAGGCTAGGTACTGTAGACGTGCCTTTTGGTGTCAAGGTTAAGGTCAAGGTCATGACCTTGACGTATGACCGTGAAAACTGAAAATCTATTTTTAGCCATATGTTGGGCACCAGTCGACATATGATGTTGAAACTTGGTATGAAGGTGGTTTGGCTTATGCTCCTTCCGAATATTGTTGACCAATCAAGGTCAAGGTCAAGGTCAAGGAGATCGCTGGACCCTGAAAATCGGGGGGTCGGAAAAATGGAGTTCCCAAGATAACAGCATATAACCATGAAGGAATAAGGATAGGAAGATGAAACTTGATGTGCATGTAGGCTAGGTACTGTAGATGTGCCTTTTGGTGTCAAGGTCAAGGTTAAGGTCATGACCTTGACGTATAACCTTGAAATCTGAAAAGAATGTTTTAGCCATATCTCAGACACCAGTCGACATAGGATGTTGAAACTTGGTATGAAGGTGGTTTGGCTTATGCTCCTTCCGAATATTGTTGAGCAATCAAGGTCAAGGTCAAGGAGATTGCTGGACCCTGAAAATCGGGGGGTCGGAAAAATGGAGTTCCCAAGATGAAATCAGGTGGGAATGTTGGCTGGGTATTGTAAATGTGCAGTCAGCAGCAGAAACAGTAAAATAGTGACAGTATGCAGCAGCAGCAAGATAATCACAGTCATCCTCCGAAGTCGGGGTGTGGCTGCGTAACTCCGTGGGTGATTCTCGAATGCTACATTCGATAACTTTTCAATCTAGTTTTTACATTATTTGTATGAATAGATTAAATGCACAGCCGGCATATATAAAGCTTTCACGCGAGGCGCGCGTCGCTGCTCACGACAGAGATGGTTCAACCGTTCTTTTTTCCCTGTTGCCCGAACTACTGCAAGGCAGAACTTCGCAGCGACTAGCCTAGCAGTCTAGACTCGATCCCTGGGATCGGTTGTTATGCCTTTAAACTTACTGGACGTATTTTTAATATGACTTCGTGCGTGTTCGTGGTGAAAGTAGATGTTCTCTTGTGAGGCACGCACACACACGCACAAACACACATGCGCGCACACACACACATACATATGCACTCACACACGCGCACACCACACGCATTCGCTCGCACACAAACCCTTGACACCCGGGAATTTTGCCATGATGGGCTCATAGGGACATTCCACGTTAGGACGAAAGGAACATTCCACGTTAGGCCGAACAGGAGTTTTCCATGTTAGATCCAAGGGGACATTCCACGTTACTGGGACGAAATGCGCATTCCACGTTAGGCCGAACAGGCATTTTCCCCATTAGGCCCAATGGGACATTCCACGTCAGGACGAAATGTACAAGACGCCATTTTTCTTTTCACCTTAGGCATTTTGCACTTTTTCCACGTTAGGACAAACTGTATTTTCTACGTTATTCCAGGGACCTGCATACTATAGTTAAATATTCTTCATAATTGTCATATTTCATCACTTATACATTTCGCAACAAATGTTTACAATAACCAATGATAATACTCCAGATCTCTCCTTCACAAGACACAAGATAACAACATTGTGTCTAGCACACACCCTAGCAGCAGTGTACCTATTTTCAGTAGCACCCATGGCAACTAACTCAATCAGCCCAGCCTCACTCCACCATCCCCCACCCACTCTGAGGTTAGCTCAGCCCCTTGTGGAACGTGTGACCTTCCTGTCAACTGGAGCCAGCTAGGGATAGTTTGTAACACCTGCGGCCAGTGGTTCCACCTTGCGTGTCAAAGCCTGAATTGTGTTTCGTACAGGCGCCTTGGACAGGACAAAGTGGAGTGGAACTGCATCATGTGTGATAACAACAATTACAGTCTGACTCCATTTGATCTCCATGGTGTTGATCTTTTGTCATTTCTATCAACCAGCTCAAAAGATCCTCTTGTTTCCCCAACAGACATCACTGAACCCTTCATCCCTCTCCATACCTCAACTCCCTCCCATCAGAGCAAACAGGATAAACACACCAGCAGACCTCTTCGCCTGCTGAATGTCAATTTCCAGTCTGCAAGAGGAAAAAAAGCAGAAATCAGCAATCTTCTCCTTTCTGCTAAACCCGATATCGTCATTGGCACAGAAACGTGGCTTGACCCCTCTATTAAAAGCGGTGAAATTTTCCCTCCTGATTATGTCGTTCACAGAAAGGACAGACCAACTAGGGGAGGGGGCGTACTGATAGCAGTGAGGGAGGACTTGTCCAGCACAGAAGAGCCCATTGCCACTGATGAAAACTGCGAGCTGCTGTGGGTGAAAATCAGAATGACGCGCAACTGTCTCCTTCTGATCGGCGCTTACTACAGACCTGATGTCTCCGACAAGACCAGCCTCCAGCTGATGCATGAGTCTGCTGTCCATGCAATGAAGACAGGGAACATGGTTGTGCTTGGTGGAGATTTTAATTTCCCTGGGTGGGACTTGGGCACCAAGAAATTGAAGAAAGGCTCCCCTTACCCTGGCATTCACTACCAGTTCACAGACATTCTAGCGGACTTGGGCCTGGAACAGATGGTTGAGCAGCCGACCAGACAAGAGAACACGCTTGACCTGCTCTGCTCCAACCATCCCAGCTTAGTTCATCGCATTGAGACTATGCCTGGACTGAGTTTGTTCAGTGTCACAATGCAATACAACGAAATGACGTCACGTGACCGGAAGCATGTGACGCAGATTTAAGCTGCAAAGCTATTCTGGTGCTTCGCCTTCGAGAGTGATGGGAGTTGTACAGGCAGCGTTCACCTTCAGGACCTTGCTTTTACCCTGGTGAATGTTCAGGCCCAACTTGGCAGAGTTCTCTGCAACTATGCTGATCTTTCCCCGCATCTGTTGTTGGGTGTGTGAGAGAAGGGCTAGATCATCCGCAAAGTCCAGATCATCCAACTGGTTCCAAAGTGACCACTGGATAACGTTTCGCCATTGTGTGATGGGTGTCTTCATGATCCAGTCGATTGCCAGCAGGAACAAAAAAGGTGACAGCAAGCATCCTTGTCTCACCCCTGTGCTGATTCGAAAGGAGTCGGTGATCCGGTGTCCATGGACCACCCTGCATGTCAGTCCCTCGTATGAGTTCCTGATGATGTTGATGAGTTTCATCAGCACTCCGTAGTGTCTCAGCAGCCTCCACATGGTCTCGCGCCCAAAGCTGTCAAACGCTTTCTCAAGGAAATTGACGTAGAGGGATGCATTCCACTGTATTGACTGTTCCACGATAATGCACAGCGTTGCGATCTGGTCCGTGCACGATCGATCCTTCCTGAAAGCCTGCTTGCTGATCACGTTGGTAGGGGTCCACCGAATCTTTTATCCTGTTCAGTAGGATCCTGTTGAACACTTTTCCAGGGATGGACAGCAAGGTGATGCCTCTGTAGTTAGCGCAGTTGCTGAGGTCACCCTTCTTCGGAAGCTTGCTCCTTTCACTCTGATGGCACTTGACTTGATCTGCACAAATCACCGCTCTCAGGTTCCTTGCGGTCAAACAATGCCTGGCCTATCTGATCACGATATTGTGTATTTGGAGCTACAGACAACCCCAGTCCAAGAACGGCAAATCCCACGCCCCATGCCGTACTACAACAGGGCAGACTGGGACTCCCTGTCAACCTCAATGACAAGTGACTACAACTCAACCTCAAACCCCGAAGAGATTTGGACCACTTTGAAGGAAGACTTGCTCACAAATGTACAAAAGTTCATACCCCACCGCACGCTTGGGACCAAAAGAAGTCTACCCTGGATCGATTACAAAACAAAGGCCCTTATCAGGAGATGTGATCGGGTCCACACACAAAAAAAAGACTGCAAAATCCCATTAACAAACAGTTCCAGCAAGCCTTCAGTGCCCCAGAAAGCCTTACTGAGGAGGAAATAGCTGACCGTTGCCCCATGCCCCCTCTCATTAGCAGTATCCCACCATGTGAGGAATTTGAGATAACAGAGGCAGGTGTGCTAAAACATTTGCAAGGGCTAGACCCCACCAAGGCCAGTGGTCCAGACGGCATCAACCCCCGTGTCTTGAAAGAGGTGACATCAGAGATCACCGGGGCTCTGTCACTGCTGTACCAGGCATCTCTGAACACAGGTGTGGTTCCGGCAGACTAGAGGGCAGCGCTCATCACCCCTGTCTTAAAAAAAGGTGAGAGATACAATGCCGTTAACTACAGGTCCATCTCCCTGACGACTGTTCCCTGCAAGCTGCTGGAACACATCATTGTGAAGAACATCATGAGCTACGCAGAGAAAAACCAAATCCTGCGGCCAGAACAGCATGGTTTCAGGAAATGCCACTCCTGTGAGTCCCAGCTCATGATCATTGGTTTTGTGGACAAGGCATCAGAGACTCTGGAAAGATGCCATCAAGAGGATGTCCTAATCATGGACTTCTCCAAAGCGTTTGATAAGGTCAGCCACGCCCTCCTCGTCTTCAAACTCCGTCAATATGGAGTCGCTGAGAAGATTACCAGGTGGATTCAAAACTTCCTTGCTGATCGGATGCAGTCAGTCGTAGTGGGGGGAGTGAAATCGGATCCGGCACCTGTCCAGTCAGGAGTCCCCCAGGGGTCCGTGCTGGGTCCGTCCCTTTTCCTCATATACATCAATCAGTGACTTGCCTGAAGGTCTCCAATCTTCAGCACGCCTGTTCGCTGATGATACCATCTGCTATCGGGACATTCAAGCTTCCACTGATCAGAACCAACTTTAGGACGATCTTGACAGACTTGCCTCTTGGGAAGACCGATGAAAAATAGCTTTCCACCCCAGAAGTGCTCCGTTCTACATATGACCAGGCGCAGAAATATCCTGGAGAAGGCCTACATCCTTCACGGACACCAGCTCCAGTGCGTTCCCCATGCAAACTACTTGAATGTCACGAATTTCTGCTGATCTTAGGTGGGACACCCATGTGAACGACATGGTCAGCAGGGCAAACAAAACTCTTGGATTCCTGAGGAGGGCCTTGAAAGTCACCAACAAAAAAGTCAAGGAACAGGCCTACAAAGCTATGGTGCGTCCCCTCCTATAATATGCCAGTCCAGAGTCTGGGACCCCCACAATATGAGCAGCATTGGCGCCATCGGAAAAGTCCAGAGCCGAGCTGCAAGATGGGTGGCCTGTGACTACCGTCAGGCAACAAGATCTGCAGACCTCCTGAAAAACCTGAAATGGCCTCTTCTACAGTCCCGTAGAACTGAAGCCCGTCTTACTACCTTCTTTAAATTCCACAAGGAACTCCTCTCAAACAATTCCAAGTATCTTCCAACTAATACCTTGCTGAGGAAATGTCTCCGTCAATCTCACTCAGCTTCATAAGACATCCCTAGCTATAAAACACAATACAGACAGTCCATATTCTTTCCTCGCACTATTCTTTGGAGGCTTTCAAAAGGGTCATTCGAAAGCATCTCTACTAAACAACTATTCCTCTGTACCCCCTCCCCTCCCCTTCTCAACTCCCCACTCCCCCATCCTGCATCCCCACACCTAAAAAAACAAAAACTTTTAACTCTTGTCTTTCCCCTCTATCGCCCCCCCCCCCCCTCTTTTTTTTTAAAAATCAAATCTTCAAATATCTAACTTCCTTCCTTCAATTTTGAATCTCATCAACATCCTTCTACATAGTAAACGGTTTATCTACAGATACTTCAAATATTCCTGACTGTCTTGGGGCTCATCGTCTTTTCCCCCATAATATGTTATCATTTCACTTTCTACTCTATCTTTGCTGTTATTTTCTTTCTTTTTCGTAATACCCCTTAAACTGCAGCAGAATCTTCAACGTGAAGAAGTTGGCTGCCTAAGGAGAGAAAAAAGAAGACACACACATATACTCTACACATATACACGCACGCGCTCGCACACGCACGCACGCACACGCACGCACGCACGCACGCACGCACGCACGCACGCACACACACACACACACACACACACACACACACACACACACACACACACACACACACACACACACACACACACACACACACGCAAGCAAACCCGCATGTACTCACACACACTCCTAGCGCAAAACATCCTTTTCACAAACATCATGCTCATGTTTTGTTGGAGAAGAGCAACAACAAAAAAGACGGATCGATGTAGGGTAGTTAAAGAGAGAGAGAGAGAGAGAGAGAGAGAGAGAGAGAGAGAGAGAGAGAGGGGGGGGGGGGGGGGCAGGGGAAATCGAGAAAGACAGATGGAGAGAGATTTGGAAAAAGATGGGGGTGTAATAATATTCTGCGGATGTTCCAACCAGTTCCAAATACCGAATCCTCTGTATTTTACAGGCAAAGATATGAGAAAACGAATTGTGGAAGGGAAACGTCTGACGAGACAAGGAATGGCAAAGGCCAAGTTTCTCATTTCCCTGAGATTCAACCAGCCCAATGTTTACTCCGATCTGACCGGATTTGCCCATATTTGCGGGGGAGCCCTTCTTACGCGCGAGTGGGTCGTCACAGCTGGACACTGTTTCAGGTTGGTTGATGTCGTTGTTGTTGTTTTTTCACACATGATCTGGGTATTATATTCGGAATCGACTGACTGACATACAACTTATCATTGAACTAGGCCTATAGACCAATACAGATCTTGGCTATTGACGACATTGATCAACGAACATCCTTTTCCTCGTTGTTGTCGTCATCCTTCTTCTCCTCTTCCATTTCATCATCATCATCATCATCGGGTTACCCAGCTCTAAAACACATTTCTTGGGGGTTGGTTGGTTTTATTTTTTTTTATATATAATAAAAATGGCTTGTAAATGGCATCGCAAATCAATAACAGGCGGTTGTTTCTAGTAGACAAATTAATGAGAGGTCAAGTCATTATTCTCAGCCAATATATTTTTTTTATAAAGGATGATCAGTGAGAAATTAACTGTACAAGTGACATGCCCTCGCTCCTTTGTGACGGTGTGCTTTGCTTGAGAAGCATGCAAGGTAACCACGTTATTGCCTGTCCATTGAAGATTACCGGACTGTTCCCACCTGGGCTTTTCACTCCGGACTTTTCCCACCCTGACGTTTCCCACCCTATTTCTTTTCCCATCCAAACTGTTCCTACCCTAGGACTTTTCCCACCCTGACTTTTCCCACTCTATGTCTTTCCCCATCCAAACTTTTCCTACCCTAGGACTTTTCACTCGGACTTTTTACACCCAGTCATACATATATCTATTTTTTGAATGCCAGTCAGTCGTTTCCGACCATGACTACCAGATAGCA
>CM065688.1:26411132-26417996 GCA_017654935.2 Phymorhynchus buccinoides
GCATACATACATACATACACGAGAGAGAGAGAGAGAGAGAGAGAGAGAGAGAGAGAGAGAGAGAGAGAGAGAGAGAGAGAGAGAGAGAGAGAGAGAGAGAGCATGCATACATACATACATACATACACCAGAGAGAGAGAGAGAGAGAGAGAGAGAGAGAGAGAGAGAGAGAGAGAGAGAGAGAGAGAGAGAGAGAGAGAGAGAGAGAGAGAGAGAGAGAGAGAGAGAGAGAGAGAGAGAGAGAGAGAGAGAGAGAGAGAGAGATGATTGGGTGGGAAAAGACCTAGGTGGGAAAAGTCCAGATGTGAAAAGTCCGGTCTGAAAAGACCGGCTGGGAAAAGTCCGGACATCTCCGTTGAATAATGTTTTACTCCGCCAGACGTAAATTTGGAGAGGTTATGTTTTGCCTTTGGGTATGTAGAGCGTGTTTTTGTCGGTCCCATATTGGTTTTTCTTTTCTTTTTAAAATACTGGACGGATTGCATTAAAATTATACAGGTATTATTCTGATTTTGTCTATTTAGATTCGTTGAACTGTGAAAGTAATGAATGAAAAGTTATATTTAAATGGCCATGTCAATTAAGTAGCAAGGGTGGGAAGGAGGGATGGAAGGGAAGAACCAAGAAAGGAACAGCTTTACCCCTGTGGAGATGATAGGCTTGAAGTAGGGAATCAGTGACCATGGTAACCACTTGCTGTGATAAAAGATGATAGAGAGAGAGAGAGTGGTCAAACGGTTAAGGAAGGTGGTCAAAAGGAGATGGATGAAAAGGGGGAGGGGATATACAAAAAAAACCGGGGGGGGGGGGGGGGGTGTCTAAACAGTAGCTGGAAGGAAAGAAGAGGGCGGAGTCTGTCAAGGTAAGATACAATGTGTAGTAAGCTAAACGACATAAAAGATGTCCTAAATGACGATTCCTCCCCATTTTTAAATGAATTTACTCAAAATCCAGTAACATGCCTCTTGTACGCGGATGATGTAGTACTCCTCTCGACGACAAAAACAGGATTACAGACCAAGCTAGATGGGCTATATAATTATTGCCAGCTATGGGGACTTACTATCAACAGAGATAAAACGAAAGTAGTAGTGTTTTCCAAACATTGCCCCCAAATTGCGCCGTATTTCTTATATGGCAGTGACTACATTCAAATAGTTGATAGTTATAAATATCTTGGCGTAATATTCCACAGAAATGGAAATTTTCATGAAGCTGAAGAACATCTAGCCAAACAAGGAAATAAAGCATCATAATGCTCTCAAACGATGTTTACGTGGGGATGAATTAAATATTAATGTCACAATGCGTCTATTCGACACGTTAATAGTCCCTATTGTCAACTATGGAGCTGAGGTATGGTTCCCATTTAATTATATGTCAAAGAACAAAGGGGTGGTGGATTCCTTTGAAATGCCCAATCAATTTAATTATTTTCTCTCCCTGAAATGATCATCAGAAAACGCACATATTCGGTTCTGTAGAGGGCTGTTAGGGGTACACAAAAGGACAATGAAAATACCCGTTCTAGCAGAACTAGGAAGATTTCCAATCTCACCTAACACAATAGGACAAGTAATATCATTTTGGGTACATATAATCGAGTCAAAAGAAGACAGCTACATTAAGCAAGCATATAATGATATGATATCAGCTGAAGTTCGAAATAAAGCACCTTGTTAAATCTTTGCTTCAATCACTGGGCTTCTCACATATATGGAAAAAATCAGGGCACTTTTAATATTAAAAGACTTAGATATTCATTCATTAATAAATTGAAAGAATATTATGTACAGTTTTGGAAAACCATTAAAGGCAGTGGTGCCTCAAGGCTTCAATTCTATAACATAGTCACACAGTCTTACAATATCCAGCCATATCTAACAACATGCAAGAACGCAAAACATAAAACAGCTCTATGTCGCTTAAGATTAAGTCAACACGACCTTCACATTGAAAGGGGTCGCCATCGCAATATCCCAAGAGAAGACAGACTTTGTCATTCTTGTAGCGTGGTGGAGGATGAACTTCATTTTCTAGATGCATGTACACTGTATACCGATTTGCGGCTTGCTCTTATTAATGGTATTAACAGACAGATGCATTCTTTATTGTTAACAGATTTTCAGTCTCCAAGTCTCATACTGAAATCAAATTCCTTTCAACCTGAAATAGCAAGATACATTTATGAATGCTTTGCTGTCCGCAGTAAATAATTAGCAAGAATATACAAAAGTTGTATTATTATTTTTATCTGCTGCATTTACTTCGTCACGAACTTTACCTTGTGCTTTTTGTTTTATTTTCTTTCTTCCGTGGTATGTACTTACTACTTCTGTGTCAATAATTCCTTTGATGGTTTTACGACAAATAAAAGAGTTTGAATTTGAGTTTTGAGAGTTTTACTCAATGCTTTAGTGCCAGAAAATATACTAGCAGCAACCGTATCTGCAATTCTAACGCCCCACCACCAAATCCCCATACAACCACCGTAATCTGATGTCTGTTGCAAATCCGTAAATATATATGATGCAATGTAAATAGACCATTTTTCCTTGTCTCTTTTCGCTCATTACCAAAACTGTTAACCGAAACTTGGCTCTGTTCGTCTGGAGATGAAGCTAAGTGTAATGACCTAACTTCAATCGGGTACGCTCTACACTCCATCCCCCGCCCTCCCCACCCATCTGGAAAGTTTGCTCTGGGTGGTGGCATTGCGTTTCAACTCAAGGACTCTCTCTCCCCTTTCTCAACTGTTAAGACTGTGTTTCTTTCACTCATTCTTGGTTTGAACTGGCGCAACTCTCCCTCAACCTACAGCACGCCTTTGTCAACTTCGTCTGTGTTTATCGTCCACCTCCCACTAAAAGAAACATGTTAAAAGAAAGTACATTCCTTGACAAACTGTCTTCTTTCTATTGTTCTTCCCTGTTTGGTAAAGTGATAATTGATGGTGACTGTAATATCCACTATGAAAATGTCACGGACGATAACACTCTGAAATGTAGAGATATTGTAAGCATGTATAATTTTGTTCAGTCTGTCACTGAACCTACTCATGTGCATGGTCACATTCTTGATCTTGTCTTGTACCCATGCTGTGATAATTTTGTCTAGTCTACAAATGTGTGTCACGATCTTACGTTCGATCATGTGTCTGTGTTGTGCAAAGTAAGTCTCCCCAAACCTGTCCATCGCCGCACAACAAAATCCATCTGCTCTATTCATAAGATTGACAAGACTAATTTGAAAGATGATTTAGAAACTGCCATAACACCTGACATGTCTCTTCCCGATTTAAACTTTTCCTTGCAAAATCTGCTCGATACGCACGCCCCTCTCCATCAGGTGTCTGTCAGGACGGAGAGAGCCACACCTTGGTACAATACAGCCGCTCCCCAACTCACAGAGTTCAAACGCGAGCGCCGCAGAGCAGAAAGGTGTTGACGCTCCTCTGGTCTGACTTCACACAAACAGATTTACAACTCATTCAAACGGACAATTGCCGATTTAGTACAAAGGGCTAAGACTCAGTTTTTCTCCTCTAAAATCTCCGTTAGCAAGACTTGCAAAGAACTCTACCAAAACATGAATCAAATCCTGGGCAAAACACAAGCTGCTGTATTCCCTTTAAATATAGAACCTAAAAAAGTCCCTGACGCCTTTCTTAACTTTTTCAGAGACAAAATAGTAGCCATTCGAAATGCTTTTCATTCTTCTAAGCCTCAAGCCGAGACCCCGGCATACTCTGGTCCAAGTTTGTCCACCTTCAAACCAGTCACAACGCAGTTCGTGAAAAAGATTATCAACAAATCTTGTGAACTTGACCCTTTCCTTACATCCCTCCTCTATGAAAACATTGATACCGTGTTACTAGCCATAACGAATATTTTTAACCGTTCTCTGTCAAGTGGTATAGTCCCTGATGATTTTAAAAACGCAATTGTGAAACCTCTCTTGGAGAAATCTACTCTGAATCCAGATTAATTAAAAAAACTATCGGCCAATCTCTAACCTTCCCTTCATGTAAAAAAAATCATAGAGAAAGTAGTTCTTCATCAGATATCAAGCACTGCTATCTCTAATGTCTCGCGGCTGGTTAAAATAGCAGTCTTTGGGTCTGAATGGGTCTGCCAGAGGTGGTGTTCACAGCAATAGGGTGTCCATTAGGTGTTCCCAGAACCTAGCTGTAAAGTTCTCTGGAGATTTCATTTCCACGGCCGTTGTTGGCAACTCATTCTACTCCTTGATGGTGCAGGGAAAGAATGAAGTCTGGCGGTACTGGGTCCGGCACTGGGGATAAGGAGCTGTTGAGAATGTCCTCTGTATTGCCGCTCGGGTGGAGGCACAAGCTTACTCCTGTCGACATTCACCATGCCGTTAAGTATTTTGTAGTGCATGGTGAGTCTGGTGGCCTGCCGGAGTTGCTGCAAAGTGTTCCACTCAGTCTCTGGAGCATTATGTGACACTGGCTGTCCTGTGACATTTGTTCAGAACAAACCTGGCAGCTCTTCACTGGATTGACTCCATTTTGTCTACTTTTCTGGGCGGAGGGATCCAACACCGTAAATTCATACTCAAGGAATGGCCTGACAAAGGCCAAGTAGGCCTTCTCTTTGAGTTCGGTGGATGCAATCTTGAGGTTTCTTCTGAGGAAAGTAAGCATCTGGCTGGCCTTTACTGTGATGGACTTGTCATGTTGAACTTTCTTTTATATTATTTCTTTTCATGGTTTTTCATTCTTTATCTGTTTCTGGGATGCAAACGTATTTAATATGTTAAAAAAAACCCATGGAGGAAGAAGGTTGAGGAGGATGGACCGGGGTCATTTTGGCCAACGTGTATACTTCCCAAACACTTTTACTTGATTTCCATGCCGGATTCTCTGTTCCAGCGAAAAAGCACTCCCGGGCCTTTCAAATACGCAAGACTGGAGTGTTGTGGCTGGCGAGTACGATCTCAATAGAACCGACAACTCTGAACAGATTCGACAGATTAGCCAGCTCGTGATGCACCCTGAATTCCAAATGAATAGTAAGTCTGTTTTGAATAATACGGTATTTAGAGTTAAGCATTCATTCTATTTGCTTGACCTTATCTCGATTAACATTCTAGATTCGACTACCTTTGAAACGATTCGTTGTCAGCTTTACGTGAACATACGTATGAGTCCGATTTTCAGTTTTCATTGGTCTCCCCGCTGCATTCAACCGATACATTCCGATTTAAGAGGAGTGTAAAGCATAATATCATTTGGAAGATTTATTTGGATAAAAAAGGCACGAGGGTGGGCCAATAAATCAGAAGAAAAAAAATGATGATAAGAAGATAATGGAATGTGAAGTCAAGCTTTTCATTATGTTTGTTTTCTTTTGTGTTTATGCATTTGTGTGTGTGTGGGGGGGGGGGGTGGGGGGGAGGGGGGTGCGTGCGTGCGTGCGTGCGTGCGTGCGTGTGTGTGTGTGTGTGTGTGTGTGTGTGTGTGTGTGTGTGTGTGTGTGTGTGTGTGTGTTTGTGTGTGGTTTGTTTTGTTTGTGTGCGCACGTCCGTTGTAATATTTCTCAGTCATGTTTGATTTTATTTGTAATGTTTCTCAATCATGTTTGATTATATTTACCGTGCTCAATTTTAATGATTACATTGTTTCCTGTTCATGTTCGACATTACGTGTTGTTGGTTGTATTTGTATCGGTGACAGCATCCAAATTTCCTTTTGTGTTTTTAAAAAGGACAATAAATGTGATTGATTGATTGATTGATTGTTGAAAGGCAGTTAAAGAGAGTGTTAGATTAATGGAACTTGCTAGCACAGAACTTCCAGAAGGTGGGGAACTATTTCTACTGAAAGACCACCGATATCCCCATAGTGAGAGACTCGTGGAATGCGGGGTCGTCCAGCTCCCTGTATGGAAGTATGAGGCATCCACCCACTGGGCACTGCCCCATGCAGAATCAACATATCAGACAGGTTTATTTCACTAGGCAGTTGCCTAGGAACGTTTTCAAGCCGGGGGGGGGGGGGGGGGGGGGGGGGGGGCAGTAACGTCCCTATTCAACAATTTTAAGACAAATATAGCAAAATTAGGGCCTATGAAAGAAATAATTTATAGCCCTGAAATTATTGACATTGCAAAGGTTATATCCAGCTCTGAGATTGTTCATTTGTTACAATTGATTCATTAGTTTACGGTTGATTATTGTAGTGTTGCTCATAAGCACACCCACGCGCGCGCGCGTGCGTGCGTGTGTGTGTGTGTGTGTGTGTGTGTGTGTGTGTGTGTGTGTGTGTGTGTGTGTGTGTGTGTGTGTGTGTGTGTGTGTGTGTGTGTGTGTGTGTGTGTGTGTGTGTGTGTGTGTGTGTGTGTGTGTGTGTGTGTGCATGTGCGTGTGCGTGTGCGCGGTCCTTGTGATGTATCCCAGTCATATTAGAATTTTAGTTAGATCAGTTAGTCTTAATAATTATTATAATGTTGATAATGTATATAATGAACATAATGTTTATAATGACTAATTTAATGTAATTTTATATAATGTTTTGTGTCATGACCATCTTTTTACTGTACTTGTCTGTTGTTTGTTTGTCTTGTCCGACAGCAGCCAACTTTCCTTTTATGCATTGTTTTAAAAGGACGATAAATGATGTGATTGATTGATTGATTGATTGACTCATTGAAGAAGTTCACAAGCTATCCTTTGAGCATACATGGTTATGCACACCCACCCTTAAAGGGGCACCCGGATAGATATGTTTGAGAAACACGTCGAGATCACCAGGAAAAAACCCTTTACAGAGATCGCAACACTCACTTTGCTCTGGTTTCCTAGAAATCAAACCGTCAAATTGTCGATTCCTCCTTGGCGGAG
>CM065688.1:26418496-26423496 GCA_017654935.2 Phymorhynchus buccinoides
TTCCTTGTGGATTTAAAGAAGTAGTAAGACGGCTTCAGTTCTACTGCTGTAGAAGAGGTCCATTTCCAGGTTTTTTCAGGATGTCTGCAGATCTGTGCCTACGTAGTCACAGGCCACCCATCTTGCAGCTCGGCTCTTACTTTTCGATGGCGCAATGCTGCTCTCTTGTGGGGGTCCCAGACTCTGGACTGGCATATTATAGGTGCGGGACGCACATAGATTTGTTTAGGCGGTTCCTTGACTTTTTTGTGGTGACTTTGCAAGGCCCTCCTCATGAATCCAAGAGTTCGTGTTTGCCCTGCTTGACTCACATGTCGTTCACTATGGTGTCCTCCCTATAGAGCGGCAGCATTCGTGAATTCAAGTAGTTTGCATGGTGGGAAACGCACTGGAGCTGGTGTCCCCGTGAAGATGTCGGCTTCTCAGGATAGTTCTGCGCCTGGTCAATGTAACGGAGCACTTCTGGGGTGGAAAGCTATTTTTCATCGGTCTTCCCACGAGGCTAAGTCTGTCAGATCGTCTAAATCTGTTTCTGTCAGTGGAAGCTTGAATTTCCCGATAGCAGATGGTATCATCTCGAACAGCTTGGCTGAAGATTGAGACCTTCAGGCCAGTCACTTGGGGGGATTTGTGTGATATGTGTATGACAGGGCGTACCAGGCACTGGACCCCTGGGGACTCCTGACTTGACAGGTGCCGGATCCGATCTTTATCACTCCCCCACTACGACTGACTGTCATCCGTCAGTTTCATCGGAATTTTGAATCCACTGTGTCATCTCTCAGCGACTCCATATTTGCTAAGGAGTTTGAGACGAGGATGGCGTGGCTGACTTATCAGAATCGCTTTGTGAGAACGTCTCCATGATAGGACATCCTCTTGATGGCATCTGCTTCCAGAGATTCTCCTGTTATGCCGTTTTTCCTACGCTATCTAATACCATGATTTCAATGTCATCTCTGTGGATATCTCTCACACGGAGTGGCCGATTTGCCTTGATATCTCCATGCTTGTTCTGGTCCGCAGTGATTTGGTTTTCTCTGCGTAGCCTTCTGATGTCTGCACAATGATTTCGTGTTCCCAGCGCTGCAGGGGACAGTCGTCAGGGATGATGGACCTTTGTTAGGATCGGCATTTGTACTCTCCACACTTTTTTTTATATAGACTCAGGGGTGATGAGCGCTGCCCTCTATCTGCCGTAATCTCACACCTGTGTTCAGAAGCTGCCTGGTAACAGCAGTGACAGCAGCCCCGTGATCTCGGATGTAATCTCTTTTCAGACACGCGGGGTTGATGCCGTCTGGTACCCACGGCCGTATTGTGTTGGGTCTAGCCTTGAAATGTTTTAGCACACCTGCCTCTGTATCTCAAATTCCTCACATGGTGGGATCTGCTATGAGAAGGGGCATGGGGCAACGGTCAGCTATTTCCTCCTCAGTATAGGTGCTTATTCTGTGGGCACTGAAGTGGCTTGTGCTGGCTATCTTGTTTTGTCTTAATGGGATTTTGCAGTCTTTTTTTGTGGGTGTGGTACCCGATACATCTTGCCAATGATAAGGGGCCTTTGTATTTGTATCGATCAGGTAGACTTCTTTTGGTCCAATTCGTGGCGGTGGGTTATGCGTAAACTTTTTGTACATTTGTGAGCAAAGTCTCCTTTCAAAGTGGTCAATCTCGTCGGGGTTCTTGTGAGGTTGTAGTTGTGTCACTTGTCATTTTGAGGTTGCCATGGGAGTCCCAGTCTTGCCCTGTTTATGTACGCCAGTTGGGTGAGTCGGTTGCATGTATTTGCCGTTCTTGGACTGGGGTTGTCTGTAGCTCCAATCACATATCGTGACTCAGATAGCCAGGCTTGTTTGACCGCAGAACCTGAGAGCGTGATTTGTGCGATCAAGTCAGTGCCATCATAGTGAATGTTTTAGCAATGCTTCCTTGGAAGGGTGACACTCAGCACTGTGTGCGCTACTACAGCGGCATCCTTGCTCTGTCGCGTATTCCCTGGAAAAGTGTTCAACAGGATCCTACTGAACAGGATAAAAGATTCGGTGGACCCCTACCAACGTGATCAGCAAGCAGGCTTCAGGAAGGATCGATCGTGCACGGACCAGATCGCAACGCTGTGCATTATCGTGGAACAGTCAATACAGTGGAATGCATCCCTCTACGTCAATTTCCTTGAGAAAGCGTTTGACAGCTTTGGGCGCGAGACCATGTGGAGGCTGCTGAGACACTACGGAGTGCTGATGAAACTCATCAACATCATCAGGAACTCATACGAGGGACTGACATGCAGGGTGGTCCATGGACACCGGATCACCGACTCCTTTCGAATCAGCACAGGGGTGAGACAAGGATGCTTGCTGTCACCTTTTTTGTTCCTGCTGGCAATCGACTGGATCATGAAGACACCCATCACACAATGGCGAAACGTTATCCAGTGGTCACTTTGGAACCAGTTGGATGATCTGGACTTTGCGGATGATCTAGCCCTTCTCTCACACACCCAACAACAGATGCGGGGAAAGATCAGCATAGTTGCAGAGAACTCTGCCAAGTTGGGCCTGAACATTCACCAGGGTAAAAGCAAGGTCCTGAAGGTGAACGCTGCCTGTACAACTCCCATCACTCTCGAAGGCGAAGCACCAGAATAGCTTGGCAGCTTAAATCTGCGTCACATGCTTCCGGTCACGTGACGTCATTTCGTTGTATTGCATTGTGACACTGAACAAACTCAGTCCAGGCATAGTCTCAATGCGATGAACTAAGCTGGGATGGTTGGAGCAGAGCAGGTCAAGCGTGTTCTCTTGTCTGGTCGGCTGCTCAACCATCTGTTCCAGGCCCAAGTCCGCTAGAATGTCTGTGAACTGGTAGTGAATGCCAGGGTAAGGGGAGCCTTTCTTCAATTTCTTGGTGCCCAAGTCCCACCCAGGGAAATTAAAATCTCCACCAAGCACAACCATGTTCCCTGTCTTCATTGCATGGACAGCAGACTCATGCATCAGCTGGAGGCTGGTCTTGTCGGAGACATCAGGTCTGTAGTAAGCGCCGATCAGAAGGAGACAGTTGCGCGTCATTCTGATTTTCACCCACAGCAGCTCGCAGTTTTCATCAGTGGCAATGGGCTCTTCTGTGCTGGACAAGTCCTCCCTCACTGCTATCAGTACGCCCCCTCCCCTAGTTGGTCTGTCCTTTCTGTGAACGACATAATCAGGAGGGAAAATTTCACCGCTTTTAATAGAGGGGTCAAGCCACGTTTCTGTGCCAATGACGATATCGGGTTTAGCAGAAAGGAGAAGATTGCTGATTTCTGCTTTTTTTCCTCTTGCAGACTGGAAATTGACATTCAGCAGGCGAAGAGGTCTGCTGGTGTGTTTATCCTGTTTGCTCTGATGGGAGGGAGTTGAGGTATGGAGAGGGATGAAGGGTTCAGTGATGTCTGTTGGGGAAACAAGAGGATCTTTTGAGCTGGTTGATAGAAATGACAAAAGATCAACACCATGGAGATCAAATGGAGTCAGACTGTAATTGTTGTTATCACACATGATGCAGTTCCACTCCACTTTGTCCTGTCCAAGGCGCCTGTACGAAACACAATTCAGGCTTTGACACGCAAGGTGGAACCACTGGCCGCAGGTGTTACAAACTATCCCTAGCTGGCTCCAGTTGACAGGAAGGTCACACGTTCCACAAGGGGCTGAGCTAACCTCAGAGTGGGTGGGGGATGGTGGAGTGAGGCTGGGCTGGTTGAGTTAGTTGCCATGGGTGCTACTGAAAATAGGTACACTGCTGCTAGGGTGTGTGCTAGACACAATGTTGTTATCTTGTGTCTTGTGAAGGAGAGATCTGGAGTATTATCATTGGTTATTGTAAACATTTGTTGCGAAATGTATAAGTGATGAAATATGACAATTATGAAGAATATTTAACTATAGTATGCAGGTCCCTGGAATAACGTAGAAAATACAGTTTGTCCTAACGTGGAAAAAGTGCAAAATGCCTAAGGTGAAAAGAAAAATGGCGTCTTGTACATTTCGTCCTGACGTGGAATGTCCCATTGGGCCTAATGGGGAAAATGCCTGTTCGGCCTAACGTGGAATGCGCATTTCGTCCCAGTAACGTGGAATGTCCCCTTGGATCTAACATGGAAAACTCCTGTTCGGCCTAACGTGGAATGTTCCTTTCGTCCTAACGTGGAATGTCCCTATGAGCCCATCATGGCAAAATTCCCGGGTGTCAAGGGTTTTGTGTGCGAGCGAATGCGTGTGGTGTGCGCGTGTGTGAGTGCATATGTATGTGTGTGTGTGCGCGCATGTGTGTTTGTGCGTGTGTGTGCGTGCCTCACAAGAGAACATCTACTTTCACCACGAACACGCACGAAGTCATATTAAAAATACGTCCAGTAAGTTTAAAGGCATAACAACCGATCCCAGGGATCGAGTCTAGACTGCTAGGCTAGTCGCTGCGAAGTTCTGCCTTGCAGTAGTTCGGGCAACAGGGAAAAAAGAACGGTTGAACCATCTCTGTCGTGAGCAGCGACGCGCGCCTCGCGTGAAAGCTTTATATATGCCGGCTGTGCATTTAATCTATTCATACAAATAATGTAAAAACTAGATTGAAAAGTTATCGAATGTAGCATTCGAGAATCACCCACGGAGTTACGCAGCCACACCCCGACTTCGGAGGATGACTGTGATTATCTTGCTGCTGCTGCATACTGTCACTATTTTACTGTTTCTGCTGCTGACTGCACATTTACAATACCCAGCCAACATTCCCACCTGATTTCATCTTGGGAACTCCATTTTTCCGACCCCTCGATTTTCAGGGTCCAGCAATCTCCTTGAACTTGACCTTGATTGCTCAACAATATTCGGAAGGAGCATAAGCTAAACCACCTTCATACCAAGTTTCAACATCCTATGTCGACTGGTGTCTGAGATATGGCTAAAACATTCTTTTCAGATTTCAAGGTTATACGTCAAGGTCATGACCTTAACCTT
>CM065688.1:26428496-26435996 GCA_017654935.2 Phymorhynchus buccinoides
TGTTGTCAGGGTACTGTTGATGTACTCCCAGTATGCCCGGCGCAGTTGGCGCTGTACATCGCTCCTGCACTTCCTGACTTCCTCCTTGAGTTCCTCTGTGCCGGTCTTCTTCCATTTCTTGTAGACCCGGTTCTTTCTGTTAATCAGACTTCGCAAAGCGGGGGTCATCCATGGAACATCAACACGGGGTCGCAGTATCTTTCGGGGAATGTATGCATTTATTGCTTGCAAGAGACCAGATTTAAAAATCTCCCAAAGTTCGTCTGTGCCAGCAGTATCCCTTTTTGTCTCCACTTCTTCTCCCATCTTGATTACATTGTGTCTCAAGCTGCCCCAGTCTGCCTTGCTGTACAGGCTGATCATCCTTTCAACACGCTTCCTCTTGGGTGGGGTCATGTTGAGTTCAGCATAGACTATGCAGTGGTCAGACAGACCAGGCACAGTCTCCACTCGTGGCACGAGCTGGGGGTTATTGGTGAGGAGAAGGTCCAAGGTGTTGTCCTGCCTTGTTGGTTGCATCACCATTTGCTCTAGGCCATGGTCATGGATGATGTCGATAAGCTTGTGGTGCAGGTCTGGATAAGGGGATCTGGGCTTCAGGGTCATAGTGGGCCAGTCCCAACCAGGGAAGTTAAGGTCTCCCCCAATGAGCATAAGAGCGTTGGGTATCCTGGCTGCCTGGGTCACTGAGATTTCCCACTTGGAGAGGCTTTCCTGATCGCTGACTTTTGGGCGATAGTAAGAGCATACATACAGTGCTCTTTTCCCTCGGAGCTGGATCCTTGCCCACACAATCTCGCAGTCTGTTGACAATTCAGGGACTGCCATGCTGTCAAGGGTGGAGTGGACAGCAACAAGGACACCTCCTCCACCACGCTGCCTGTCCTTTCTGTAGACTCTATAGGAGTGACGATCAGGCAGAAATTCTGCGTCTTGAATGGAGGGGTCCAGCCATGTTTCTGTGCCTAGAATGATATCAGGCTTCATACTGTCGAGAAGGTGGGGTAGCTCAGCCCTTCTGCTAATAACAGATTGAAAGTTTATATTTAAGACTCTGAGTGGTCTTGAAAGTCTCTTGTTTTGCTGACTTGCTCTTGTCGGGGTGGAGACGTGTTGTGGCCTAAAAATGCCTGACAAGGGTGTTGAGCATGAGTCTGAATTAGAAACATCAGGGTCTGGGAGGGTAGAGAAGGAAAAGTTTGAGCTATGGATGTCAAAGACAGTTAAGCTATTCGGGTTTCCACATATGGCACAGTACCAGTGTATGTCCGGGTTGAATGTTTCTGTGGATAAGCCCGCTGTGCCCTAGGCCCTTTGTGTCACAGGCCCGATATGTCCCACTTCTTTCCGGCCGTCCATCCGTCCATGCGTGCGTCCTGTTTTCAGTTCTCAATGGTCTCCCCGCTGTGTGTACAGCCGACACATTCCGATTTCGGAGTAGCTCGGCAATGCTGCGAGGGGACTTTGCAGCCGCTGGGCGTTGCACTTGTTGAATTTTAATCCCTTTGGCTGCAGCACTAGAAAAGACAACATATTCCCTTTGGCTGCAGCACTAGAAAAGACAGTGCAACCCAGTCCCTTGCACCGTCTTTTCTAGTGCTGCAGCCAAAGGGATTAGGTTGCACTGTCTTTTCTAGTGCTGCAGCCAAAGGGATTAGGTTGTCTTTTCTAGTGCTGCAGCCAAAGGGATTAGGTTGTATTTTCTAGTACTGCAGCCCAAGGGATTAGGTTACACTGTCTTTTCTAGTGCTGCAGCCAAAGGGATTAGGTTGTCTATTCTAGTGCTGCAGCCAAGGGGATTGCGTTGTATTTTCTAGTGCTGCAGCCCAAGGGATTAGGTTGCGCTGTCTTTTCTAGTGCTGTGGCCCAAGGGATTAGGTTGTCTTTTCTAATGCTGCAGCCAAAGGGATTAAGGTTATGCACCCCACCAATTAAGGGTGTGCATCCCGGAAAACGATTTGCACCCAGTCAAGGGTGTGTAGGTGCATCACCCAAAGGTCACAAGGAGGATGGGGACCTAAGAAGTGAGGGGGAAGGGAGGTACAGGTGTAAACCGGCAAAGGACATATCTGCCGCCCGGCGATGCCCTTGTTTGTTGTTGTTTTTTTGGGGGGGTCTGTCTGTCCCAAGGATATCTCCCAAACCGCTTGACCGAATTGCTTCACATTTTGTGTGGTGGTGTGTCACCATGAGAGGAAGGCATCCGCGCATAAATTATCGCCATCGTGACCTTGATCTTTGGCGTATGACCTTGAAAACCGAACATCTTTAAGGGGCCATAACTTCCACACCATTTGTCTTAGAGTCTTCAAATTTGGCATGTAAGTTTTGATTTATGGCCGTTCTGATGATGGCATACCGATCATAGAAATGTAGATGATGTGGAACAAGTTTTTATCGCATGAACAATCAGTTTAAAACAGTAACAGATCAGGAGTATGGCCTTACGAATTCCGCAACTTCAATTATTAATTTTCTAAGAGGCTTAGACCTACAGGTGTCCGTAGACCCCTCTTACCCCGGCGGGGGTAGGGTGGGGGGGGGGGTGGGGGTGGGGGTGGGGGGGGGGGATTGGTCGCTATGTTTTTCTGAAAGCTTGGTCAATATGCTTTTCAATTTTATTTGTTTGTCAAAAATAAAAATAGGGCTCCACTATGTTACATGCACATATATAAACATACATAATAAAATTTTAAAGAAAGACGGAAAGGGGTAGGGGTAATTGCTTTACCGGGTAATTTAATGCACAGAAATAATTTAATTTACACAGTAAAATAAAACTTCATTCTGTTTTCAGATGCACAAGTGTCTACATAACAGTATTACAGTAATACAAATCAGATGTGAACCTTGAAGGCTTTGCCTCTTGTTTCACGTTGCTTTGCTCATTTTGCTCCTATTTATCTAGTTTTTGTGTTGCCTTTGATTGAGAGAGTGATGCAGGAGGGGATTTCACTGCCTCTGCATAAGACAGAGGGCCAGGGGCAAGGGCAAGAGTCTCCGTTTGCGTCACAGCCGTTGCCGTGGATTTCACTAGCCTGGCCTCAATTAGCATAGCATAGCAATTTGGCACTATAGGCTTATTTTTTTAAGCCTTTTGCCCTCTAGGTATCGTTTCAAGTGATATCATAATAAATATACTTTTTTACCCGTAAACTAATAGGCTTTTGTGTATTGATTTGAATTTTAATAAAGTTCCTCTAAATGTGAGGAGTACATCACTCTTTTATATTTTTGGTCAATATTAGTAGTATAGTTTGTGACACTGATCACATCAACCTCCTCCAAACCTCCCAAACGTCTTAAGAAAAGGTCAGTTGGAAGATCGATACCTTGTGTTGACCTTAAGAAAGATAGGTCAAGTCGGGTCAAGAAGAAGATGACGGGCGTAAGAGAGGGTCAATACGAAGTAAGAAAGGGTCAGTTAAAGATCGATACATTGTATGGACCATAAGGAGATAGGTCAAGATGAAGACGTAAGAAAGGGTCAGTTAAAGATCGATACCTTGTATGGAGCATAAGGAGATAGGTCAAGATGAAGAAGTAAGAAAGGGTCAGTTAAAGATCGATACATTGTATGGACCATAAGGAGATAGGTCAAGATGAAGACGTAAGAAAGGGTCAGTTAAAGATCGATACCTTGTATGCATAAGGAGATAGGTCAAGATGAAGAAGTAAGAAAGGGTCAGTTAAAGATCGATACATTGTATGGACCATAAGGAGATAGGTCAAGATGAAGACGTAAGAAAGGGTCAGTTAAAGATCGATACCTTGTATGGAGCATAAGGAGATAGGTCAAGATGAAGAAGTAAGAAAGGGTCAGTATGAATAAGACGTGGTCAAATAAAAAAGTAGAAGTCCGAGAAGTCGCGTTCCAATTTATAATTTCATAATATTTACGATCCCGGAGTACGTTAGTGGTCTTGCCACGGAGATGGTGTGCATAACATTTTAGCGATGATGATGGAGGAAAGTGGGGTAGTAATTGTATGTGTCGGAGTTAAGAGGGAGATGTCAGACGAAAGATAATGGTAAAACAGAGAGTGGACTAGCTGAATAACGGTTTTGACATTTAGAATGATTGACTATACGCAACAAAACGGACCGCTTCGCGTACTGTGTGTACAGTTCTCAATTTCTGTCGCGCACATTTTTATCTCTTTACAAGCGCAACGCCTAGAACTGGCAATGCACCGTACTGGTAACGCCACGTACTGGTAACGCTGAGTACTGGTTTCGCCGGGTCCGCAAAATATTATTATTACTTTTGTCTCTCTCCCTCCTTCCATCTTCTTCACTCATCCCGTTCTACTACCCCCCGCACCTTTACTGAGTACAGCAAATTTGAAGCGATTCGGTTAAGAAAAGGCGGAGTTGTAAGGCCCCGTTTCCCGTTGGCGCTGCTCTGAGAGTGATGCGCTCTCCCTAGTAACGGTAACGCCTAGTAACGGTAACGCCAGGTACTGGTAACGCTGAGTACAGCAAATTTGAAGTGATTCGGTTAAGAAACGGCGGAGTACCAGCCGCCGTGGTGTAGTGGTTAGCATCGCGGACTACTGGCTGGGAGGTCTTGGGTTCGAATCCCATCAGAGGCTAGTTTTTTTTCGGTCCTGGACCGACTCCTACCCAGAGTGAGTGGCTGTGGGCTCAATGGGAAGACAGAAACCACACAGTTGAGTTTCATCTGCTTAACGGATGCGATTCTGAGAGTGTTGCATGACCAACACTGCAGGTGTCTGTAGTTCTCGGACCTGGTTAACGCCGGGATATCATTATGAAAGAAAGGAAGCATAGAATACAGCCCTGCCAAGCAGTCTCAGACCGATACGGAACTCCATATCATCATCATCATCGTTATCATCGGCCTCATTTTCCATCAATCATAAAAAATTTAAAAATGTCTCAAATTCTGTGGCTTTGCATGCCCTGCTCTCATGGTGACCTCAGTTTCGGTTTCCAATCCAGTCTGTGCCTTGGTGCGTTCGGGTCAAAGTCATGGGGATCAGTGTGTTCTGGGGAGCTGTCGGTGGACGGTCGTGGTGGCGCCCTCGGAGGAGGACCTCACTCACGCTGGCTTCGCGACTAAGAGAATAGTGTCGTCAGTAGGGGGCTTAGTAGGTGGTGTCCTGAACAGGCTCCGCTGAACTCCACCGAAGTGACTCAGCAGAAGTGCAGTTTCTCCTCGGTTGGTTGCCTCCTGATGGCCTAACATAGATTCACTCCCCTTGGACTGCTGGTCTCGGTTTCTGCGACTTGAACAAACCCGGGTGTAGCTGTGAATTGGGGTTCGGAACGAGCGGTGTGGGAGCAACGCCACTGTACAGCCCAGAAGATGGGATAGCAACAACAACAACAAAAAAGAAACGGCGGAGTTATAAGGCCCCGTTTCCCGTTGGTGCTGCTCTGAGAGTGACGCGCTCTCCCGATTCTCTTCAAATTTGCTGCCAGGCATAGCAATTCGGTTAAGAAACGGCGGAGTTATTCATGAAAAGATGAAGCGGCGTATAGCTCGCGCGTTTCTGAAGCGATTCGCTTCCGGTTTGGCACACCGATAGTCACCGTCCCTGGTCATCTACCTGCCAAATTTGAAGGCAATGTCAGAGATATGGGCACCGAGAGTCCGGCGGATACGCGTTTCGCGCATTTGCCAAACCGCGCAAATAACACGGCCGCCTCGGTTGCTGTTGCCATCGACCCGTCAGGGCTCCCAGCAAATTTGAAGCGATTCGGTCAAAAAACGGCGGAGTTATAAGGCCCGTTTTGTGTTTCAGACAGACAGACAGACAGACACACACACACACGGACACTTGGCTTTTTACTATATGATGATGAATAGCCGTATAGCCGTATATTGGAAACGATAATGAAAACATGATGATCTATAGAAATTGAAGTTATGTAAAACGACAGAAAGTCTTTCTTTTTTTCAAACACAAATGTGTACTCAAGGTTTGAAAATCCAAAAGAAGACGTGAAGTTCACCTTCCATTGCGAAACGAATGTAGAATATAAGCTATTCTTTATGCATACTGAAACGACTGACCTTTTATAAAACCGAAACTCTGTGTGAGTCAATGACAAAATAATGAGGGATGAGTTGTGTTACGATTACTGTAATAAGGGTTGATTACTCCTCATTACATCGTCCCGTCTGCAGTTACCGGACAAATCTCACTTCTTCTGTTTTATATTGTGGTTTGCTTTAACCGCTTTTGTAGCTAGTCAATGTAGCTGTTACAGGACCGAAAACATATAGGAAATGAACGAAAAGGACTGTTCATGTTGTTAGAATTGTTTTGGTTTTTAAAAAATGAAAATGGGGTGGGGTTTTTTAAAGATATTTCGTATTAAAAAAAGAGATTTGACCGTACAGGCTTAGGACTGTCGAATTATCTTTACTATCATTAGATAATGAAGACAATTGGCCGCATTAGACGATGTTAATGTCTTTTTTACTTGTGGTTATTGTTTCTAGGAAGGCGGAAAGTTTTAAATAAGTATGGGTTCTGTTGTCACTCCGTCCGACTGAACTTGTCTCTTCACGTACAGATAGGACAAGGCCATCCTTTGTTGTTGATACGTGAACATGGTTTTCCCGTCCGTACGGAAACCTCTGTTGCACCCTGATATGACACATTTTGTCGCCGATCACATTTTGTCGCTGGCGACAAAATGTGACGTACTACAAGGCACATTTTGTCGCCAAAAATCACATTTTGTCGCCGGCGTCAAAATGTGACAAAATGCACACCTCCGGAAGGGTCCGTAAAAGCGACAAAATGTGCCTTGTAGGAAATCACATTTTGTCGTCACAACTCTTGGCTTTTGCTATACTTAGTTTGTCAACGTGTTTGGAGTGTTACTGACCAGTGGTCATTTTGGCCTATTTTGACTGTTTGACTGCAAATTAGTGTATTAGGAGTTCAAATGAACAAGGTTTGATGTGGTTGACCAGTGGTCAGTAGTGGTCAGTGACACTGACCACTGGTCAACCACGGGAGAAAAAGGTCACCTTCAATCCATTGTTTGTGCACTGAACTCCTTACACTTTAAGGGGGCCTGCCCATGCCCAGGTCATGACTCTTCTTGCTGTTCAATAATTGATTAGATATAATTTTGGTGACATTGTTTTATTTTAAAGACTTATAACATGGGTTTATGCCGGAGTTTAACATGCTGTCTGTGAAAATGGCATGTGGTATAATGTTATCATTGTTAGCTTTTGTTTGTTTGTTTTAACAGACTTATAAGCCTACAATCTAGGATTAACTCTGGTGAGTTGGGGGAAGGGGGAAGAGGGGGGGGGGGGGGGGGGGGGGGGGGGGGGGGGGGGGTCCTTGTGATGCCGTCTCCGCACAATCAATATATTATATCCAAATGTCTGTAAATTGCGTTTTCTGAATAATTGCAACCCATTTGAAGATATTTGTTTTCCAAAGTATATTATTGTTTGTAAATATTTCTACGTGAATTGAAAGCATCATTCAGTAGGAAGCCTTA
>CM065688.1:26443496-26450650 GCA_017654935.2 Phymorhynchus buccinoides
ACTATTTTCAACTATGATAAACTAAATAAAGAAGAATACTGTCGAGTATTACAGCTTGTTGACTGGGACAATGTCCTAAACACTGGAACTATTGATGAGGCCACTGAACAGTTCACTGATAAGCTTGTGACATCAGCTAAGCAATGCATGCCAACAAAAGTTATCACTGTACATCCAGCTGACGTACCATGGATGACTGATGACATAAGGCTGCTAATAAAAGAGCGTAAATGCATACATGCTAAAGCTAAATTATATCTCGTATGCTGATTGGTCAGAGGTATGCACACTCTGACCAAGTGAAAACGTGAGATGCGCGCCCGCCGGATTAGCCAGTTCGCGCCAGGATTCCGGAGGTGCCAGACACAGCCAGGAGTGCTCCGTAGAATATAAGTTTTGTGTTTTAGTTATTGTCCCATCCTAAGTTGTTTAAGCTTGTAAAAATGGTCTAAATTCTATGTGTGTGTGTTTGTGACGTTCTACTTGTCGGAAATCAGGTCAGTATTTTCATTTCACATTTCAAGAGACTGCTTTATTCATTACCATTGTTTGACTCGCGCTGGGAATCTAAATTGGCCGGTCGGCTCTTCTCAGAAGCCTACTGAAATAATAACTGGTCGACCCTATTCAGTGGTCAATTTCGTGGCTCTACCAGAAGCCATGGCTTCTCCGAGTTCGCGGGGGGGCATTTCCGAACCCATAGCCCCGAAACCCGAGGATATTATGAAAATGGTGCAAGAATTGGATGCAAATTGGTCAAAGAAATTCGAGGCTCTCGGCAACCTTGTTCATCGCGCCATCTCGGACATGCACGCGGGGCCCAAGTGACCCAACGAAAGCGCGGTCGTTTCGCTCATCCGAACCGGACAACACCATTGTTGTCAATGATGAAGAATTGAATCTTGACGATTTAGAAGCGAACCTGGTGAAAACATACAGCACTCAAGAACCGGACCATCAAGAAGTCAATCACGACATTGAATTACTAGAAAGGATCGCGGCAGAGATCGATTCGGAAGAAGAGAAACTTGGTGAAGAAGTGCTACCAGGACTGGCGAAAATAATTGATGGTCGCTTCAAGGAGAAACTCAAAGCTGCAGACCAAAAGAAGAAATTTGAAATCTACAACAGACCGGAAAACTGCGCACGCCTCGTTGTGCCAATTGTCAACCTTGGAATTTGGAACAAACTTCCAGACGCGGCTGTGAAAACAGATTTGAAGTATCAACACATTCAGCGCGCGATCATCAAAGCTGCCACTGCCACTGCGCGAGCGTGTGACATCATTCTCTCTACAGACTCGAAACTGAGTGAAAAAATAGCGGGTGCGGTACAGAACTGCACAGATTCTATTGCTCTCTGCGCACATGCGTCTCGCGAGATATCCTTCTGCCGTCGCCATGCTCTTCGACCGTATCTCAGCAAACCAAAACTTTGTGACGAATCGGTCCCCATCACGTCACAGCTCTTTGGGGATGATCTAGGCATTTCGCTCAAAGAGATCAAAGAAGCTGAACAAATAGCAGCGAGCTGTACCCAGCCAGAGAAGCCATACCGACCCCAAGGCGTAAATCAAGCCCACGGTTCTGCACAAAGCGAAAGTGGTTCCAGCCGGCGTGGCGTTTTTTTAGGGAAAAGTCGGGGGTTTCCCCACTACAAACGGCAGCAGTGGGGGCATCACAAACGTTGGCGAGGCCACTACAAGGGCCACAACTCCCGCTGGTCTCCCTATCACTAGCTGAAAAAGTGGGAAGCTTGATACGATCTTTTGAGGCTGATGTGGATAGTTTTGTGGCAGGAAGGCTGATTTTTTTCATCATGAATGGGCACAGATTTCGTCTGATTCTGAGATTTTGCAAATGATTCAAGGAGCAAAGATAGAGATAAATTGTCCTTTAGGAACTCTTAGTAACTTGTCTTCTAACAAAACGCCAGCTGTCAGTCCTAGTGAATGCCAGATCATTGACTCAGAAGTCAAAAAACTCATTTCAAAGCGTGTCATCTCCCAATGTAGTCACACTGAAGGCGAAGTACTCTCCCCTGTGTTTACTAGAAGCAAGAAAGATGGAACATATCGTATGATTCTGAATCTAAGTAGACTCAACTCAGAAGTTTGTTACCACCATTTTAAAATGGAAACACTCAATACAGCTCTGACTCTTATTCATAAGAACTGTTTCATGGCATCAATAGATCTTAAAGATGCATACTATTCAGTGCCCATTCATGAGGAACACAAAACATTCCTGAGGTTTGTGTGGAAAGACCAACGTTTTGAATACAATGTACTACCAAACGGACTAGCTCCGGGACCTCTGTGGTTCACCAAACTGTTGAAACCAGTGTTCGCTTTGCTCAGAAAGGAGGGCCACATATCAACATCTTTTTTTTAGATGATTCATTGCTGGTAGGGGCTACAAGACAAGCCTGCATGCAGAATGTCATTGACACCGCTACTCTTTTTCAAAAGCTGGGGTTCATTGTGCATCCAACAAAATCAGTATTTGAACCAAGTACAAAAATCCAGTATCTAGGTGTAATAATTGACTCAGTGGATATGAAGGTGAGACTCACTGAGGAAAGGAAGACAGGCTTGCAGAATGATTGCGAGAAGCTTCTAAGGAGAAATAAATGCAAGATCAGAGAACTGGCCCGAGTCATTGGGAAAATGGTGGCCAGCTTTCCGGCAGTCAAATTTGGACCACTTCACTACCGCCAGCTAGAAAAAGAAAAAACTGCAGCTTTGAAAAAGAGTAGAGGAGATTTTGATCAGTTCATGCTCTTATCACCAGATAGCCTTTCAGAGCTACAATGGTGGACCGGGAACATTGGAACGGCAGAAAATGACATTTGCAAGGGTGAACCCGACATTGTGGTCACAACAGATGCTAGTCTTACAGGATGGGGCTGTCACTGCGAAGGCGTATCTTCGGGCGGAGAGTGGTTGGTCGGTGAAACCGACTTTCACATAAATTACTTAGAACTGAAAGCAGTGTTGTTTGCCTTGAAATGTTTTCAGAGCACTTTGAGCAATAAGCATGTCAGACTCATGATTGACAACACCACCGCAGTGAGCTGTATAAACAAAATGGGTACAAGCCACTCTGATGCTTGCAATGACATTACAGGAGCCATTTGGGCATGGTGTGTGAGGCATAATGTGTGGTTGAGTGCTGCTCATATTCCGGGTGTTTTGAACACTGAAGCTGACAAAGAATCCAGACACAACAACCTGGACGCAGAATGCAAATTGGATGAGGCAGCCTTACAGGATGTTTGCCAACGCTTGCAGGTCTCACCAGAAATTGATCTATTTGCATCCAGGACTAACCATCAGATGAAGAGATTTGTTTCTTACAGACCAGATCCTGAAGCAGAAGCAATTGATGCATTTTCACTCTCTTAGAAATACTTAAATTTCTATGCTTTCCCACCTTTCAGCATCATCAGTCGGGTGGCACAAAAAATTCAATGGGAAAAAGCCACGGGGATCCTGGTAGTTCCAGATTGGCCAACACAACCCTGGTACCCCGTGATACAACGCCTCATGTGCAACCGTCCTTTGAAACTTGCGGGTCGTCACAGGCTTCTTCATCTTCCAAGCCACCCCACAATGATCCACCCACTTCTTCAGAAACGCCGACTGGATCTGCTGGTCTGCAAAGTCTCAGGCCAGTGCTCATGAAAGCAGGATTGACCACAGAATGCACCAATCTAGTCTTAAACTCATGGAGGCCTAATACTCAAAAGTCGTACAACACATACATTAATAAATGGCTAGAATTTGTAAGAGAAAATGAAATCACAAACCCTAACTATGTGCATGTCTCTAATTTCCTCACAAAACTGTACTCAAACGGTGCTAGCTATAGTACGGTTAATCTTGCTAGAAGTGCTATCGCTGCGTTTCTGAACCCCAAAGACTCCGACTCTATTGGAAACCACCCTGTTGTTTGTAGAGTGGTAAAAGGCGTGTTTCAAAATAGACCAGCACTACAAAAATACAGTGAAACATGGGATGTAGATATCGTTCTAAACACGCTTGAGCAGTGGCCACATGCAGAACAATTGACTTTGCAAAGACTCACTTACAGAACAGTCACGCTCCTTGCATTGTTGTCAGGTCAGAGAGGGCAGACAATCCACCAACTGACCATAGACGATGTAGAAATGTACAATACCAAATGTGTGGTTGTATATAGTTCACTACTTAAATAATCCAGACCAGGTGTCCATGTCAGGCCACTGGAAATAGAAGCTTTTGAGAACAAAAAACTATGCATTGTTTATCATCTAAAACTGTACATAGACAGGACTGCAGAGTTGAGGGTTAGAAAACAACTTTTTATCACTTGTGTGAGACCATACAGGGCTGTGTCCAGGGACACCATTTCTAAATTGATCAAAACCGTCTTATGCGTTGCCGGTGTGGACACAGAAAACTTCACACCTAATTCAACTAGGAGTGCAAGTACCACAGCAATGATAAGCAGAAATGTATCAATGGACTGTTCCCTCAAGGCCACAAGCTGGTCAAATGGAGAATGCACTTTTCAGTAGATTTCTTTACCACAAAACTGTGTCCAAAGCATGCAGAGAGGGATGAGTGCAAAAGAACAAAGGAGGGTCCTTGAATCAAATAGTCTTGGATAGCTTACGTGGCAAAACCACTTCGAAAATAGTTAGCAAGGTGAGCCTATGACAAAACGTTGTGAGCACGTATATGTATGTATATAAATACATGTTGTCCCCGACTATGAAGTCTCACGTTTTTTTCACACCACGTGGTACTCAGAATGTGCATAGCTCAGCTGATGTCAATCAGCATTACGAAGATATTATTATAAAGTAACCTGACGGCTTTAGCCTGATGAGTCGCGAGTTTAAATGGAATTATATTGAGTGTGTGCTGATGGGAAAGATGGTTTATACGAACCATACCATGATCCCTTCAGATATTTACATCCCCAACCTTAGAATTAATCAGGGGAGGACCACATATTGGCTAAAGTCTGCTAATCCGGCGGTCATGCGCGCATCTCACGTTTTCACTTGGTCAGCGTGTGTATACCTCTTGCCATCAGCAGCACTCAATATAAAAGTTCCAGGTTAAACTTAGACTTCAGGTAAGCCTCGTTTAACTTTATAATTAACCAAAGACCCTAAAGACTGGCATAACTTCAGACAATTTAGGAATATTTTTACCGATAAAGAAAGGGAACGAGAAGTTGAATTTTATACAGAATTAAACAAAAAAAGCATCAGATCCTCAAATTTTTGGCCATAAAGACTGGTGGAAGTTAGCATGTTCCTTTTTCAACAAAAAAGGCATCAGTGATGAAATTCATTCTCTTAAGTCAAATGACATTGTATATTTTTCCAATAAATATAAAGCAGATTTATTAAACGCCTTCTTTGTTGAACAATCCACTTTAGACAATGACAACGACGACCTACCTCAGGTACCTTTTGCAAACTATGAAACTAATGAGATTATATTAACTGAAGATGTTGTTAAATCAGTTGTGAAGGGTCTTGACAAATCTGAAGCCTCTGGCCCAGACCTTGTACATAATAAACTTCTAATACATGCACAATTGACATGCTTGCTTGTCCTCTTACTAAACTGATTAATAGGTGCCTAAATGAGGGAAGATTCCCATCCATGTGGAAGATAGCCCATGTTACTCCTATTCATAAGAAATAGCCAAAAGAACTGTGCACAAACTATCGTCCAATATCACTTCTTAGCTACGTCGGAAAAGTTTTTGAGAAGTATGTCCACAAGCATGTGTACACATTCTTAAAGACACACAATGTGCTTACACCGCTTCAATATGGTTTTACACCAGGTGATTCCACTGTATGTCAGCTTCTTGCCACATATAATTATCTATGTTCGTCTTTTGACCATGAGATAACAACTCAAACAATTTATTTGGACAGATCGAAGGCATTCGATCGCGTCTGGCACAAGGAATCAAGGGGAAATTACTTATTTAACTCTTTCCGTGACTATCTAGATAACATACATCAATTAGTAGTCATTAAAGGAGAAAAGCCTGAATTGAAAAAGATCCCTGCTGGTGTTCCTCAGGGATCAGACCTTGGCCCGTTGTTATTTTTGTTATACATAAATGATATTGTTACTGACATTGAAGCTACAATTAAACGTTTTGCTGATGACACTAGCTTATCACATGCCTTAAATGATCCTTTAATTAGAACAACCATTCTCAATGCAGATCTTGAAATAATATCCCAATGGTCCAAACACTGGAAAACCACACTTAACGAAACTAAAACATAACTACTCAATTCAACACGTGATCATACTCATATTGCACCCCTAACATTTGGAGCACACATTTTAGAACCATCAAAATCAAATAAACACTTAGGTGTAATTCTTCAGGATAACTGTAGATGGGATGAACATATACAGTTAATAGCCAATAAAGTGAATATGTTAATAGCATACCTCAGACATTACAAATACAGATTATCCCGCAAGTCCCTAGAAACAACGTACAAATCCTTAATTCTGCCTCATTTTGATTATGTAGATATCTTTTGGGACAATTGTACAGACAAGCGTATCAACACAATATTGAAACACGTGCATTTAGAAAGCGATCTATATTATTATTATTGGAGGTGGTAAGGAAACCAGTCACCAGAAAGAATATGAAGAATCAGGCCATTGTCCATTAAAGGAAAGACGTAAAAGACACAAATTAATCCAGTTTCACAAAATGGTAAATAATGCATGTCCTAATTATTTCTCCGATCTCCTTCCACCACTAATGTCTGATCAAAATCCGTACCATAGACGCCGGCCTCTAGACAGAGTAGCTCCACGATCAAGAACTGAACTACATAAACACTCATTCCTTCCAAGCACAACCCATTTGTGGAATGACCTCCCAGATCACATTAAAGTAACTGACTCAATCAGCCAATTTAAACGATTTCTTTCTCTGTCTGATGTTAGCGTGCCTTTTTACTACTACACTGGTTCCAGACAATACCAAGTTAACCACTGCAGATTAAGTCTAGGAATAGCAATTATTAAACCATGATCTGTACACAAGGCATATAACTAGATGACCCAAAATGCGCGTGAGGTTAATCCATAGGAAAATGCAGAACAC
>CM065688.1:26451150-26478650 GCA_017654935.2 Phymorhynchus buccinoides
CAAAACTACACAATAATATTGTTATTTGCGAGTTAGAAGTAAGGAAGGAAGAAAGGAGGAAAGAGTTCAGCGGCATCTTTTTGGCCCCCTACATCTAGGAAATCATGTGGTGACTCGATGACTTGAAACATCTTAACGTTCACGTCATGATCCTAAAAACAAGCAATACTGAAATAGTGTTTGTTATGTTTTTGTAGAAATAGAGATGAGACATCATTAATAAAGTTTAAGGCCCCCCAGTCCCAGTTCCTTTTCCCCCAAGGGGGAGAGGGAAAGAGCTTTCTAATACTGCGGATTTGAAAAAAAAAAATAAGAGCATCATATTCACAAAGGCGGAGTTTTTTTTTTTTTTTTTTTTTTTTTTTCTTTTTCATGTGGGCTTTAGTCTGTCCAAGCCACTGATACCCGATTTCCCCTAGTTTTGTATTAGTTCTTTCTTTCTGGTGTGAGTGGGGACACGCATGTGAGCACTCTATGCTTCTCCAGCTACTACAGGACATTTTGCCAGGGAAAAAAAACAGACTTCTTTTTTTGCCAGAGTTCAGTTGGTCTTCTATTCATTAGGTTTTTGACTTAGTCCCTTTTGGACTTTTTCCTATATTTATGTGAAGCTTTGGTGAAGGGGGGAGCAGGATGAAGGGAGGGGAGCAAAGCAAAGCAAATGTAGAAAGAAAGTTTGAGAGTGAAGCGAGTTTAGAAGAGGGAAAGTTTGAAGAGTTCGCAAGGGAGCTATTTTTTTGACACCATTCAAAAAACCAATTCAACCGGTCTGGTGGTGCCCATAAACCGTTTGATTGAAATAATATCAAAGTGTAGTGTGTGTGTTCTAGTTAAGGAACTTAAAATCTTGAACTAAGCCAGTAAGTAGATCAAAGGATGGTGGTGCTACTACAATAGTCAAACCAGAGTGTATCACATTGCAAATTATAATGAAGATGCCCTCGTATTAGGCCTCGCCATATCATTCACATGCCAGAGTCAGAGTTTCCAGAGTTTAGCTAACTAAGGACAATGCAGATAGTAAAAATTCAAACATATTCTCGAAAGAAAGAGAGTCTCCGATTGCTTCGTTTAGAAGTTCCAAAATAACAACCAGCCCCCCCCCCCCCCCCCACCCCCCCCCTCCCGATAAGTTGTTCAACGCACCTACCCCCCCCCCCCCCACCCACACACACACACAAACACCATCATTATTTTATTAGCCGCTTGTTTGGCAAATTCAGATAATCTTGTTGAAGCGCGATATCTGTGGGTGGTGTGTAGTGGTTATTACAGTTGGTGGGGACAATATAGGTTATTGAGGAACAGAGCCTCTCCCCTGACCACTTTTACAGGGCGTGCTACGTCCCGGAGGGAGAGAAAGACAGTGAGAGAAAGAGAGAACAGGCACGGCATGACATAGAGAGGAGAGAGAGAGGAGAGGAGAGAGAGAGAGAGAGAGAGAGGAGATCGGAGAGAGAGACGGAGTGAGGAGAGGGAGAGGAGAGAGGGAGAGGGGAGAGATGAAGAGAGAGGGGAGGGAGGAGAGAGTGAGGAGGAGAGAGAGGAGTGGAGAGGGGGGTAGAGAGGAGAGGGGAGAGAGAGAGCGAAGAGGAGGATAGGGAGAGAGCAGAAGGGAGGGAGAGAGAGAGATAAAGTGATGAGAAGGAGAGGATGGAGAGGAGAGTGGGAGAGAGAGAGAGGAGAGGGAGAGAGAGAGAGAGATAGAGAAGCGGAGATGAGAGAAAGAAAAAAAGAGAAAAGAGAGAGAAAGGGGGAAAAGAAAAGGGGAAAGGAAATGAGAGGATTGGAGGGGGAAAGAAAGACCGACAGAAAGACACAGACAGACAAACAGGGACAGTACCAGAAACAGAGACGGACTGGCTGAGGACCTTAAAGAGAGAGGGAAAGAGATGAGAGGTGGAAAAGAAAGAAAGAGAGATGGGACGCAGAGAGACGAAGCGACGAGAGGAAGAGATGCAGAGGGAGAGAGGACTGGGACACATAGAGAGACACAAAGTCACACAGAAGGGGGGGGGGGGAAGAGAACGGGAGAGATGAGAGAGGGAGAGGGGAGACGGGAGAGAGAGAGATACAGAGAGAGAGGACAGCAGATCGAGACAGTGTGTGTCACACAAGTTGAGAGAAAAAACAAAAGAAGGAAAAAACCCAAGAGACGACAAGACAGAAGATCGAGATTATAAGAGATAGACAGAGAGATTGATTGATTGATTGATTGAATTGTATTTTTATTATAGAGGGAGAGAGGGAGAGGAAGAGAGAAGGGCGAGGGGGAGAGAGAGATCGGGAGGGGTGAGAGATAAGAGATAGAGGGCAGAGGAGTCAATAGAGATAAAAAGAGGGGGAGACAGAGACACAGAAAGAAAAGGACTGAGACAGAGATTAAGCAGAGACCGTAGCGGAGAAAGAGATGAGACACAAGAGAGACAGGGGCCACATACAGATAAAAGAGATACAGAGAGAGGAAAGACAAACAGAAAAAAAGACAAAGAGAGAGACAGAGAGAGTAAGAGATAGGTTATATAAGCTTCTGAGGAGAAGTGGAGGGAAAATAGCCTGAATTCTTGTTTTCCCTCAGACCTATTGGAGGTTTTTTTCCATCTAAAGAGTAAATAGTCATGCCTATCATTCTATTCTAAGGAAATCTAACGGAAAATTCCGTCTCTAGAAGGAAGTTATTAGGTCACGTGATAACGCACGAAGGTCTTCCTGGTATCGCAAAACGAATATGAAAACAGTCATGTTTGATTGATTTCTTTGCTACGAATTATGACATAAGATAAATAAAATTGAATTAAACAGATTTGAATACGATTCGTGAATCTGAAGCCGCGACAACCAACTATAAACTTTTGTGACCTCACAGTGACGTCACACGTACTTTCGGTTTCGGAAGTTGGCAAGCGGACATGTTTGACTGGGCAGTTACTTGGTGGAGAGGAAACATTTCTGTATTTTGCGTTAATAATGATTGAAAAATACATCAAGTAGGTAAATTGGTTATATACCGTTATTTATTAATGAAAGGGCTTTCCAACAGATAAAGTATTTTTGTTGTTTTACTGAAACGCCAAAATGTGAGCTTTGTTTGAATGTTTTCTAGACTAGGTAATGCAAATGCAATCTCTTCTTCTTCTTCTTGACTGTACGTGGCCACAATCAACACTTTGATTATTATGCCACATAACGCGGGGAGGTTCGAGATCACTTTTGCCTGAAGAAACGGCTCAAGGCCTGAGAAGACATAAAACAACAGAGAGGAGCAAAGATCATACACTAAACTAGGAAACTGTTCATATCGTTGGGTTGTTGGAAGAGGGGAGGAGGGGGTGGGGGAAGAATGGGGTACCAATAGGGGGGGATGGGAGAGGGGGGAGAGGGAGAGGGGGGTGGGGGCTGTTGGTGCTTGTTAGTCTGACGTCCCCAGAGTGGGGCCATCCTCCGTGGCAGCTGCAGCATGAGGTTTTCCAGTTAGGTGCTCCAAGACTCTAGTCGCGAAGCTCTCTGGAGTTCTGGCTTCAACTGCTGCTGGTGGCAGGACGTTACACTCCCTGATGGTACGTGGGAAAAAGGAACTCTGTCGGTACATGTATTGTGTTCGACATTGGGGGACAAAGAATTGCAGTGTGTGTCCTCTGCTCTGCCGCTCTGGTTGGGGGACAAGTCTGTTCTTATTGACGCTCTACATGTCATTTTGTATTTTATACAGCATGGTGAGTCTTGTCACCTGGCGGCGTTGCTGCAGGGAGCTCCAGTCAAGCCTCTGGAGCATTGCTGTCACGCTGGCTGTCCTACGGTATTGATTGAGGACAAATCTTGCTGCTCTCCGTTGGATCTGCTCCACTCTGTCGATGTTTTTCTGAGTGGAGGGATCACACACTGAGCAGGCGTAGTCAAGAAGCGTCCGTACGAAGGCAATGTAGGCTTTTGCTCTCGGCTAAGTGGAGGCTATCTTGAGGTTGTGACGGAGAAAGCCGAGCGTCTGACTGGCCTTTCCCTGTGACGGCACTCAGATTGATGTCCCAGCTGCCGTTTACCTGGAGGGTGACGCCCAGGTACTTTGCAGACTGCACAGTGTCCAGGGTGTGACCATGAAGTTGGTAGGAGACATGTGAGGGCTTCCTGCTTCGCGTGACGGGCAAGGTTTGACATTTCCCAAGGTAAAACTGCATGTCCCATTTCTTCTCCCATTCCTCGAGGAGCTGGAGGTCTTGCTGTGAATGGGCATGGTCTTCCCCTGAGAAGATGAGTCGGTAGACTGCAGTATCATCCGCGAACAGTCTTGCGTTGGATGACAGCTTTTCCGGCAGGTCGTTGATGTAAACCAGAAATACGCAAGGGCCGAGTACTGAGTCTTGTGGTACCTCCGACTGGACATTCACATAGCCTGATTGGGTGCCCTCCAGCACGACCACCTGGCGTCGACCGCAGAGAAAGTCTGCCATCCATCTGTTCACGTCACCTCGTATGCCATAGGTGTAGAGCTTATGCAGCAAAAGGCTATGGTTGACCTTGTCGAAAGCCTTCTTAAAGTCCATAACAAGGATGTCTGTCTGCTGTCCGGCCTCAAGGCTCTCTGTGATCTCTTCCATGACCTCAATCAACTGCGTCTCACAGCTACGTTTTGATCTGAAGCCATGCTGCTGGGGAGACAAGATGTTGTTCAGCTCCAGGTGCTTCATTATGGAACTGACTATGACATGCTCCAGGATCTTGCAGGCTATGCAGGTCAAGGAGACTGGTCTGTAATTCGCAGGGTCGTAGTGCTCTCCATTTTTGAATATCGGAGAGACCAGAGCATCCTTCCAGTCTGCTTGCACTTGACCGCTGCTTATGGAGGACTGGTAGATCCTTGTGAGGATGGGGGCAATGTCAGCACACAGCTCTTTCAGTATCCGGGTGCTAATTCCCCGGGTGTTCCCCCCCAGGCCTCGTGCCTTGGTGGGGTCCAGTCCGGCTAGGAGGCGTCATATTCCTTCCTCTGAGATGGTCACAGGGTCGAGCACTGGGTAGTTTGTACCTTCCATGCTGCATTTTGCTGTGAACTCATCTCGGGTGTAGTTCTTGCCCTCACTAAATGCCGACTGGAACTGATTGTTCAGGGCCTCTGCCTTTGCCCTGGGATCTGGGATCAGCGTCCCGTTTACCTTGAGGGGAGCCACTCCAGTGTTGGATGTCCTCTGGGTTTTTTATATAGGCCCAGAAGCGTTTGTACTTTGGGGTGTGGTCAGTGGTCTCTGTTGTCAGCGTACTGTTGATGTACTCCCAGTATGCCCGGCGCAGTTGGCGCTGTACATCGCTCCTGCACTTCCTGACTTCCTCCTTGAGTTCCTCTGTGCCGGTCTTCTTCCATTTCTTGTAGACCCGGTTCTTTCTGTTAATCAGACTTCGCAAAGCGAGGGTCATTCATGGAACATCAACACGGGGTCGCAGTATCTTTCTGGGAATGTATGCATTTATTGCTTGCAAGAGACCAGATTTAAAAATCTCCCAAAGTTCGTCTGTGCCAGCAGTATCCCTTTTTGTCTCCACTTCTTCTCCCATCTTGATTACATCGTGTCTCAAGCTGTCCCAGTCTGCCTTGCTGTACAGGCTGATCGTCCCTTTGTGTCTCCACTTCTTCTCCCATCTTGATTACATCGTGTCTCAAGCTGTCCCAGTCTGCCTTGCTGTACAGGCTGATCGTCCTTTGTGTCTCCACTTCTTCTCCCATCTTGATTACATCGTGTCTCAAGCTGTCCCAGTCTGCCTTGCTGTACAGGCTGATCGTCCTTTCAACACGCTTCCTCTTGGGTGGGGTCATGTTGAGTTCAGCATAGACTATGCAGTGGTCAGACAGACCAGGCACAGTCTCCACTCGTGGCACGAGCTGGGGGTTATTGGTGAGGAGAAGGTCCAAGGTGTTGTCCTGCCTTGTTGGTTGCATCACCATTAGCTCTAGGCCATGGTCATGGATGATGTCGATAAGCTTGTGGTGCAGGTCTGGATAAGGGGATCTGGGCTTCAGGGTCATAGTGGGCCAGTCCCAACCAGGGAAGTTAAGGTCTCCCCCAATGAGCATAAGAGCGTTGGGTATCCTGGCTACCTGGGTCACTGAGATTTCCCACTTGGAGAGGCTTTCCTGATCGCTGACCTTTGGGCGATAGTAAGAGCATACATACAGTGCTCTTTTCCCTCGGAGCTGGATCCTTGCCCACACAATCTCGCTGTCTGTTGACAATTCAGGGACTGCCATGCTGTCAAGGGTGAAGTGGACAGCAACAAGGACACCTCCTCCACCACGCTGCCTGTCCTTTCTGTAAACTCTATAGGAGTGACGATCAGGCAGGAATTCTGCATCTTGAATGGAGGGTCCAGCCACGTTTCTATGCCTAGAATGATATCAGGCTTCATACTGTCGAGAAGGTGCAGTAGCTCAGCCCTTCTGCTAATAACAGATTGAAAATTTATATTTAAGACTCTGAGTGGTCTTGAAAGTCTCTTGTTTTGCTGACTTGCTCTTGTCGGGGTGGAGACGTGTTGTGGCCTAAAAATGTCTGACAAGGATGTTGAGCATGAGTCTGAATTAGAAACATTAGGGTCTGGGAGGGTAGAGAATGAAAAGTTTGAGCTATGGATGTCAAAGACAGTTAAGCTATTCGGGTTTCCACATATGGCACAGTACCAGTGTATGTCCGGGTTGTCAGTGTTCAGTTCCTCGTACATCGCGCTGTGTACACTCTGGCAATGTGCATGAAACCATTGTCCACACGATTCACACTCCAAGCCTCTGTCTTCCCAATTGACAGTGTTGTCACATGTCCCACAACTCCATTCATGGCTGGTGCTGCTTGTGGGCACTTGGGGACCTGGGTTTGGCTCAGGGGAGTATGACCTGGTCAGCAGAAGAGCAGCCAAGTACAGCAGAACCAGTCTTCTTCTGTAAGGCGTTGAGAATCTCTGCCATTTTGAAGAGACCAAGGCGTGCACAAACAAGGAGTAGCCTTGGCCCAGCGTTTGAAAAACTTGCTTATCTCTAAAGCCAGAGTATCTGACATCGTTGGGTTGATCTGGTCAGGTAGCTTCATTAACAAATGTCTTTACGGTGAACAGAGTAACTGTCACTACTAAGAGTGTGAAACACCAGTCCATTGTGAATTAAATAGCACGAGTTGGCAGTACCCAACTTAAAATAACACATTGAAAATGTTCTTCATTGTCATCATTTAAAGCGAGCACAAGGTATTTTAGAGCTCTATTAATTAATTCTATGAAGCAATGACAATAGATGCAGTCACAATACTCACATCGCGAATCACTGAGTGTCAACACAAGCACATCATAACAACACTCAAAGGCACACAGTTGACTTTGAAGGCCGGAGAAACAGTCTAGGATGCCGATTTGAAGACGAAGGCGGCCATCTTGGCTAAGCCTATCGTGAGTTGTCTTAGATGTAACAATTTTTAAAAGTCTTTTTTCACACTACACAAATTTCAGGTCCCCAAACTGATCACAAATGTTTGTAGTGGCCTAGAACAGAAGTCTATATAAAATTTAAACAAGGGGCAAGTACTTAGCCAAAGATAACAAAGTAAAATAGGCAAGGCGAAGTGAGAGAAAAAGAAAAGGGTCCGACCGGAAGCGGCATGCGAACCTCCCCTCTTCATCTTCATGGACCTCAACTGCTCACACTCCAAGGCACAAATTAATCTATGAATGAAATTGAATAGAATGACTACTCAGTCAGGGTTTTCTACTGTATGTCTTTGCATAGAATGCTCTATGTGTATACACTATTTTCTTGTTGCACACAGATGATTTGCATTGCTTGTATAAATGTATGTTTTGTGTCAGACCCCAATCATTGTGATTGTGTCAGGTGCCAAAATCAAAATGTATATCATGTATATGCCAATGATGGGAGTTTTTATAGGCCGCAAGGCCGCCTATAGGCTGAGAAAGCCTGTCCCTAATACCAAACCTAAACCCTTTTCTCTCCCTAGCCTACTTGCACCACGAAACATGCGCAGTGCGGGCGAACACACACACACACACACTACTCATCATAGACATGTAGGCATTGAATACTTATCGGACTACACACCTAGGCTGCCACTATGCCATCTCTTTGCACACTCATATACTCACACATACTCCTGTGCATGCATGGATGCATTTGAATGTAAGCTTAAATGCATACTTTGCAAGTTTTTAAGTACTGTCTAAAGAATGATGAAGGGTTGGAATAAGAAAGATCACTGTGTGGGGTTGTTTGTGTACGTTACTATGTGCGTTTTGTGGTGTTTGTGCATGTTATTATGTGCGTTTTGTGGTGTGTGTGTTTGTGTATGTTATTATGTGCGTTTTGTGGTGTGTGTGTTTGTGTATGTTACTATGTGCGTTTTGTGGTGTATGTGTTTGTGTATGTTACTATGTGCGTTTTGTGGTGTGTGTGTTTGTGTATGTTATTATGTGCATTTTGTGGTGTGTGTGTTTGTGTATGTTACTATGTGCGTTTTGTGGTGTTTGTGTATGTTACTATGTGCGTTTTGTGGTGTGTTTTTTTTTTTTTTCTTTGTTTTTTTTTTTCTCTCCCTGGAGTTGTGTATGTTACTGTATGTGTTTGCGTTTTTGTGGTGTGATGTATTTGTGTAAATTGGTTACTATGTGCGTTTTGTAGGTGTTTGTGGCATGTTCTTATGTGCGTTTTGTGGTGTGTGTGCTTGTGTATGTTTATATGGGCATTTTGTGTGTGTGTGTGTTTGTGCATGTTATTATGTGCGTTTTCTTGTTTGGTCGGTGTGTTTGTATGTTACTATGTGCGTTTTGTGGTGTGTGTGTGTTGTGTGCCAGGCAGATCTTCTGTACATAGAAACATGGAGCGTAGCAGCTAATACTGTAATAGAGAACATGGCTCAGTGCTGACACATACTTTCACAGTGAAGAAAGATGAGTGCACCACAGGGGGACCCCAATGCTCCCAGGTCCCCTGGTGTGGCAGAATCTGATAAGAATCCACAATCCAAAAGGGATGCTGGGGTCTGTTCATCGGAAGATGATACTTCATTATCACCATCATGGTCAGTGCCCAGTGTAGTGGAGATGGGAGGCATTGTATCACCACCAGGAGAGGTGCAACAAAGCAATACAGCTCAGCTTGACCCAAAGCTGACAGAAATACCTGTTCATACTCATAGCGCACCTCCTGGGTTTGACCACCAACATTATGACAAAACCAAGACAGAAAAGACCCATCCTCAGTCAGCTGGAACCAAGCAGTTTGGGGGTAACCCTTCAAACCTGGCGGTGGCTCATGGAACTATCGTGACGCAGCCACAGGGAGCGAGAATGGATCAGAAGCCAACTGACTCACCTGCAAACACTGCTGACAATGAATCAGTTGGAACGCAAGGGAATCCTGACACCAACAATCCTGGAATGCTCAGTGCAGTTGCTAGCAGTTCTGATAGCAGTGGAAATGGGGTGAATATAAAACCTCCAACAAGCAAAGTGTCAAATCCATCACCCAAGGATGTTTCAGGTTTTGGAAGAGGAGGAAGAGGAGGGGCTGTTACGCGTCACATTGACAATGATCAACAAGAAGGAAGGATGCCTGGGGCCTCTGGGGCACAAACTGACCAGACACAGAGCAGTACTTCATCCAGTGACAACTTTCAAAACGCTGGTGTGGTCAGTACATCACTAGAATCACAGGTCAGCTCACAGACTATCACTGAGAAAACTGCTGTTTCTGCACCACTGGACAACTCAGAGACTTCAGATGTGCCAAACATATCCTCAACACCACATGGCAGCAAAGACATCCCTGATGGACAAGATACATCATCGACATCGAAGAACATCACCAAGATTTCTGTTGGGAGGGATGTTCAGGGCACATCTTCAGCATCTTCAAAAGATATTCAAACCGCACAACAAGACCATCACCCTGAGAAAATTTCTGTCTGGTTCAAGGTTTTGAATCAATGTGACCAGACGTTCTTTTCCACGTGCTACCCAGAAGCTGTAGATTGTGGGAAATGGATGTTGTTGGAAAAATTTGGATTGTACAGAGTCTTCCACTCACCGGAAATCAATCTTCACCAAGACTATGCCCAAGGATTAGTGACTGTCACAAACCCGAGAGGAATCAGACAGGAAGAAATAGGCACATGGCTGCATACATGGACAAAAGCTTTGTTTCAACAACTTCAGGAAATCCAGTCTGTCACGTTCATTGACATTGACATTGACAAAACATTTCTGCAATCCCTCTCCGTTCTTCAAAGCCCAGGGTTGTACTGTGGTACAGACTCAAACACTGTGTTTGCCATCAATTCTGAGGCAATGGATGAGTTCATGAAAGCAGCAGTCGCACCCTTGAAGAAAAAGAATAACTTGAGCATGGTTATCCGGATTCCAACTCATATTCAGACACTAACAATGCTGGAAAGGCTGGGCTTCACAAAATATTGCAAGGATTGGATGCAACGTATGAATTCAAAGCTGCACTTGAAAGTTGAAGATAGTGAATGCATTCTGGAATGCAGCACTGATTTGCGGCTGTCTTTTCAGCAGCAGGTGGTTCAGACATTTTTTGATTCTCTGGTGCAAGTTGTGCTTGATGTTCCTAACTTGTACAAAGCATTCTTATGCGATCCCAACAGCTTCTTTCACAAGGAAATGATCAGACATGAAATTCGTTTCTGGTGCAGAGAAAATGAGCAAGGCCATGTGACCGTTTCGTCCCCAAACAGAGAGATGCTTTCCAAAGTGGAAAAGTCTGTACATGGTTTCAGTGTGGCACTGTATACTCCAGCAGATGGAAATGTTTTCATGAATTATTTGTTTTTATTTCCGAAGAATACTGAAGGGCTCTGTTACCAACAAGTTGCAGATGGCAGAAGAATTGAGATAGCAGGCTCCAGACAAGCAGTGGACACTTTCATGAGAATGGATGAAATGGATACCTGTTGTAGGGATGCAAGTGCAGCATGACATGGATGTCAGGGTTGTATCCTCAATGCAAGAAGACATGACGGTCAATACTGGCAGTTTGCCAACACAACAGCCACCAAAGCATCAACAGACATTTGGTTCCTCCACCAACCCCCCATCAGGACAGGACAGAAGTGGAAGTTCAGGTACATCAACATTGCCAGTGCCACAAGAAATGGGTGACAGACAGGCTGACAACAGTGCACAACTCCCTTCAGGATCAGCCTCCTCTGGTCTGCCGTCTGATCCAGCATCATTGAACACTGACAAAAACTTGGCATCTGTGGCACCAGTGCATGGAGACAACAAACGATCTGCTGGTACACACGGGGATGTAAAATATCACATCCCTGCAGATGTGGCTGAACTGTTTTTAATAAGTAGGATCTGCTTGGACAGGTTCAAATCTGAGCTTATGGATAGAAAATGCTTTGTGCAGATATCTGAAAACTCAATTCGCGAACATTACCTGATGATCACAGAGGGCTCCAAAGAGGAGACTGTATCCAACACTCTGAAGGACCTGTTCCATCAGGACGCCATCGAAGCTGAAGAGGATGACCCAAGTTTCAAAGAGGCAATGCTCTCCTTCACTCAAAAACATTCTGGAAAAATTGGCTATGTGGTTGAAAAAGGAAAGTGGAGCATCTGCTTTCCTAAGGATGACAATGATGAAGTTCTAATCCTTAAAGAACTGGAGAAGCTGAGAAAAGCACAGCGCTTTCTTCCACTGCCATTCTACATATGTGAGTACATTGCTTTGGAAATTGAGGAAGTTAACTGCGACATGAAGGAGGGGGCACGTACTTCAGCCAAAGTCAGCATTCCTGGCCCTGAAGAATTGGAGAAGACCAACCATGGAGAGATGGTCGTGGTGTCAGCAGACAGAAAGTTCATCAAGAAAGCCGTGCACTGGCTGACCAGGTACGTCCTGAAACTGGAGGTGACGGATAAGATGGTGAACGCGGACGAAGCGTTGTTCTGTGGCAGGACGTGAGGGCCAGGAGTGGCTCCAGGCATGGAGGAAGGTTCCTGTGCCGGGTGGAGGCTGTGGTGGACAAGGGGCTGGGGGCTGCGGGCTACAGCTCCCTGCGGTCGCCCTTGTGGTGTGCGTGGACCCATGGCCGCCGCGACTGCGACTGCCTGGTGCTTCCCTCTGTGGAGGGACAGCGGCTCTGGTCTCCTGCAGAGATGGATCCTCCCAGGAAAGTGATGCCATGTCTTGCACAGAGTTACTGTGTATCACATGTGTCTCTTGTTCGAACTTGTGTGTTTAAGATACTTAAAAAATGATTTTTTCTCTCTCTGCTTGATATAACTAATAAAAGAAATTGGAACAGGGTGGAAGAATGGAATAGGATCATGGTATGTTTGAGTCACTGAGGAACAGAAAGAATTAGTGTTGGTAGCATGATGTATCAAAACTCTGTGTTCCTTTGTCCATTACAAAACTATACCACTATAGTGGATTTTCTTTTGGCATCGAACAGGAACATTCAAGAGAATTGATATTCTGAGTGTTGCCCTTTTTCTTAAAATTTTAGACTATAAAAAAAGAGAAAAAATATATAATTTTGAATGTGCGTGTGTGTTGTGCATCGATGTGTGTGTGTTTTTAGGTTTTCTTTAGAGGACATCACATCATGCCGACAGCAGTGCAGCAATGTCCCCTTTAGCCTACAGTGCCAGGCTGACTCCTTCCCCAACAACTCTCATCATCGTGTCCGTTCCTGCGGAATCACGCGCACTGAACCAGGAAGAAGAAATCAATCCTGGAGGGCTTACAAAAAGGACTTCTCCATGTGTGGAAAAGATCAAGGTCTGTGCCTATGCGCTACGCAAAGCCAAAGTTTGCTCTGCGCAAGTCCCTGGTGCCCATGATACAGCTGTGATGAACATTCGAGCTGAAGTCCGTGTCGGACTGTGGTGATGTACACAGACAACCAACCAGATCTGAATGTGACATGTGAGAAAGTGAGTACGCGGAGTGGCCACAAGATTGGCGAGTATAACAGAGAGGTTAGTATGACTCATGGCCTCTTTGTAGCCTTTTAAATTATGTGCATAGCATTGGCAGAAGTTGCACTATAGCTAGTAATGGTATAAACTGCATGTTCAGTTTTGACGTTAATAGGTTTTATGAAACGAAATTAAATTAATTTATCATATTCATTCCCCCGTGGGATACCGTTTTTAAAAATTAGAAATAGTTTCCCCCCCTTCTGAAGTTCTGTGCTTGTAATTAACTTCCTCTAATCTGCCACTCTTTGAGCCTCTGTCTTTTCTTTTGCTTGCTGTCATCTACTATCTTCTGCTTACGTTCGCATTCTCCTGCCTTTTTTCAAGAAACACTTCAAATCCGATTGTCTTCGCTGAGTCGGACAGGCTGGGCCTAACTTTTCTAACTTCGTGCATAACAGCATCATGGACCCAGTCTGCACTCATATTGACAGGAAACTGTCTGAAGCGTCAAAGAAAATATTCTTCATTGTCTCTCTCATGAACACGCAGAACAATAAATCAAGTATGTATGCACGTGTGCATCGATTCATGTTTGTATGCTAATGGCTTTTGCTTGGCTTTTTTTTGTGTTGGCTTTTTTATTTACAAGAAACTTGCAGACAACCACTAGAGACATTGCAAAGAATCCATGTGCGCTTGGTCAAGAACTGCAACAGCAAAGAATTGAACGACAAGGGCAGGGACTGGGCGTTTGTTGAGAAGACATGGTGAAATGACACACACCTTTTGCCATATCCTAAGGTGAAACAAGAACAAGGAGAATCCCCCCCGGGCGTCCTATTGTGTCAGGGGTTTGGTGGAGCCAACCTAATGTCTCTCCAAGCTAGTGGAACCCAGTGTTTCAGCTCTGCCCTCGTTCCTCAAGAAACACCACCCACCTGCGTCAGCTCATCGAGCAGCTGGAACGCACCAGACTCCCAGCAAAACGTCCTGATTGTTGCCATAGACGTGCCCTCTAACCCATTATCCCCATTGTGCGGGAGCTTGTCGCTGAGGAAATGCTGATTGCCTACCGACCACAACCAGTTCTACCAGCGATGTTCCCTGCCAATCAACACTCCTTCTCCGCGTCGTAGAGCATGTGTTACAACAATGTGTTTCAGCTACGACAACCCTGTATTGCTGATTCGGGGCACCGCCATGGAACCCTGATGTCCCTAGCCATCGCCAAGTTTCATGGGTTGGCTGGATCAGTGTCTGTTTGTCCTCCTCGCCCTGGCTCGTGGAGAAGGACCTCTGGCGTTGCTTCACTGACGGTATCCCTGCTGTTGTGGACGCATAGGAGGACAACTGCAAGCGTTCATCCAATGGCTTAACCAACAACACGACATGATCAAGTTCATGGGGCCACTATGTCAGACACAGGAGGTGCCCTACTTGATGTCTCCAGACGGCAAACTGGCCAAAGAACCTGTACTACCAACCACGGACTGCAACATCATGCTGCTTCCCTTCCGTCCTGTCATCCCCGTCCACTGTCTGAGACCATCCCATTCGCCCAGTGCATCTGGCTTCGCGGTTTAGTCGTGATGTCAAGTTCCAGACAGGTGTGTGAAACTAAAGCCAAGCTGCAGCAGGTAGCTGACAAACTGGTTGCAACAGCTGTGGAGGTCTCGACCATGGAAAGACAGTGCTGTCTTAATCCCACAAACCCCAGACATCACGATGGGTCCCGTTTTGTCGTCACACGACAAACCCTACGCCACCCCCCTCTGACGTGTGGCTGAAAGACTGATGCCCACCTACAACCAAGGCTAACGTATGAGTGCACCATGCCACTTCATCCCCCATTGTTGGAGAAAGGAACAGTCAGGACTGCTTTCCTTTCCTCATGACCCTCAGCTCCTTCCCAGCCTGTTCCCCAACCAGACACCAGAACAGGATGCTAACAAGTGCACCGTCAAGAATATGTGTGTGCCAGTACCACCTGACAAATAGTTACAGACTAAACCTTGAAGTGTCAGAACAGGCCACGTCTTTCACCATCAGATATAAACCGTCAGCTGCAAGCAGTACCTGTTTCACCTTGTGGACGAAATGTGTCGAGTGCCACAATGTGCTTACGTGGGAGAGACGGGCCCAGACACTGCAAAGGAGGTTCCTGCCTTCCTCAGACTTGGACAGCCCCCAAAGAATTGTTCGGCAAGTCATACCACACTTTGCATGGTAATGACCAACGAAAAAAAGGAGACTATGGTGGCCCGCCACTTTCAGACTGGAGACCATTCTTTGGCGGACTTGGGGTACACAGTGATCCACTTGTAATAGCAATATGTACAAGATAAGGCCGGAAAGGTACTGGCGGCCACAGGCTTAGACACACTACCCCGAGGGTCTGAATTTTAGGGACTGATGTGACCTTTCTCCCTCTTGCTACCGGACAAAACCTGTGTGGTGGGTGTGTGTAATGTGTGTGTGTGTGTGTGTGTGTGTGTGTGTGTGTTGTGTGTGTGTGTGTGTTGTGTGTGTGTGTGTGTGTGTGAGTGAGTAGTGTAGTGAGTGTCGTGAGTGTGTGTGAGTGTTGTGGTGTGTGTGTGTGTGTATGAGTTCGAAATGAGTATGTGTTAGTGAGTGTGTGTGTGTGTGTGTGTTGAGTGCGGCAACGCACAGGTGTTGATATTTATTCTCAAGTGATATTTTTTCCCAGTTCTCTCTCTCGTCCCTCTCTTCTACTCTCCTCTCTCTCTCGTCTCTCCACTCTCTCTCTCTCTCGTCTCCCTTTCTCCGTCTGTCTCTCCATGTGTCTCTCTCTTGACCACATTTGCTTTCGACTCCCCTCTTTACTTTCCTATTCTATTTTGCTCCCTCCTCCCTCTCTCTCTCACTTTTCTTTTTACCCTCTTTCTTTTTTTTTTTATTTTCTTTTTTATGTAGATCAGTGCAATGTGACCTAATTTCAATGACTTGACGTCTTCTTGTTTACGAAGTTACAATGCTTACGTTATGTCCATGGTTGGTGTTCGACAAAGGAGAATCCTAAAATTATTACCAGCTACAATTATGGGCGGTTGGGTGGGTTTTTCTTTCTACTTTTTGCACTATCTGTAGAGTGTTAGATCCACTCAAATGTCTGTTCTCTGTACGCAACTTGTGAGAGGCCCTTTTTTCACTTTGGGCTGACCATGAGAGAGACAGTACCAAGCGCCTGTTGATTAGACTTAGACTTTGGACTTTTCAATTCTGTTGCAGTTCGAGGAACAGGTCAAGTAATGGAGGATATCAAGTTCTCATCGGGAAAAATTCGGAACTCAGTAAGTACAGTATTTGTCAAAGTTGTAAAATGTATGTCACTGTCATGAAGGGACTCAATGGAAAGGTTGTCAATGTTGTCATCCCACAGATATAAGATAAACACGCATCAGAAAATTGATTTATTTGTTATAAAGTTCGTATTTTTTTGGGTGGTGCTGGGTGTGGGTGTTTTTGGTCTGTGTTATTGTGCACTTGTCCAGTTGTCTACTTCCACATGTTTTGGTTTCAAAGACTTTCATCTGCCTTGTTTGCTTACATATTACCAGCCAATCAAAATAGTGATTCATGCTTCATTCTGTAAACTTCCCTATAAGCAGTGGAATAGGAAGGCGAAGTGAGATAATACCCATCAGTAAAATATTGTCTGTCCAGCAAGATGTTTCAATGAATGTGTATACATTGTGTGGCTTTGTACATAATGTTCTACCTTTGCTGGTGTTTATGATATTATATATTCCACTCCTTAGGCTGATGTTATCGTGAACTCGACCAACAAACACTGTTCTTGAGAGGGGGCAGTTGAACTGGCCATAGTACGGGCAGCCGAATGAGAGAAATGGTGAAAGCGTGTCGTCCAGGCATCCCCGGGCATTGCTGGGTAACGGCCTGGCAGTCAACCAACAAGCTTCAAGATGACCAACGCCAAGAGGCATCTACCACATCGCTCTGGTCCCCGATCACTTCTGTGTGAGTACTGATGTGAAATATGTTTATCGCATGTTTCAAAAGTGAGTCTCTTGCAAATATGCTCACGCAAATCACATGTGTGAACACGTGATGCTGGTTTTTTTTGTATAATATCATGTTTGAACAGATTGCATGTCTTCACAACACGAGACTGTTTGATCTCTGCAGGGGAACTTCTATCGCAAATCTTCATCTATCACACCAGTCATTGGCTATCTCCACACAAGTCATTTGGTATCAGATTTCGTTCAGGCATGCACAGACATTCCCTGAGGGTAATGCGAACTGCAATAATGTGAATGAAGCTCTTTTTATTCTAACACCCCATCACACACAGGCCACAATCTCACTACGACCTCCGCAATCAGCCAGAAATGTGGCTATAAGACTAGGAGCATGGTGCCTGGCATTTTGGACATGCTCAAAAACTATTTTAAAAGGTCGTGGTGGGCAAGGTGTGTGGTGAGATCTAGTAGCACAGGGACATCGTAGCGGCAGCATGTGAATCATGGACAGGTTCATAGAGCATTGAGATCTTATGGCAGCCTAGAGCCCATGATGCAAAGAGCCTGTCTCTGATCGACAGGTTTTCCAGCTATTGTCTCACCTCTCAGATCTTGTGATGTCATGGCCGTGTTCACTCTTGAGGGAGATTTTCAGTGACCTCTGCCAAGCTCTGTAGAATTATGGGCACAGTCGGGTTCTAAGTGGGGTCCTTCATCATAATGTGATGGGCCTTTTGAAGTTAAAAAGTCAAAAGGAACATTAACCCTTGACTGCTGAGCCGACAAGGATGGAAGTCATCCCCCAGTGCTGGGCTTTATCAGCACAATCCAAAATCTTCACCATCAACACTCGAATTGCATGCTCAGTGTTATCTGGATCGAAATCCTCATCTCAGAGTCGATTCTTTCAGAATTGTCAAAAAACTTCATTCGCATTTATACCACTTTTTTTCGATGCCATCCTCTTTGTCAACCAGAGAGCGTGTGAACTCAGTGACGTCTACTTCGCTCAACTTGGTGAAAACCGTCGTGCACGTAGCGCGCATTCTGCGGCAATGTATCCCTATAGGTTCAAATAATGGAACCAACTCCTACTTTCAGCTGTACAATTTGTTTTCTCCAACACGCGCGATGCTGGCGCCTTTCAAACCTTTGCCAATATAAGCGCATGTGACGGGGACGACGAACTCAGTCGTCGTCAGCTGGAAAACCCGCTCTAGCGAGCGATTCGTCTACGCAGTCAAGAGGTTAAAGCATTTTGTTGAGTTTGAGTGAGTGGAAAAGGATTGAAATACACGAGCATGACTATACATTTATGCTTTTATTTTATTTAAAACAAAATTGGTGCTTTTTTTCCAGGATTCCACCAGAGAGTTCTGCTGCAACACCTTCGTCAAGGTGGTGCTGCACTGCCTGCTGCAGGCCTCCCTGGAGAGCCACAGCACCATCGCCTTCCCACCATGGCTCAGGACAGCTGCAGTACCCCTCTGTGCTGTTGCCAAATGTCATTGTCTCTGCGTCAACTCTTCTTCTTCAGGAATGCCCCACTCCTCTCTGCAGACCGTCTATGTCGTGGTCTACCCCAGTGACTATTGGGTTGTTCAGGTATCCGTTTGTATTTTTTTTTTTTTCATTGATTTTTAATATTATAATAATAATAATAAGCATTTATCAGCTTAATCTTAAACAAAGCCCTAGCGCTGACATAATAAATAAATTAAATATAGTAAGCAACATAAATTAGATCACAAGCATCCGTTACGCATATGTCTTACGCGACGCGCACACACAGATCCGACACGTACAAGGAAGAAGTTTCCTGTAAAATGGACAATAAAATATTGATTGTTGACACACATGCAACAGCGACGCACAAACCACACACACACACACATGGTAGGCAATAAGAAGAAGTCAATAGAAAATGAATGCTGGTTGGGATTTGAATACCGTGCAGGGGTCATTCTTATCACGGTCATAGGCCATGACGATTTAACCTTCTATTTTGTCGATAGTTTTGGCAGGCAAGCGGTCATATGACCCAATGATTTACATAGAAATCCAAAAAAACTTCAGAATTTTATCGTCTGCTAACTTCCGCGTAGTATTCCATAACAGTACGAAAAGTTGTAATTGAGAAACAACGCAAACGAAGTTATGCGCTAACTGTCGATATCACATTTCCGAGTAAACTTTTCCGATCCAATTTTTGAATTCATAGACAGATCGGCATTTTCAGCATGGTTTTTACAGTTGCCAGTAAGACCAATCGGCAGATTCCAAGCCTGTTCGTCTAAGAATTGTTTCTCACTTTTAGTTTAAGATCAAAACCAGCTATGCAGTCATTCTGTGTGTGTGTGTTTCTGTGTGTGTGTGTGCTGGTTTGTGGTGATTTCAGTTATTATTACCCTCCATTCTCAAAATGTCATGACTTTCTTTCAATGTTTAGCCTTGTCAAGCTAGCCATCTGTTGCTTTATTCAACCCCCACCCCACCCGCTCTTGTCTCTGTCCCCCCCTCTCTCTCTTCTCTCTCTCTCTCTTCTCTCTCTCTCCTCTCTCTCTCTCTCTTCTCCTCTCTCTTCTCTCTCTCTCTCTCTCTCTCTCTCTCTCTCAACCTCACTACACAATTCACTCACTCACGTCCTTCACCACTCACTCACTCACTCACTCACGCAACGTTTCACACACACACTAAATCAACATGCTGGAATTTGTTGCCATGCTTGCCTGAAAAGACAGCATTCCACTCTGTCCTCAATAACCGAACTTCCGTTAGTAAATAAAATCTGTCTAGGAGACAGGATACATCCTGCTTCGGATAAAGTATTCGAACGTTCAGGGAATACTAACAATTGATGAAAACACTTACAGTGAGTACTGCTTTGCATGTAAGCCGAACGTAAGAAATTGTATCGTTTACAACATCGCTACTTTTCTCTTTCCGTGGCCAGCACTCGCAAGCTCTGGCTGGCTGACGATGTCTTGTCAGACGGTGATTGAGAGAATCCAAACTAGCAAAACATCGTCTGCCCCTTTCTTACTCATGGCTTCTTTTGGGAATGCATAGCCTGGTTTTTGATCTTTAAAAACTAAAAGCCGAGAAAACAATTCTAGGACGAACAGGGCGTTTGAATCTGACAGATGTATTGCTGGGCAAACTGTAAAAACACGCTGACCAAATGCCGATCTCTCTTTACTTCAAAAGTGGGATTGGAAAAAGTTTTACTCGAAAATGTGGATCATTTCGTTTGAGCCATCTGTATAATGAAAGTTGATGTTGAATATCGAAATTTCTCTTTAGCAGCAACAGATAGTAATTGGTTTGACATAAGACGGATTAGGACAATTCATGATTTATAGCAAAATAGGGAGAGTTGTATCAATTCGCCGTTTAACAGGGAGCCAATGCATGATTGGAACATAGTGAGTGACATGAGCACATTTTATATCGCCTCAAAACAAGCGAGCAGCATTTGAATTGAACCTTTTGCAGTTTGGAGATAAAGTTCTGTGGGCAACCAGCCAGAAGTGAATTACTGTAGAATTAAAGAGAGAGGACAAAGGCAGGAGATTAGAGTTTTGGTGGTGTCTTCAGAGAGAAGGTGACGAACAGAGGCAATGTGGGTGGAATCTCAGATGCAATCACGACAGACGAGAAAAATTTGACTTTGAAAGAGAGTGTTAGGTCCAGTGTGGACCGCCAATTGCACACATCCAAGAAGTTTGAATGAGAGGAGTTTCTCTAGTGAATGGAAGGTGGGAAAGGGTTTGAAACGTAGTCTCCTGGTACATGAAAATCATTTCAGTTTGTTATTGTTGAGCGAATTTTGGTTGTAGTCATCCAGGCTTTGATGTCGAGATGCATGACTGCATACTTGAGCAACAAATGAGGATGGAAGATGGATATATCATCAAGATGTGTGAATCTTGGTGTCGTCAGGAAGCAATGGTGGGAGATGCCATGGTGGGTAACAATGTCAGAAATAGGCTGCGTATAGAGTACAAAGAGAATGGGGCCCATTTTGTTGTATTCGTTTTCATATCATCACTTGTTACAGAGAAACGCTCCTTCAGATTTGGTCTGCTCTCTTTTTTATGCAAGCCAGAATGTGACTCTGGGCAAATTGCTTTGTAAATTTAATGCTGAAAACTCATAATGCAGACCTGTCAGTCATTTTTGTTGTTGTTAGATAAAGATGCCTTGTCTTTTTGTTGTTAATGGGTCATGTCTACCTACCTCTCCATTGAAGTTGTATCTCATGTAGCTTTTGTTTATCTTCTGTGGATTCTTGTGACACCTTTTTAATTTCCAGAGTCTTCTCTCCTTGTCATTTGAAAACAGTCCTACCTTTCACCATCTGCCTAGGTTGCTTTTTTTGCATATGATATGTATACTCAAATGCCAACTGAGATGAAATAGTCTCAGGTCTGATGAAGATGAAAAAATATGAATGGGAAGGCCTGACTAGGGGGTGTGGTGGTAATGCTTGATTATTCTTTGCAAGCGCTTTGTGCTCGATAAAAAGCGCTATATAAGTGTCTGTTTATTATTATTATTATTATTCTGCGCTTTGGATCATAGGCTCTTCCTCATTAGTTGGTTGGGGACTTAAACCAGCTGCGGACAAACAGCCTTTCATCAAAAGCTTGAGCCTTAAGTTTCTACCCAGTTCTGACCTTTTATCTTTGTTGTCTTTTCTTCATCAGTCTAATGCAGGTTTAAAATGTGTTAAATAAGTCTTTTCAGTACATTTGTCTTTGTTTTTCTTTATTGTGTCTAAAGAATGCCTAGAAAAAATGTTATACTTTGTTTAAATAAAGAAGGCCATAAAGGTTGAGGTTTGTCCTGATTGTTGTTAACACTGTTTGTGAGGTGCACCGTTGCTCCAAAACCTGCCATTTATAGTTCAGTCCGTGGTGTAATCGATAAAGAATAAAATTCAAAATATTTACATTTTTAAGTGGGCGTTCTGAGTATTTTAAACTGACTGTAATCACACACTCACAACTCTCGTTTCAGGCCCTCAAGATGGAGGAAATCAGCCACAAGTACCGCTTCTCTGCTGCTGAAATGCTGTCTGCAGATGACTGTAAGACTTGGGACATCTGATTTTAAGCGCTATATAAATGCCCATTATTATTATTATTATAAGGGGCAAAATGTATCGCTTTTGGCTAGATTCCAATTGTCTCACTCGTGTTAACGAAGTGAGCCCATGTTCTCATCATTGTTCGGTTGGTGTCTGTGTGTAGTCTATGGTCATCAAAACTTTAACAACACGTGCACTTAAACCTTAACTACACATGCACTCTTCTCAAACAGTCCTTTAACATTGTAATTTTCTCAGAAACTACAAACAGTTGTGCGCTGGACACACACACACATTGCAAAGTGAGCAATACTTGTCATTAGTCATGGATGTTTCGCAGTGACCGGCCATTGAAAAAAAAATAAAGTATCCTGAGTGACATGATGTGCGTGAGTGATTAATTTATTAACGTGTTGAAGTGAGAGTAGAAAGAATGCATTGTGTGAGTTCCTAGAAAGGAAGTACACATAATTGCTTGTGTGTCATTCGTCTTTGTTCTTGGCAATATCGTGATTAGCAATTGGAATTGTTCGGATATAATGAAAGGGGAGTAATTTCATGGTGTGTTGGGAGTGATCTTGCCTAATTCGATCAGTCAGACAGGGGAAGTCACTCTACCATCAGCTGTCGTAGGCCTATCGACTCTTGTGTTTGAGTAGACATACAGCCCTTGGAACAACCGTGTGTCATTCTAAAAATTTATGTTATTTATATTTTTAGGTCACATTTTTGCAAGTTTTATTAGTTTGTTTGTGTCCACGGGCCACCCCTAATTTTTTCTAATACAAAATGTTTGCAAGTCGTTGTTTTGCATCCTGCGGTTTCAAGCTTCGATGCTATTGTTTCTATGGTGTTTGACCGAGTAATGGAGGTAAACAACTCTAATTTTCACGAAGTGCTCTCCCCTAGTATCCACCGGGCGGGCTTCCACCTTTCATGGTGGTGGGGGGGCTTATGGAGAGTAGCCCAGCAGCCTCCTAAAGTCCGACCACACGTCCTCGTCGTAGATGGCGGGCAACGGCTTAGGCTGGCTTAAGTGGATAGGGCCCTCCTGTGTGGATACCAGGGGGGTCTTTCAGCAGAAATTGTTCCCCCTGCTTCTGGAAGTTCTATGCTATTAACTTCCTCTACGCTGTCACTCTCTTTGACTCTGCGGTCCTGCCTTTTCTCTGCCGTCTACTTTTTTCTGCCTTGTTGGTCCATTCTCCTGCATTTTTTTCTATAAAACCCTTCCATGTTTTTCTTTTTTTACAATTTACTAGTGCAACTCCGAGTACCGGTAACGCCTATAACGGTAACGCCAAGTACTGGTAACGCTGATAACAGCAACTTTGAAGCGATTCGGTTAAGAATCGGCGGAGTTATAAGGCCCCGTTTCCCATTGCGTGCTGCTCTGAGAGTGACGCTCTCTCCCTAGTAACGTTAACGCCTAGTAATGGTAACGCCAAGCACTGGTAACGCTGAGTACAGCAAATTTGAAGCGATTCGGTTAAGAAACGGCAGAGATATAAGGCCCCGTTTCCCGTTGGCGCTGCTCTGAGAGTGACGCGCTCCCCCCTAGAAACGGAAACGTATAGTAATGGTAACGCCAAGTACTGGTAATGCTGAGTGCAGCAAATTTGAAGCGATTTGGTTAGGAAATGGCTGAGTTATAAGGCCCCGTTTCCCATTTGCGCTGCTCTGAGAGTGACGCGCTCTACCTAGTAACGGTAACGTCTAGTAACGATAACGCCAAGTACTGGTATGACTCGCAAATTTGAAGCGATTTGTTTAAGAAACGGCCGTTTTCCCTTGGCACTGCTCTGAGAATGGCTTTCTTTCCTCCCTAGTACACGGTAACGCCTAGCAAACGGTAATGCCATGTACTGGTAATGCTGAGATACAGTAAATTTGAGGCGATTCGATTTAAGAAACGGCGGCGTTGTAAGGCCCTGTTTCCTGTTGGCGCTGCTTTGAGAGTGACGCGCTCTTCCGATTCTCGTCATACTTTCTGTCAGGCTTTGCCACGGCCACAGCAAGCCTGACAGCAAATTTTACGCGATTCGGTCGGTCTAAAACGGCGGAGTCATAAGGTTCCGGTTCCTTTGACATCATGCTGCTGTTATGGCGCCTCGCTAAGTGACAGTCGATTCTTGTTCGGGTAAAACTGAGATGTTTACCTGGACACACAGACTCAGTTGCGTGTGTCTCCCAGTATTCAGTTATACCTGTACTGCACAATGTATGTTTGAAGGCAAAAGCCGTGTCCAAGCCAGCTCGCCGGAATGATAACGGAAAACTGAGACTTGACCGGTTTGGATACGCTGTCTTAATCACGGGATTTGCCAAACCGTGCAGAAGTTCAGCACTGCTGTCCGACGTTGATCTGTTTTGGCACACTCGCCAACAAGTTTGTGCATCAAGTGACAAATTTGACAGAGATTCTGTCTAAAAACGGCTTTAAGTTATAAGGCGCTTTTTGTGTTTCAGAGCACACAGTACAGCGACCTTGAGAAACCGAATGATCTGTAGGAAGCCTAGGCCTAGCAGACGTCCCAGTGTGAATCTAAATGAGTTCACGCATGCACAGTTCATATTTTCCAACTTCCTTCCTATTGACAACACTTTCTAGCTTGGAGTTTGAAGGCCTATGTTTTTGCAGCGCATCGCACAGGCTGAGTTCATTATAGGCTATTTTTTCAAGTAAATAAAATTATCCTGGGGCGTAGAACATGTGTTCGTAAAAAGCGGATGTTCGTTATTTCAAAAGGAATTTTTGTTCGTTATACCCATGGCTTTACAAGTGACAAATAGAAGGGCATTTGCCGGGAAATTGAAGTCAGTTCGTTAATCGCGAAAATTTCGTTAAAAGCGAGTTCGTTATAGTTGGACTCCACTGTACTCGATTACGCTTCAGAGTTTGGACCACATGGATAGTCACCGTCTCCGGTCATCTACCTTCCAAATTTGAAGGCAATCGGTCCAGAAATACCGGAGATACGGGCGCCGAGAGGCCGGTGGATACGCGTTTCGCGCATTTGCCAAACCGCGCAAATGATACGGCCGCCTCGGTTGCTGTTGCCATCACCCCGTTTGGGCTCACAGAAAATTTGAAGCGATTCGGTCAAAAAACGGCGGAGTTATAAGGCCCGGTTTTGTGTTTCAGACACACACACACAACACACACACACACGGACACTTGGCTTTTTAGTATATGATGACATGCCAGGTTTTTTTTTATTGTACACTGGCATCCATGCATGATAATTACGCACTTGAGTGGGCACCTGTTGTCCATTCTGCAGTGCATATTCGCTTATATAGCATTTTTTTTAATGTATTTTAGCTTACCAGTATGTATTTGTTATCCTTCTTTTTACTGTTTTTTTAACCTGGATCCGATAAATGAGAGTATATAGCTCCACGTTTCCAGCACTGTGTGGAATTATGTGCTATAGGGTATAATGATGGAAGTGTCATGTTATGAATTGTACTACATTTTTTGTTTTCAGGTTTTGTACGTTTGTTGAGATTCATGGATTTGTGTTTTGCTATACATGGTGGATTTTTATGCGGTGACAGTCCTGAGATAACCATAAGCTGTTGACGGGACTATAACAAACTAACTCTCCCCTAGTTTTTTAAGAAAATCGTCTTTTGGCGCACGACCAGTAAGGCCTGGTACACAGTACATCCTGATTTTCAAGGAGGAAATAATCAATAAGTTAAAGAAAGAAGGAAAAAATAAGCGCACATGCGTGCATTTGTCCTAATCGTGTATATTTTTGTCCTTCTTTCTTTTACTTATTAATTATTTCCACGTGGAAAATCCGGATGTACTGTGTACCAGGCCTTGCAGATCATATTAGCGTAAGTGGTAAGATGTTTGCCTCTAACGCGAACTGTGCGAGTTCATTTCCCAGCATTGGCACAATTTTATTTCGTTCTTTGTTTGTTCTTGTTTTTCTTTTGTAATGCGAGTGAGCCTTGAAGGCTTTGCCTTTCTTGTTATTAGTATAATGTGGTGTGCGTTCCAGGTGGGATGCAGGTGAGCATCAGGAGTCACCAGGTGCAGATCATTCATGGCAGTGTGGACAGCAAGCCCTGCTTGTTATTAGTATAATGTGGTGTGTGTTGCAGGTGGGATGCAGGTGAGCATCAAGAGTCACCAGGTGCAGATCATTCATGGCAGTGTGGACAGCAAGCCCTGCTTGTTATTAGTATAATGTGGTGTGTGTTCCAGGTGGGATGCAGGTGAGCATCAGGAGTCACCAGGTGCAGATCATTCATGGCAGTGTGGACAGCAAGCCCTGCTTGTTATTAGTATAATGTGGTGTGTGTTCCAGGTGGGATGCAGGTGAGCATCAGGAAACACCAGGTGCAGATCATTCATGGCAGTGTGGACAGCAAGCCCTGCTTGTTATTAGTATAATGTGGTGTGTGTTCCAGGTGGGATGCAGGTGAGCATCAGGAAACACAAGGTGCAGATCATTCATGGCAGTGTGGACAGCAAGCCCTGCTTGTCCCACGTCTCAATTCAGGGAGACCCCACCACGCGCAAACCAGGTCAGCGAATAGGAAATGTTCGCAAGCAGCCAAGGGACATAATTTTGCGGTTTGCACGAGTTTAACTTTCATTAATTGGTAGGACAAACGCCTTGTGCCTGTCCTACTTTTTTTTCGGGGGACAATCCGATTTTGTGGTGAAAAGACATCTGGGTAAAGTCTTGATCTGTCGATTGGAGTTTATATGAGTCATCTTGTTGAAGTAGCTTACTAAAGGGCCAGCCACACGCATACGATTTGTATCTGAATGCGATGCAATTTTAATGATGTGAGTCATGAATCACATGAAATACTTCTGTCTAAAAACAATTCTGCTATTTTCGCTCACTACACTCAAGTAGATCCAATACATGAATTTCACGTGAATCATGACTCACTTTGTCAAAATCGCGTCGTTGAATCATGTGTGTGGCTGGCCCCCCCTTTCACCGCCAATGTCGCATTTTAGCACCACAGTGGTTTAACACCCATGTCCCTAAAAGACATCAAATCAGGGCCTGTTATCCGAAGACCCTATTTTCTTAATTTTGGGAGGTAAGGATAGGCCTAATGTTATACATGTCACAGAGGAATTCGCAATATTGCAGACATTTTATTTTCTCTACCCAGTTAAGTTTAATGTTATTTTTTGGCTGGAAAATGACTGGCGGCGAAAGGGTTAAGGCACAGTAAGGTGTTTGTGTGGAATGGTGTACTTGTCGATTACCGTTCATCAACATCACTTTGTTAAAATATTTTCAAAAATATTGGAGGGGAATTGTGTTTACTGCAGACAGTTGTTTAAAGTCAGTACTTTGTTGAAATAAAGACACAAAGTTAAAAACGGTAGGTTTCTTTCCCTTTTATTTGAAAAAAAGCACAGACGTTTTGGAGACTAACTCCGTTTTCAATGTGAAGATAATGAGAGCCAAAGTGTT
>CM065688.1:26481150-26509731 GCA_017654935.2 Phymorhynchus buccinoides
TCATACCATAGTTTAAGCTTATTGCCCCAGGAGAGGCCTTCATAAGTTGATTTCATCCTTTTCATTCAAATTATTGTCAGTGTGTCCAACCAACCAATAGGAACCCCCTCTTCCATAACTTACTGATCCCCCTGAAACACAGTGGAAGATGCAACATTTAAATTAAAAAAAATTAACCCATTTCTTTTTTTTATACAATTGTAAATGCTTCCAGGAAAGGCCTTTAAATACACTTAAATTTCATATTTTTCTTCAGCTTCAGGGGGGCATTGCCCCCCCCTGTACCCTGCCAGGGGCCTGGGCGGCCCCTGGATCCCTGCCCCTTTCAGAGGATTAGGCATTGGAGTATTCTGATGCCTGAACTATCCTCTGTGTCTTTTGTAAAACACTACTAAAAAAATCATTTAATACCTTTGCCTTTTTCAAATCTGTTTCTGTATAAGTCCCATCTTTTTGCTTTAATTTTGAAATTTGCTCTCTGGGTTTAGTTTTGTCAGATGGGTATTATTAAAAATACTTTAAGATCATTTTTGGCTTCCTGAGCCAAAAGATATTCTCTTTCCTTTACATGCTTCCTGGTAGCTTGTCTAACCTGGTTATGGGCTCTAGTATAGAAGTCCCACTTTTCCTTGGTCAAGTATTTTTTATAAGTTTTGAATGCATTCCTTTTCTTTTTTATCTTATCGAGAAGAGACACCGGAAGAGGGTCTTTCCTACAAGTGCCCATTTGAGATACCTTAGCCTTCAGTGTAAATTTGTCACAAGCTTCCAGAATTATCTGACTTACATTCTCCCAGCACTCATCCACTGAACATTCATCATTCAAAGTGTTAAACCAGTTAACAGAACCTGCAAATGCTCACATGCTGTCCTATTTTCCCTTATTGACTGAACATTTAGTTGTAGCACTAGTAAATCTTGTTTTCTGTTCTTGCAAGTAGTTCTGTTCCCCCAAACAAAAATGTAGAGAAAGAAACAACTGTGATGTTTTATTTTTGCAGGATCAGCTGTGGATGCCTCTGGATGTCTGAGAATTAACCTGAAGCCAGGTCAGCCGTCCAGGGAGGACTACAAGAGACATTTCAGAGAGGCCTTCAGCCACGGCCAGACAGTGCAGATTGCAGGGGACACGCTGCGTGAGTGTCAGCTCAGATTTTGAACATTGTGTGGATTGGATGTGGTGTATGAGGTATGGTGCAGGTCTTTGACGAATATTGTTCATGGGAAATTAGTGCGTGACTTGATGAAGTATTCGATTTTATAAAATCATAGATGCTATCTTGTGTGGTTTCTTAGGCTTTGAAATTCAACAGTAGACCATAATAAAGCACACATTCTTTTTATTTGAAAGTCCCCTATAAGTGAAGATAATACTGGTAATTTAACATAAGGGAAACATAGCATTGTGCATATGACTTGGTTCTTTCAAAGATGAAAGCGCTAAGACACTTGCGGGTGTATATTGACAGTAGTCGATCTTCATTTTACTTTGTATATGTGTTATTTGATTGAATTCACTAAAATGACAGTCATAATCCTCATGTGTGGTCCATTCTTTTGACTCAAAATCTTTAATTAAAATGCACAAATTTGAATGTGGATTTTCTTTTTATAAAGACCGTTTATTTACTGCCACAGCAGTTGCATTACTTTTTTTTTTTAAGTGCAGTTCATGGCCGGAAGTGAAATTGGACACATCCTGTTTAGTGTGGTGTGGCCAGTGGGGTGGAATTTCACCTACATGGGATCAGGCAATCTCGGGCTTGGTGATCACCCTACAACATAGGCAGCCTGGAGCGTTTATGAATGCAAGAGTTCTGTGTGCGCAGACCCTGATTCCCTGAGGGACTTGATATCAGCCCTGGAGAGTGTCCTGGCCGGTGAAGGGGACACCTGGAAGCTGGTGTCCCTCATCTTCAGCGACAAAGAGAAGATTGGCGTCTTCCCTGGACTGTTCTACAATGTGGAGAAAGGGAACTTGGTCATCAACGAAAATTCAGGTGAATTTCTGTCTTCTTTCAGGATGACAGACCTATATCTTCCTTTTTTTCAAATTATTATTCGGTTAGCAATGTGTTTAGTGGTAAGAACAGTTTGAGCTTGCTGCTAGACTTTCCCGCCTCAGTCCGGACGCTATCGCTGCACAAGTCAGACGCTATTCTGAACCTGCGAATAATCTTTCTGTGACGAAGGAATGGTTTAAAAGGCTAAGTCTCTAGGGAAGACTTTTAGTATGTTAAATTTTCAAGTAGAAAATTTGCCTTTAGCCCACTTCTCTAGGATGTGGGAGGTGAGCAACTTTCCCGGCCCCTTTTCATCTAATAAATATATATTTGTGCCCGGGTTCAGGCTTGTATGATTGAATGAAATACAAGTGGTAGTTTGCTCTAAATGTCAGACAGAGAGAAGTAGGTTTTTACATGAAAATTACAAAACTTCCACTCTCATCAGTCTGACCAAAGGGTTCAGAATTATTTGTACACTTGCATTTTATTTACTCACAAAATCTGCATAAGATTATGCAGCAATAAGAATAAAGCAGCTCAATGGCGCCCAAACAAAATATGAATGAAAAACAATGAAATCCGAAAGGATTTACAAGACTTTTGTCTTTCTAGAAGGTTAGCCCCAAGCCGGAAGGGTCACTACTAGTATCCAGTGTCTTGGGTTCCAGTTATTGTTCTTTGCACTGCCTTAGGGACTTAGCTGTGTGAAGTTCCTCTGTAGGGATTGGCGAGTGCTGGGGGGACTAGGCTTGCTCTTTAGTGTAGAGTAGCTCCCAGTCATTCCGGTTGCGGCGTCGCAGGATGGCACGGCTCAGGCGTGGTCTCCTCGCGGATTCTGCGTACGGTGGCGTCTTTGCGGCGGCCCCGTCTTGTTGCTTGTGAGTCAGGGATTATGCCTCCTGACCACGATGCCCTGGAGTTGGGCTAATATGACTGGCTGGGAGAGAGGTTGATTCTGCAATGTTGCTTCAGCCATGTTTAGGAAGTTTTATGAGCAAGAGAATGTTTAGGCGGCTTTCCTCCACTATTCAAATCCCCCTTTAATTTTGAACACCTGAGGGCCTATGATTGGGTTCCTAGCCGTCGACAAGTCAGGAGACAACAGTCATGCGCATATTATTACATCATCATCACATGCCTAAAATTCCTATCCTGCCTGACGCGCTAGTGTCAAGACTTCTTCAAAGGGCAGTGTCACTCTCGTGATCGGAAGGGAAATACGTGGATGAAAGAGATGCCGATTGTGGGTGTCACAAGCTAGAAGACAAGGGAGGCAACCAGGGTTCAAAGAGATAGCGCCTAAGGATTGGCGACTGTGTAGTTCCCGAATTGTAATTAAAGTGGCGGGGTGAAATAGAGAAGGGGGGGGGGGTGTAGATGAGAGAGTGGGGACGCGCGGGCCACATTGTTTCACTTTCTTGGATTCTGCAGAGATATATAGAAAGTTCTTTCTATATATCTGGATTCTGCCTTTTGGGCCTATAGCACATCATACATGTACCAGCGTTTAGAAGTGGCGCTGTGGTTGTTTGTGCGAAATGACCGGTGTTTTTTTCGTTGGCACCATGGTCTTTGTATGATGATCAGTGATTTTTTGGGCGCCGTGTCTTTGTGTGATGACGCCGTTTTTGACCGGTGATTTTTTGGGCGCTGTGTCTTTGTGTGATGACGCCGTTGTCTTTGTGCTCGAATTGCCTAAAGTACGTTTTCGCACTGTTGTTGTTACTGGGTCATCTGATGTTATTTCGTGATTTCTGCAGATGAGCGGTTTTCAGCGTTGATCATCTACTGTGTGTGATTGGTATTTTTTCTTCACTGCCTTTGAGAGTCGCGGTTCTGCAACTGCAACATTTGGGCTGTATTCATATTTGACGTCACTAAGTGACTATGGCAACAGGGTGGAAAATGAAAGTGAACTTCTAAAACTGGATGGAAAAGTGAAGAAGAAAGAAGAAGAAGAGGAAAGTTTAGACTTAGCCTAGCAGTAGAAGTCGAAGATTTTCTAGTAGGATTAGAGGCAGATCACAGTTGGATGAGGTAGAGAAAATAAGATCTAGATCTACTTGACAAGTTGTTGATTCTTTGGCCAAACATGCGAACAAGAGGTTTGGCACTTATAGGACTGGCATGGTATAACCAGCGTTTTGTTGTCTTTATTTTAATCCAGTGTTATGCACTGTAGATTTATATAGATTTAGTGAGAGGATACTGGGGCCTTAGCACGGTTGTCTTTGTTCCAATCCCGTGTTCCGCACTGTTGATTTGTACCTGACCCTTGGGGCGGCAAATGGCTCAAATTATGTTTTTTATGCCCTTTTGGTGACGATGATGTTTGTGCCTTGGTGACCTGTGCGAATAGACATCTTTAGTCCCACTGCTCTGGAATGGTGTTATACAACTTTGAGTGATATTTGTCTGCTTTGAAGCCATGTTATAGGCCTACCGTGAGCAGTTTTGTGCTAGGCCTCAATTGATAGAGTGTTATTATCATGCATTATGGCAGCAAATAGATCTAGTGACGCAACCAAACATACCATCAAATGTGTCCAAAAGCTTCCTTTGTGGAAATTTTGCTATGGTTTGTGTGTTAGTGTGTGTTGTTTTGCATTTTCGAAGCATCGAAACAGGTAAGACTGTTATCGTTTTTTCCAGAGATTTGTGCTGCAAGCATTTTCCCCTTTTTTAACTATCTGATTTTTTGGTTGGTTTGTTTTGGGGTTTTTTTGCTCCTTACTAGGCTTAGGCCTACTTGACGCAACTGATTTGTTCGAGCGCATGTCAAGGTCAGCTTTCTGAGCACTGACTCACCAGGCCTTTCCCGTTTTGTTTGGGCTACAACTTAATTAAAAAATTGGCACTGCAAAGCCCTGATGCACAATGAAAGGGAGGTTCCTGAACCTAATCAAAAATTAGAAAGAATGTTTTTTATGTTTGCTTCTAATAAAACAAATTCCAACTCTACATATTTGAGCTTAGTTGCTATCGACATCTGCGACATTTAAAGTGATCAGTCTGGATGGCCGACATTGCCAAGAACAAAGACACTTTAATCCTGTTGTCTGTTGGATTGTATTTCCGGAATACAGATAAGTATAATTATCCTCCTGGATTTTATTACCAATCAGGTGATTATCCTATCGGATTTTATTACCGGAACAGAGGTTATAAGCCTGCTGCCTTTTATTACTGAAACAGAGGTTATTTTCCTGCCAGGTGTTTTTACCGGTATTAACCGCGACACAGATGTCAGACAGAGTGTGACAGGTGACAGTCTGTTCATAGTCGCCATATTACCAAGCAACTCTGTAAAAAGTAAAATGTATCCTGAGTTACCATGTTGGGTTTGAATGAACAAGAGCAAGTCAGGCATGTTAAGGCCGGCACTCCCAGTTAAGGACAAGACCGGTTGACCTTGGTATACAACACATTCCACTGAGTCACTTGCGATAGCAGAGAGTGTGTGGTGGGCATTTGGAAGGAAATAATGGTTTACGCCCTCTTTTTGGCCTTTCGGCCATGTGGGGCAGAGGGCATTTGGAAGAAGAAGGCTCATCAGTACAGAAGCGGAGAGTGCCACGAAGTGTATCTGAGAGCGCGCGCCTAGAACCGTTACACACTCGCTGCGAGAATTTTCCATCTTCTGGAAGTTGGTGGGGCTCTGTCCAGGGTTCTGTAGGCCTATTTTGTTGGTCCCGCAGAGTGTTATTTAACCTACCATGTGTTGTTTTGAGTCTGATGCACGATGCTCATTGCTTGCCCAAGTCAAGTTGGCTACACTAATTTTGTAGACCCCTGTCTTATTGTTGTTTGTCTTAAAATAAGGATTTGTTGGAAGACTAATTTACGCAGTCCTGAGTAATGCGAGAAGACAGGCGGGCTACACTAGTAAAATAGCTATGAAAATTAGTTGTCTTCATCGCCTGCCGAAGGCCTCGCAACCCTTCCCCCCCCCGGGCAATATTTCCTCTCTCCTTGCGAAGAGGGCTAGGCCTAACGCTGGTCGCTAGGCCTAGCACAGGCCTTGTTATCTAAGTAGGCTAGGCCCTTCCAGGGGCATTGCACAGCTGAAATCGCCACACTGTGGCATTGTATGGGCATACTACTGTGCCTGTTATTGTTGTGTTGAGTGTGTTGACTGAGGACTAAAGTCTATCTATTGATGAGGTTTAGCTGCGCTTATTTTTGATGCTTCTAACCAGAGAGAGTATGCTTTACTGCTGTCCTTAATTTCATGTAATGACAGTTTATGTTGACAAGTAGTACCCTCATTTATCTCTCATATGTTTTTTATATCTCATTATGATATTAGGTTGTTTCTGTGTGTAATTGGGCATGGTATCAAGGTGTAGTCTTTCATCTTTAATGTTCAATGTACACAAGCATGTCCTTTATTAATTGAAACAACAACATATCTGTTCCACATATTGTATTTAGGCAAGGTTAGCCTCTTACGACAAAACCCCTTCAAGTTCTATGTTCAACACTAATGCGTCTGGTGTTTGCAGGCTAATTGAAGGTCCTTTGTAATATTCTGGGGTCAGACGGGCCCTAAGGCTCACCTTGCATCAATAATTGCACTGTAATTAACCCGGACCTCTTGTATGCACCAAAGTTGAATGTATGCTTACATTCAATGATGCAGGTGATATTTTATGTAAATTATTATACGGGCTCTACTTCATAACGCAGTAATTGTAGGCTGTCTCGGGAGGTGATGATCTCCATGCAGCTAGCACCTAATCTACTACCATGTCCGTTAGACCCTTTCTTCCCAAATTGCCCCTGATATTCTGTAGGCAAACTGCCCATGAGGATCATAAGCTGTCGGTTTTGTCTCCATGATAAGTCATATTATTTTCATACAGGTGTGATTGTTTTAAACTAAGGACCTGTAGGCAGGCAGTAACTGAATGTTTGTTGTTGTTGCTGATGCTTCATTCTCTCAGAGACTTCAGGGTGATAAACTAATTTCATGCTTTACAATAAACCAATTTAAGGCTTTAATTACTCAAGCGAGCATACATATTTATATATAGATGTGAAAGCTAACTTGAAGCTTAATACCAAAGGCTATGCAAGAATCTAGGCGGAGCAAGAATCGATGGCAAGTGTGTCAGATTTAGTATTACACACATTTTGTGATGTTGTTAGTCTTGGGACTAACAGGCGTACTTTATGGTTATATGGTTTCATTTGCAATTGTATGGTATGATGAATGAACCTAAAATGGTAACATATAGTGTTCATCATGTTTTTGGATTGTGCGGGGATGCGTAACTTTTGGTGTATTGTATATATAGTAGTGTATTATGATCACTGTGTGAGAGGTTGTTATCTTCTTGTGAAGTGTATAGAGGATTTTTGGGCTTGCATTGACAGCTTGAGCTGTAGTGAGTTTTTCTAATCTCTTAGCTGAAGTGAGCGTTTTTAACCTCTAACTTGTGTGATATTGGATTTGGATAAGGGTTGGTAGTGAATCTGAACAGAGTTCAGTAGTTGACTTTGGAAAGCTTTGTCAATAAGTAAAGGGCAGTATCTTAGGAACCATTGAGAGGAATGATCCAAAGCATTGGTGGACTCCAATGTATAGTGGGGTGCTGGGAGGTGTTGGAGACACCCAGGACAGATGTCCCTGAGCCAGTACCAGCAGCGTATGCTGAAGAAATGTGGAGAGTGTAGGTTTCCACTGATAGGCGGTTTGGACACTATGCTCTCTGTCGGGAGGACAGATGAGGTCTACGGAGATGTGTTTGTTTGACTGTCTAGTCATACAAGGCCTGTCATGGTGATGGGTATTGTACCGTCTATTACTCGGGAAGAGGATGTATATTGTATGTAGGAGTTAGCCTACAAAGGATCATCTAGGACTGGGAAACGATTAGTCTGGAACGGTGGAAACTGCGGGACGGATTCTTCAGGAGAACGGCAGTTATATTCTTCAGGAGAAGAATTAACTTTGGAGGGAACACAAGAAGTGTGTACGTGTCAAGGACGGGATCGTGAACGAGATCAACTAGTGGAATTTGGAACGGTATTTATTATTGAGCTCATAGTGATATAATTGTAGTTAACGGAATTACTGTATTGGCCATTGACATTTATAGTATTTAAATATTGCGTAATTAAGTGGGAGGCTTAATTGTGAATAGTATTATATTCTCTTTTGTTTGAGAGAAAGATTTCGTACATATTTGATATTGATTGTGAAAGTTACTTTATACAGAATTGATATCAGTTCCTATTATTTGTTGTAATAAATAACCTTCTTTAGTAAGAAGAGGGGAACTAAGCGAAATCTTATTGTCCCGTGTTTAATTTCTGCACCGATTGAAGGGAAAGATTGCGAGTGTGCACGGAGAGATTGTTGAGTGAAATGCGTGTGCGGGAGCGTGTTTCTACAGCATGACAGTCCTTTAGGTCTCAATGGGAAGCAACAAAAGCTTCAATCTTATATATATATTTTCGAAATCTGTCTGTCTGTCTGTCTGTGTGTCCCTTATGCACGGCCACAGTTCTCAACCGATCAACACCAAATTTGGCATCAAGCATCCTTGGCACCCTCCGAAGGTCATGCCGTCCTTACTTTTCGGAAACCTCCGCCAAGGGGTCGTGGGGAGGGAGGGGGACCGAAAATCTTTAAGGGGCCATAACTTCCACACCGCAGGTCCTAGAGTCTTGAATCTTGGCATGGATGTACTTTCGCTTATGGCCGTTCTGATGATGGCGTACCAATGAAGATCAAGGTCAGGGAGATCGGTATGCCTTGAAAGTGGTAGGGGTCTAATGATTGGGTTTTACTGTCCCACGCATATCTCCCGAACTGCTTTACCGAATCGTTTCCAGTTTTGTGTGGTGGCATGTCACCATGAGAGAAGGCATCCGTGCATAAATTATCACCGTCATGACCTTCACCTTGGCGTATGACCTTGAAAACCGAAAATCTTTAAGGGGCTATAACGTCCACACCGTTGGTCTTAGGAACTTCAAACTTGGCATGTAGGTCCTTTGCCTTATGGTTGTTCTGATGATTGCATACAGATCAAGGTCAAGGTCATGGAGATCGGTAGGCCTTGAAAGTGGTAGGGGTCAAACTTTTTCTCTTTTTTTTCAGCCACAAAAGTAAAAATATAATATTTTGCGGACCCGGCGAAACCGGTACTCAGCGGTACCGGTACTTGGCGTTACCTGTACAAGGCGTTACCAGTACTAGGCGTTACCGGTACGGGGCGTTGCGCTAGTAACAATATAATTCGGGTTTTGCTGGTAGCTCTACTGGTGGTATAGGTTAAAAAAATTAATTTGTATAGTACTAGAAAGTATGACAAAACAATTGTATATCATAAGTAGTCAGTAAAAATTCAATCAATTGCATAAAAACGCAAATTCGGTAGGTTTTTAAATGAAGTGCATGACTGAAGCCCCTTATTATTACTATTATTTTTTCATCATTTTTCAAGAATTGAGGATTGAAGTGTGGGCTGATGAATTATGCTGTATCATTTTACCTATCTTTGGGAGAAAAGGAAGCAAATAGTTCTTAAACTACTACAAAAATGTATATTGCAAGTTCTCAAACACTCAACCCACGGCACCAGGAGTGCATCTACTTCAGCATTGGGAAAAGAGGCATTTCGTTATCATTGATTATGAAAACTGCTTAGCCTTAGTGGAGCAGTGAAAGGAATTTTGTGAAGTTTTATTAAAAAAAAGCTGAACAATCACAAGCAGCCTTCAGTCAAACAATCCTGGATAATTTTGTGAAGAAATAACATACATTAGCATTGTGGAATTTCATTCAAATTTGGGGGGATTACCCAGGTGTGATAATGTATTTTGTGTGAATATAATGGTCTTCCCAATAAGTTACCATCATTTGTGATCGATTGTTTCAAATCCGTTCGCAACTTATGTACTGCAAGTTCTCTAGACATAGCTCTAGCGCTAAAATCTCAAACTGTCCTTACCACTAAATACATTGCTAACCGAATAATCATTAATAAATTGAATGAGCCTTCCTAAGTAAGGAAGGTGATATTTAATTGTAATTATTATGAGGTTAGTGATGTTAGTGGGAGGACAGTTCCCTCCCTTCTACAATTTCATATGTAGCAGTTCCCTCCCTGTCAATTTTATTTTTTCAGTCTAGAGATCTTGCATCTAGCTAAATCCTGAGGCGGGAAAGGTTAGCAGCAAGCTCAAACTGTCCTCCCACTAACATCACTAACCTCATAATAATTACAATTAAATATCACCTTCCTTAGGAAGGCTCATTCAATTTATTAATTAAAGGGAAAATATTATATATATCTATAATGTCTATAAATAGACATTGAACTTATTTATCGGAAATGAAGAGTTTACATCTACCTATCATAGTTGGATTTGTTGTTAGGGTTGATTTGGTTGTGTGTGCATTGTTAAGTGGTGTTATGTTTGTTAGTGCAAGTTTTCTTTCCTTTTTATATTTTGTGTGGTTCTGTTTCTGCTTTTTAGTTTGTGTGTGTGTGTGTGTTTGTTTTCTTTGTGTTTGCTTGGTAGGGTGATATATATATATTGATTGCCTGGATATACGGCTGCGCAGCACACTGAGCGCATCATCCTTTTTTTTGTTTAATGTTTTTAATTAGGTGTAGATTTTGTTGTCAAAATTGTGTTTTTTAAAATGAGAAAAAAAGAAAGAAAATGGATTTGACTGTTTACAAATATCTGAATTCACTCCTACTTGCCTATATCTCTAGAACATCATCTTTGATTCGTTGATGCAGTGCATTATTATAAAATATTTCCATGACTTTAATTTTCAGTGCAAAGAAAACAAGGCTGGATATTTATATGCTCTCAGGGATACAGAAAAGACCTGGCAGAAAAGGTTGGTTCGTTCTTTGATTTTGAGATAAGTTTGGCTGTGAGTATAATGCACCAAAGTGTTGACAAAGGTTGATTAGTTATATTTATAACAATAATTGCTATAGCAATTATCCTCTAAGCTCTAAGTGTAAACAGAAATGGACTAGATTGAACATGGAAAATGTAGATTTGGAATAATATAAAAAAAAGTTTCTTCTTCTTTGATCACGGCCATATTAGATGCTCAGTCCGGTTCGGTTGATGAAGGTCGCAGTCAACAGCAGCAACTCAGCAGGACCCCACAGCTTGTCGCGGAGTGCCACAGCAGGCCTGGGCCAGATCTCACATCTCAGGGTGTCGAAGGTAGGGCAGTCCTGCACAATGTGGTCTGGTGTCTGTAATCCTGTGCCACACGGACATTCATCCGTGTAGGTGATCTTCAGACAGTGGAGCCGACAGTGCCCAGTTCTTAGTCTTCTTCTTCTTCAGCGGTCAATATAGCTGGCACAGCATGCCTGAGACTGGCCCTTTAGTTTTCACTCGTTGTCCTTCCCCTTTTTGTGACAAACCCCGCCCTACTGTAGAGTCACCCGTCAATCTGCTGATAAGATAACAACAGCTTGCCTGCTGCTTATTGTACTATACCCCGCGCGTAACTCCCCTGTTTTAACAGCCCGTGGGAAACAAGAGGAGACTGACATGCTACAGGACGGGTTAGAGATCACGGGATGATTGCGTCATACCACGTTGTCCTTTGACTGGATACTAAGCATGTAAGACTGATTTTGAAAATAAAATTTTAATAAAATATTTCTGAACATAATTTTGAATTTCTTTTTAAAATGTTATGTGCATTTTAATAGGTTTCCAAACAGTCTGAACATGACTACCTTTGCTTTATTAGTTTGTTCTTTAGAGTTCCGTAAAGATCATGTTATTTCATCCAATTTCTAATCATGAAGTCATCTTTTATCCGCTTTACGTCATCAAAGAAACGTTTTAGCGCCTAATTTTTTCATCGGCGCAACAGACAGCTGTGTGCTGATTACGTCAATATCGTTTTGGTTGAAATCTGCCCAGTGGAACGTTCACTAAAACTGGAAGAACACCCCCCCCCCCCCCCTCCCCCGCCACCTATGATCTTTCATTACATCCAATTTCAAATCATGAAGTCATCTTTTATCCGCTTTACGTCATCAAAGAAACTTTGAACACCTAATTTGTTCATCGGCGCAACAGACAGCTGTGTGCTGATTACGTCAATATCGTTTTGGTTGAAATCCGCCCAGTGGAACGCTCACTAAAACTGGAAGACCCCCCCCCCCCTTCCCTTCCGCCTATGATTTTCTCTTTGACTCTGTGTGTGTGTGTGTAGGTGTGTGTGTTTGCATACAAGCAGTATGACTCTGTGTGTGCGTGCACGCATATAGAAAAATAATTTGCATCACTATGTGGTGTGTGTGCGTGCGTGTGTGTATACGTGCGTGCGGGCGCGCGCGCACGCACATACATGCATGTGTTTGCACAAGCACTATATAGTAAGCATATCCCCAACATACATACAGTGGAGTCCAACTATAACGAACTCGCTTTTAATGAAATTTCGCGATTAACGAACTGACTTCAATTTCCTGGCAAATGCCCTTCTATTTGTCACTTGCAAAGCCATGGGTATAACGAACAAAAAATCCTTTTGAAATAACGAACATCCGCTTTTTACGAACGCATGTTCTACGCCCCAGGATAATTTTATTTACTTGGACAAATAGCCTATAACGAACTCAGCCTGTGCGATGTGCTGCAAAAACCTAGGCCTTCAAACTCCAAGCTAGAACGTGTTGTCAAGAGGAAGGAAGTTGGAAAATATGAACTGCGCATGCGTGAACTCATTTAGATTCACACTGGGTCATCTGCTAGGCCTAGGTTTCCTTCAGATCATTCGGTTTCTCAAGGTCGCTTTACAATTTGCGCTAAAAATAAAGATCGAAAAGTTCGTGAAAGCCTATAACAAACTAAATTTGTGTGATGTGTTGTCACTTAATGGACAAACTTGTTGAAAAGTGTGCCAAAACAGATCAGCGTCAGACAACACTGCTGAAATTCTTCAAGCCTTGTACATCCCGTGATTAAGACAGACGATCCAAACTGGTCAAGTTTATGTTTTTGGTTATCATTGGTGAGTGTTTGAACTGTTTTTGTTTTCAACATACATTGTACATGTACATGTATAACGAAATCCTGATACAACGAACTGAGTCTGTGTTCCCTTAAAATTCGTTTTACCCGGACTCCACTGTAGGCCTATTTCATTATAGTAAATTTTATCCCCATCTTATTTTGTGAATACTCCTAGATTCTTTTAATGTTATCACTTTTATTTTTTCTAAAGGTAAAGCTGCCCACCCCTCACTGTCTCTGACAAGGGATGCATGTGTGTGTATGCTTTGTGCGGAAATCAATCAATCATGTTACGGTGTCAATGAAGTCAGACACACACACAAACATAAGCCTTGTACAGAGAGAGAGAGAGAGAGAGAGAGGTTGTCGGTTCTCTTTCTAAGTCAATGAATGAAAATTCATTTAACGTCCTCCGGTCTGGAACAGACACATATGGGACAATTATAGAGATAAAGATGGTGGGAACAATCTGGAGTCAATCAGCCCTGGGTTACTTATCTATCTATGACGTGTTTATTGCTTTACTCGTCGCCTTCCAGTCCCACCACCACCCACCCCATCCCCGTTTGTCAACTGCCTTCATTAGTATTCACTGTATGCGTTCACTCACGTTTTTATGACCCTCCCTTTATCACTCTTGCCCCCAGGGCCCTGTTTATGTAATGGTCCTTTGAAGAAACTGAACACTATCATCATGTCATCCACCTCCATCTCACCCACTCACCCCCCACCCCTTCTGTGACTACTAGGGGGAATATGTCTTTAAAAAACCCCAACTCTTTTTGATGGTATTTAGCAGATTCTTTGCATGAAGGCTTTATGTCACGACGGCACTATGATGATTGAAAATGGTGACCTTTGTGAAATCCTGTCGCCACTTACAACAAACAAAAAAAACACAGACAGACACACACACACACACACACACACACACACACACACACACACACACACACACACTCACAGTGCATAGGTCAAGATGTGCCCCCCCCCCCCCCCTCCATTTCTCAGCTCTATCTCCACGCATTTTTAAAACTTGCCTTTCTTACCAAACATTAAGCTGTATTTTATTAACCTTTTCAGCTAATTATCATCTTGTTTGAATAATTAATTGCAGTCATGATAAAGGCCATTATCTAATAGGACCCCCCCCCCCCCCCCCCCCACCCCCATATGTAGTGCAGTACACTGCAGCATTTGTCACAGTCCTGATTCATTGAGTTTTTCCGTCTTGCATCTTCTACTATTATTGAATGCATGTGTTTCATTATGTAAACGGATGAAAATTAGTGTTAAATATAGCAAATGATAGAGGATGAAGTACTCAATCTGCAGTAAGAAAAGCAAGAACGAAAATGGAAACAACCAAAAAATGGAGGAGTGGGGGCGCATCTGAGAGAGAGAGAGAGAGTACAACGTGTTTTAGTATTTTACCTTCAACACTCACCCCCTCCCTTCCCTCTTCTCGGCACCTTTAATAAAAAGGTTTAATAAAAGATGGAGAAAAAAACCTCACAGAGACCTTGACCGTGCGCTATTGTTAATGCGGCTGTTGGAGAGGGACTGGTTGACAATGGGAGTGCTGGCCACTTGTGTTGCATGCTACGACTGTGGTGGTCAGCTGTTGCACAAGACAGTGGTTTGAAGTCCATCGGAAAGTGAGCCTTATCAGCTTGACACGATAACAGCCCCTTTCAGTTCGGGCCGTTGACTAATTAGCCGCCTGTTTGTGTGGTGGGGAGGAGAGAAGAAGGGTCTTTATGGCCCCTTATCTATTACTTTGGGAAGGAAATCGGGTCTGCAAAACTACAGAAGTCGACCGTTTTGTACATGGGAGGGGGAGGGGGGGGGGTGGAGGTCTGGAATTGGATGGTGGTGTTGACAGCCACGGTATGCTTGGCAAGTCTTTGAAGTAGCTGAAAACAGGGATGTCACCCTATACCACAGCTGCCCTGTTACAAGATCGGCAGTTCTTTTGAAGGCTTATCATTACAGACCGCCATGACTTGCATGTATTAGCGTGTTTGTCTGTATTCAATCTAAACTTGTTTGTCCTCCGTTTTCATGCCCATGGGCGTAGTTTTGTATTGCAAATGTAGGCCTAAAGGTTGTCACGGAAAAAAAACCCACCACACAGTAAGAATGGATTAAAGTAATCTTTCCAACAAAACTGCCTGTAAAAAAACCTCCACTATGTCACAAGATCACCAGTTGGTGGTCAGCCTGGTGGTCATATGCTAATTTATGACCCTGTCTGAGTCACATGCTAGTTGTCAGTCACGCAAAATGGGTGGGTCAGTTAGGATGACATCAGGTTTGTAGGTGGGACTTATTCTCAACTAAAGAGGCGATTTTAGTACTGGAGAAAGATGCTGTGCTGGCAGCGTCAGACTTTCAAATTGGTCACCATGACGAAGTCCACTGTCTTCCCTGCCGCCGTGGTGTAGTGGTTAGCGTCGCGGACTACTGGCTGGGAGGTCTTGGGTTCGAATCCCATCAGAGGCGAGGGTTTTTTCGGTCCTGGACCGACTCCTACCCAGAGTGAGTGGCTATGGGCTCAATGGGAAGACTGAAACCACACAGTCGAGTTTCATCCGCTTAACGGATGTGATTCTGAGAGTGTTGCTCTAATTGCAAGACCAACACTGCAGGTGTCTGTAGTTCTCGGGCCTGGTTAACGCCGGGATATATTATGAAAGGAAGCGTAGAATACAGCCCTGCCATGCAGTCTCAGACCGATACGGAACTCCATAGCATCATCATCATCGTTATCATCGGCCTCATTTTCCATCAATCATAAAATTTAAAAAATGTCTCAAATTCTGTGGCTTTGCATGCCCTGCTCTCATGGTGACCTCAGTTTCGGTTTCCAATCCAGTCTATGCCTTGGTGCATTCGGGTCAAAGTCATGGGGATCAGTGTGTTCTGGGGAGCTGTCGGTGGACGGTCGTGGTGGCGCCCTCGGAGGAGGACCTCACTCACGCTGGCTCCGCGACTAAGAGAATAGTGTCGTCAGTAGGGGGCTTAGTAGATGGTGTCCTGAACAGGCTCCACTGAACTCCACCGAAGTGACTCAGCAGAAGTGCAGTGTCTCCTCGGTTGGTTGCCTCTTGACGGCCTAACATAGATTCACTCCCCTTGGACTGCTGGTCTCGGTTTCTGCGACTTGAACAAACCCGGGTGTAGCTGCGAATTGGGATTCGGAACGAGTGGCATGAGAGCAATGCCACTGTACAGCCCAGATGATGGGACAGCAAAAAAAAAGGAAAAAAAGAAAAAAAGTCCACTGTCTTCTCCAGGTTGGTGCGGCTGCCCCAAAGCTGCACCTGCAGCTCCACCCCCCCTGGCCAGGTTTGGCGTCGTAGAGCATCATGTGTTGGGCAGTGTTGTAGTATGTGTTCAGGGGTCTGGGATCCTGAACCACACGGACATTCATCGCTATGGGTGATTTTGAGTCGATTGAGGTGGCTCAGCAGTCTGCAGTGGCCAATCCTCAGCCGGAAGAGGGTTGTTTGCTGGTGTCTGTTGAGCTGGTGGATTGTATCAACACCACTGTCTTCACCATGCCTTCTCTTCCACTGGGACCGGTAGTGGTTGTAGATGATTGTTTTTGCTTCTCTGTAGGTCACTGGATGGCTGAACTGCTCCATTCTGCTGCCTGCTTTGGAGAGAGCGTCAGCCTTCCAGTGATCCCACAGTGAGATGGTACCTATTGAAGTGTGATGGAGGACTGTTTTGAGAGATCATGGAGGGTTTTCTTGATGCTCTTCAGGTCTTGTTCACTTCTGGTGCTTTGGAGTGCCTGAAGCAGAGATCTGCAGTCAGTGAAGAAGACCACTTTCGGCGGTGGGTTGGCAGACTTTGCAATGATCTTGGTTGCATGTTTCAGAGCTGATGTTTCAGCTCGGTAATTTGAAGAGATTCTTCCTGTTGGGAAGGCCTTGGGAATCAGTGTTCCATCTGTTTTCCTGATGAAGATGCCCGCACCTCCATTCTTAACTGCTCCTTCTGAGGATCAATCAGTGAAGACATGACTCCACCCACTGGGGTGGTATTGATTCTCAATCATCTCCATTGCCAAAGCTTTCTGGAGGTAGGGGGCTTGACAGTCCTTCTTTTCAATACCAGGAACTTCAGTGATGATTGAGATCCCTTCCAGGATGTTTTCTGGTTCCTCAAAATCGGGTAGCATCTCCATTTCGGCAGAGGAGACAGGTAGCAGGTCTTCATTTCTGTGGTGAAGACTTTTGGAGAGGTGGTTGAAGCTGGTTCGTTTCAGCTTGTTCTTGGTTGGCTTTCGTATTTCAGAGTGCAAAGGGTGGGAAGGCATTCTCAGTAGCTTTTCACTGTGAATGTGCACCTTTTCCTGTCTCCTGTCTTCCAGAGGGCGCAAACTGGTGTGCATTTCCATGGCTTGGATGGGGGTCGTTTTCATCCCGCCTGTGATGAGCCGTAGCCCCGCATTCTGCACTTTGTTAAACGATTTACATTTGCTTTGGATACTGTGGCCCAAGCAGAACTGCCATATTCCAGGACTGGTCTTACAGTGCCCTTGTACACCATCTGTAAGATGTTACTGCTTGTGCCCCAAGAAGTTCCGGCCAGCTTCTTCATGATGGCAAGCTTCCTGGTGACTTTCTTCTCAGCTTCTTTAAGATGAGGGGTCCATGTCAAACGTTTGTCCAGCTTCACGCCCAGATATGTTGGGGTGTTTTCCTGTTGCAGCTCTCTTTCATTCAGCTTTAGTTTTGCAGTTTCTGGCAGGGATGACAGTGAAAAGACTGTAGTGACTGTCTTGGTGGTGCTGATTTCTACACCCCAGTCAGATGCCCATCTTCCGACATGATCCAGTGCTGCCTGCATCCTGTGGTGTGCAGTTGACAGATGTTCTGCAGCATTCCAGGCAACAAAGTCATCAGCGTGGAGGGCTCTGGAGACATACTTGATCAGTTTCTCCGCAATGTCATCTATGAAGATGAGGAAAAGAGTCGGGGAGATGACTCCTCTTTGAGGCACGCCCTGCTGAAGAGTGACTCGGTGACTGATCTTCCCGTCTAGTTTCACTCTTGCTGTGCGGTACTGGAGGAAGTCTTTGATCCAGTTGTACATCTTCCCTTCAACTTTCTTGTTGAGCAGCTTCAGAAGAAGGCCTTCTCTCCATACCTTGTCAAAGGCTTTCGTCAGGTCTACGAAGACAGCAAGTACTTTCTTCTTTTCTTGGAAGGCATTTTCGATCTCCTGGACAAGGTAAGCCAGCTGGTCTTCTGTGCTGCGGTTCTTTCTGTAGGCTGACTGAGTGTTGCTGAGCAGGTGGTTCTCTTCCAGGTGTTTCAGCAGCCTGGCATTCACCATTCTTTCCATCACCTTGCCCAGACAACTTAGCAAGCTGATTGGGCGATAGCTATACTTCTTTGTTTTGTCTTTTTGTTTCTTTCGGATGGGGATGATGACTGCTTCTTTCCACCCAGGAGTTCCAGGATTGGTTCAGAATAAGGAGGAGTTTTTCTCTAGCTACGGGTCCAAGATTTTTATCATGTTGTTGAGAATACCGTCTTTTCCAGGGGCTTTCTTTGATTTCAGTTTCTTGATAGCTGCATTGAGTTCTGCCACGGAGAAGGCTGCCATCATGGAAGATGCTGAGTTCTGGTGTTTTAGCCTTTCTTTGATCTCTTTGCAGACTTCTTGTATTCTGGCGTTGGAAAGCGTTGTTGTGCTTTCCTCCTTATAGAAGTCTGCAGGATGTTTGCTGCTCTCTTGCCAGAGTAGTGCTTGCCATCTTCCTCAATGACAGTTGTGCTGGATCTGTTTCCTGTGTCTTCATTCAGGGTTTTGGTCAGATTCCACAGCTTGCTGGTGTCCCGCTCCATGTTCAGACTGCTAGTCTTCTCACTTCAGCTCTTCTGGATCTCAGTCTGTTTTTGCTGGTTAAAAGTTTCTTTGATGCTGTTGTGTTTCTGGGTGTTCTCTGGCGTGGGATTTTGCTCCATGGCTTCAGTTTTCCATGCAGCTCCTCCAGGGTGTCACTCCAGAATGGCCTGTACTCTCTACGTTTTCCTCTTGGGATGGACTACTTTGCTGACTGTAGCACTGCCTCTGTGAAGAGCTGGACATTTTTGTTTAAGTGTTTGGAATCGTCCACTTCCTTGCATGCACTGTCAGCCATTTATCTGAAGAGGGCCCAGTTGGCTCGTTTGAAGTTCCAGCTTGGAGCCATACTGTGGTCGGTGCATCCTGTGCTGGAAATGGTGAGGATGTTTGGCAAGTGGTCGCTTCCTCCTAGCTGAGTGCTGACTGCTCTGGAAGTGAGGTGATGGATATCTTCTATTGCCATAGCTAGATCTGGGGTTGACGTGGTTTTCCATGCTCTGGAGTAACATGTTGGGGTGTCTTTGGCCAATGGGCTGGTTGATAAGGATTAGCTTGTTATCCATCATCCAGTCTTCTACTTCTTCACCACGCGAGTCCATTTCCTCGTAGCCCCAGCTTGGTGAATGACTGTTGAAGTCTCCAATCACAAGGTGCCTGGATTCCTCAAGCTTCACTCTGTGTAATGCAAGAACTGAGGGACAGGAGGGCTGTAGCAGTTGGTGATCAGTAGATCTATTCTATCATGTTACTGTTTTGAACTGAGTTTACTCTTCCAACTTGGGGCAAATGCCAATTTACCGAAGCCCATAGTCTAAATAAGACTAAAATTACTTCCCTTGGCACAGTTGCCGTGCATATAGCCAGTGGTATGACTTGGGTGACGTCACTTCCGTAGCGGCTATTTCAACTCAGAATAAATTTTCCAACCTTTGGGGCTGCCATGTTGTTACTTCCCTCTGCCATTTAATTTGTTTATCTGCTTGTTTTTACGCCATCCCGGTTATTTCTGTGTTCCCATCCCCAAGTGGGTTTTAGGTTTGGTCGGCTAGTGCTATTTGAAATATTATTTTGTTGATTACATGATTATAAATGGATTTTTTTGAATTTTATTTGATTGAACTTGTCGTGCCGGTCTTTGCCCCTGGCACCATGTCGTCTGTCGACCCTGTCCCTACTCCAGTTTCTACTGTAGTTTCATCTGGTTCTGTTACTCCTAAGCAAGGGAATGATGAGAAAGGAAAGTTTCTCCCAGTTGTTTTTTCAGCTAGTGCTAAAAAGGAGCCAAAGGCTAAGTCATCTAGTTCAAGGAAGAGGAGTCTCTCCCCCCCCCCCCCCCCCCCCACTCTCCCCTCTCCTATCGTCGAACAGGAGCAGGTTATTACTGTAGTAGATTCCTCATCTCTCGTTGCAGAGATGATAGCGGGCTTTCACGACAAGGGTATGGTGTTAGTCCCTTCCTCTTCTCTGACTTCGCACTTAGTTGAATCGAGGCCCACCTCGACTCTGACTACTAAGACAAAACAGACTTCTCAGGCCAATCCCACAGATGAAATTGGATTTTTAGCGGATCCTTATGATCAGGACACAGCAGGAAGTCATTCTGACCACTCTCAAGATTTTTTCACCGTTGGGGATGAAATTCCAGCAGTTTTTTCACCCGATCAGTTGGCCCACATGGAGCGACGCACAGGCATTTGTTTGTCCACAGGACCCATACACGGACAACTACAAGCCGTCACTGGCCCGCACGGGTCCCCCCGCACGGTCGGACCGGACCGTCCGTCCTCTGACTACCCATGCAGAGATTTCCCTTGGACATGTGAGTTGCAAACCGCCCGTACGGGCAATGGAAACCCCAGACTCTCTCTCACGGAAAGAAAACCAGAATTATCTCAAAGCATGATCACAAAAGTGAGTGCTTCTGCCCGATCCGTTCACGGAACAAACACCGTGTCCGCTACCACTGGCCCTTCTTTCGCTCAGCCGTTCACGGCTCCCGTGCAACCGTCACGGTCTGTCTGGTCCGGTCACAGCACACCCGTGACCACTACCCGACCTTCATCCGCTCAGCCGTTCACGGCTCCCAAGCAACCTTCACGGTCCGTCCCGGTCCGGTCATGGCACACCCGTGACCGCTACCCGACCCGTCCACAAAAGAAGTGACGGCTACCAGTTCGACAGCAACGGCTCCAATGGCAACCGTTGTGTCGACAACCGCTACTATGGCTCCCGTGATGACGGCACCATTCCGACCTCCACTGGCCGTGAACGCCCCTCTTCGAGGAGAAACCCAGCGGATGAATTGCCTTCTAATCATCCCTACAGGCAGCATTAACTTTTCGGCAAGATTCATCCGTGGAGAATGAATTTTATCCATCTCTCCCCGTAGGGTCTTGTCCTCGGGGCGGCGCGCTGGCTGGCCGGGTCATGCCCGGTATGCCCAAGCGCCGTTCGTGGGACGGAAGCAGCCTTTTCAGTAAAGCCCGCTCCACCTTTGAAGGATCCGGGACTCTCGGCCGACTCAAGTGCAGGTTCTCTGTTGGAATGCCTTCCAGCATGGGAACACTTGGTCGCGAGCCCCTGGATCCTTCAGATGGTGCGGGCAGGCTTCCGGTTCCCGTTTTCTCGGGAACCTCCCCTGTCTTCCTCCTCCATCTCCTTCCCCCCCCCCCCATGGACCAAGCGAAGTTCAACGTCCTTCAAAAGGAGATCAACTCCCTTCTTCAGAAGTCAGCCATTGTGCCAGTCGTCCCTACGGACCCGGGGTTCTACTCCAGACTCTTCGTGGTGCCCAAGAAGAACGGGGAATTTCGCCCGGTCCTGAACCTTTTCCCCCTCAACAAATTCATCTGAACCCCCAAGTTCAAGATGGAAACTGCCACTTCCATCCGTCTAGCAGTTCATCCCAATGACTGGTCCACTTCCATCGACCTCAGAGACGCATACTTTCACGTGGCCATCCACCCTTCTCGCCATCGCTTCTTGAGGTTTGTCTGGGGGCAGCAAACCTACCAGTTCATGGCCTCTGCCCTTTGGACTATCCCCAGCTCCGTGGATCTTCACCAGAATCGTCAAGGAGTTAGCCCGCCTCGCCAGGGCGAGATCTATCCGCCTGCGCATCTATCTCGACGATTGACTTTTTCTGGCCTCATCCCGCAGTCTCTGTTGTGCCCACACCGACACGCTGGTCAAACTGTCTCGTTCTCTGGGCTTTCGAATCCACGAACAGAAATCAGATCTCGTCCCTTCGACCACCTTCTCCTACCTGGGGATGGTGTTCGATACAGTGCGGTTTTGTGTCCACCCATCTCAGGAACGAATCCACAACCTGTTGAACTCAGTGACTCTTCTCAGACAGAAGTCTTCGGCGTCAGCCCGGCAACTTCTTCAGCTTCTCGAACTGATGGAGTCTGTTTCGGACCTGCTACCGTTGGCCAGAGTACACAAGAGGCCTCTTCAGCGCCACCTCTCGGCCAGAGCAATCTCTCATGTGCCACTCGATCACCAGATAGAGCTAGGTCCCTGGTTCCTCGAATCGACAGCTCAATGGACGAAGGTCTCTTGGCTCAACGACTCAGTTCCCATCCGTCCTCGTCAACAGCAACGGTTCCTCCACACGGATGCGTCTACAGCTGGATGGGGAGCTCATTTAGACGATGAGGAGGTTTCAGGTCTTTGGACCCCGTCAGAGTCACTCCTACACATCAACCTTCTCGAGCTAGAGGCGGTTGCTCGAGCTCTCAAAATCTTCGCTCCACTTCTCTCGGACTTCTGAGTCACTGTCTGCGGCGACAACACCACAGCCCTTTCATACCTGCGTCGCCAGGGCGGCACACACTCCGTGCCCCTCTCAAAGAGAGCGGAAGAGATACTGCTGTGGGCTCAAGCCAACCACACCTTCCTCTCTGTGGAATATGTCCCCGGAAAACTCAATGTTCTGGCGGACCAGCTCAGCAGGAAGGGCCAGATTCTCCCAACGGAGTCTCTACATCCTCTGTGGGAGGGCCACCAAGTACAATTCAAGGCTTCAGCTCTATGTTTCTCCTATGAGGGACCCCCAGGCACTGGCGCGCAATGCCTTCTCCATACCCTGGACAGGCATGTCGGCATACGCCTACCCACCGACATCACTCCTTCCAAAAGTCCGGAAGAAGTACTGCCGCGACAAGCCTCGCTTGATCCTCATCGCCCCGTTCTGGGAGTCCAGTCCCTGGTTCCCCGAACTAGTCAACCTGTTTCACGCGCCTCCCATCCGTCTGCACCTGACAGACCGCACCCTACTCCAGCCACGCACAGGAGTCGGTCACGCAAGCCCAGAAACGTTTCAGCTGACCGCATGGCTACTATGCGGTCAAGCCTGCAATCACGAGGGATCCCATCCAGAACTATTGACCTCATGCTGAAAGCCAGGAGACAGAGTACGAACAGACTCTATGACATTCGGTGGGCATCATGGTTCGAGTTCTGCTCTTCTCACGGTATCCCCCCCCCCCCCCCCCCCCCCTGAATCCTTCAGGCTCTGAGTTTGCCCAGTTCCTTTCTCATTTACACTTTGATAAGGGTCTTTCAGCGCAAACTCTCAACGGATACAAGTCCGCTGTCTCTCATACTGTAGCTGTATCTAGAGGCAAGAAGTCTCCCTCCTTCTTGAGCTCCATAGAGGTGTCTCATGTCATTGATGCAGTTCGCAACCTTTCGGTTACTTGGTCGGTTAGGTTTCCTCAGTGGAATATCTTCCTCGTCCTGTCATTCCTCAGGGATCATTGTGAACCCATGTCGTCTCTTTCGCTCAAGTTACTCACTTTCAAAACTGTATTCCTTGTCTCTCTAGCCATGGCTAGGCGTGTTAGCTGGGTTCACGCTCTTAGCGGTTTAGATAGCGACATTGAGTTCTGTGCTGATCCCCAATCTGTGACACTGTCCTTTTTGCCAGAGTTTCGGGCTAAGAATCAGCCCTCCCAGACCTCTTCACCTTCTGTCACCATTCAGAGCCTCAGGCAGATCCTCTCACAGGATGATGAGGATAGGTTCTTATGTCCAGTCAGAGCTATTAAGTTCTACCTGAAGAGAACTTCTTCTTTTAGGGGGCAACGACGGAGGCTGTTCATCTCTCTGAATGAGAGGTATGCTAAGGACATAATCAAATCCACCATTTCTAGGTGGTTAATTTACACTATTAAATTAGCCTACGCCCATGCTGACAAAGCCTTGCCCCTCAATCCAATAAGGGCTCATGAAATCAGAGCCATTAGTGCCTCACTCGCCATGATCAAAGGTGTCATTTGTCCAACATCATGGAATCAGCATTCTGGAGGTCCCAGTCCACCTTCAGCAGCTTCTACCTCAGGCATTATTCAGCACGCAGGCAGGACAACTCCTTCGGCATCAAGAAGGCTGTCCTGGCTCAGAGCCCGGTCTCCTTGAATTAAGGTAACTTGTAGGGGTATTTGTTGTTTGTATACATATTCATGTTTTTTGGGGGGAATGAGGGTTTATCTGATCTGTACAAGTGGTCCCTTTTCCAGGAGACCTATCTATGAATACCCAAGGAATTGGGTCCTCTTGGGTGAGTTGTATTGTCTAATTGTTGTGGTTTTTTCTCTAAGAGTTCAACAATGTTTCTTTGCCCACCTCCTCGTTGGCAATCAACTCATTCGTAGTGAAACGGTAACATGATAGAATAGATTGTTTGATTTAGATTAATATATCTATCTATTCTATCTACATACTTACCATTTCACTACGAGTAAAGGTTCCCTCCTATCTTCCCTCCTTTGTGAACCATTGTTTAACTCAAGTTTCAGGAAAATTTATCCTGAGTTGAAATAGCCGCTATGGAAGTGACGTCACCCAAGTCATACCACCGGCTATACACACGGCAACCGTGCCAAGGGAAGTAATTTTAGTCTTATTTAGACTATGGTCTTTGGTAAATTGGCATTTGCCCCAAGTTGGAAGAGTAAACTCAGTTCGTAGTGAAATGGTAAGTATATAGATAGAATAGATAGATATATTAATCTAAATCAAACAATCTCCACTGGACAAAAGAAGCTTGACTGTAATGTGTTCTAGTTCTTCTTTTCTAGATCTGCAAATCTCAACTGCAGGAATTGAGGTTTTGACAAGGGTGATAATTCCTCCTTTGTGTCTGTCTTCTCTGTCTTGGCGGAAGGCTTCATAGCCTCTTATGAAGAATCGTTGAGGATCTTTCAGGTGTGTTTCTTGAATGCAGATGACATCAATTTTGTTTTTGCGGGGAATTCTTGAAGCTCTGGCTTCTTGTTCCTCAGCCCTTCTGCATTCCTCTGAGCCACGTTGAGATTGAAGGATGGCTGGGTTGACTGGTCAGTAGCTCTACTCTGCTTTCCCCTGACCGTCAGGTCCATAGAGGCACCGGTCGCTTGGGTGGGCCCCTTTGAGGCAGAGGGCCCGGCTCCGCTCACCCCCGGTTGTCGCTGTGAGGAACGACGCCATAATGATAATTTTGTCTGACGCATTACCATCATCATTGATGCGTGTGTGTCCTGTTGTATCTCCAGTCTGCGCCGTAGCTGACACACTCCGTCTTCGGCAGGCTGGATCAAGTTTTCTGTAGGGGGGCTTCTCCCTTAGCTCAAGACTGAAGAGTCCAACCCTGTGAGCACAGGGGGGATTGTTCACCGAGGATCCCACCCCGGGGCTAGAGCTTTTAACGCGGCTCTTACCCGCATTTGATGTACCTGAAGGCCGTGTCGCTATCCGCCACCTGCTACCCGCTGGGTTGGGGATGGTCGCCCCACTACTTATCTGGAGGTAGTCTGGTCTCAGTGTTCTTAGTCTGAAGATGGCGACCTGCTGGGCACGGTCCAGCTGGTGGATGCTGTCCTCTCCAGAGTCAAGCTGCAGACGCTCCCTCCATTTTGTTCTGAAGTGACCACAAACAAATTTTACTTCTCCGTATGACATGGGGTGTGTAAAAAAAAAGAAGATCAACCGTAAAGTATTCAAAATGAAAAGTGAATATTATCAGAAGTAGGCCTATTGTCCTCATTGATGGTTCTACTGATGTGTTGTTATATCATCATCATCATCCATCATCATTATCATTATTATCATCATATCATCATCATCATCATATATTTTTGTTTTTCATATTATTACTAATATTGGTAGTGGTGGTGGTTCCCATTTTACTTATTCATTATTTATCATCATCTTCATCATTATCACTGTTGTTGTTGTTGTTGTAGTGATTGTCCACTTAACTCTTTTAATCAATCAAATGTATTTATTGTCTTCAATGAAGAAAATCTTTTTTCAGCATGCACTTAAATCTAAAACTGGCGGGACATTATATAATAAACTAAGACATAAAATACATAAAACTGGCGGGACATTATATAATAAACTAAGACATAAAATACATGCATAAAAGCACATGTTATTCACCAATTAAGTTTGTCACCCCCACCCCCCCCACATATACATATGACATATCCACTTGCACACACACATATGCATGTGCATGCACACACACGCATGTATACATGCACACGCACGTACACACACACATGCACACACACACACACTCTCTCTCTCTCCCACACATACACCAGTTTCACACAATATGAATGTGTCAGACACCAAACACTAGGTCACACAGAAACCCAGACATTTTTGTATCAAATAACAACACTTTAAGGCTCTTGGAAATGTCCATCTTAGTCAGCCACACAGACAATAGGATGAAAGAGAGCGGGGAAAAGCCTACCTTAAAAAAAAAAAGGGGTGGGTGGGTGGGGGGGAAATGAACAAGAAAAAAAAGGAGGAAAGGAAGGAAAAAATAAAATAAAGTGTTAAAAATGAAGGCGGAAGTGGTGGTGGGTTGCATGATGAGTGAGCAAGATAGCGGAGAGCAGATGAATGATTGGGTGTGGTGTGAGAGTTACATATTTGTTAATGTAAATTTATGTTTCATACTTTTATTTAATATTTTTATTTTACACGGTGGAAGACAAGTTTCCATGTGCATTGTACAATGCCAATGGACAATAAAGAAACTTATCAAAGAGATGTGTGTAAGTGAACACACATCGTACATGTACAAGCGCGCACGCACACACACACACTTACACACACACACACACACACACACACACACACACCTAGTTTTAGAGCTTGTGTCAGTGATTTTTTCATTAAAGAAAAGCATGCGCACTCAAAAAATTAGTTACTCTGCTTTTGTCGGTTGAGATGCAACTGACAACCAAGAACGTCGAAAAATGCGTGGCGCTAGAAGAGTTAATCAGTGTCAAAATCAACTGGCTAGAGAGAGAAACAATAAACGGACAATAGGGATCAGTTTTGCACATGCTGAGAAAGCAGCTTGAAATGCCTCCAGACAAGCCTTGATATGGAAACTTGAAGGCAAACGAAGGAGAGGCCGGCCAGAAAACACCTGCTGAAGAGACCTCCTGGCATGCACCAAGAGAATGGGCCATACTAGGAATCATTTAGAAGTTAAGGCATAGATGGAGGGCTGTGGAGTTATTTTGGTTGATCGTCATGGTACAATACTTAAGATGCAGTCTTGATATTTGACTTCACATGATTTCATTCCATTAGACTTGCTCGAGATTTCTTGTAGCTTTAAATTGGGTCAGTTTGTGACTGCTTCACTGAAATTCAGTGCAAAGCTTATTGTAGTTGCATGGTATTTAGTGTTGCGGGGAAGTACAAAAGATGTGTCTTGGTATATTTTTCAGATGGGCGCATTCAAAATGCCTCTCAGATATAAGCAGCTGCTTGAGGAATATGGAAACACATGTGATGGTAGGTATAAGGTGATTTTACTTACTATTTTATTCTTGTCATTACGAAGATACATAGATGATACATAGATGCTCCTTCTTGCAGGATTTTTAAATTGCCTATAGTCTGGCATCGCCGGATTATGAGAATTTTGAGAAGCAACGATTTTCTTGCACACCCACACACACACACACACACACACACGACACAGATAAAACCATTTAAAAAACAAAATTGGAGTGAGTGAGTTGTTATTTTTTAAAAGAGAGTGAGTGGTGATTTCTGCTGACAACAAAGGGTATAAAAAGGCACAGCCATTCGCTTTCCCTTAGCAGTCCTTGGTTTTATCGACAAAGGTTTTAACAATAAACCGAAAATTTTAAATTTCCACTACCTGGGTGTTTGCTGTTCTCTTTTATCCCACCCCCCCCCTCTCACACTTGCTACAATAAACGTTGGTCTGTATAAGCCATTGATATTTCAAAAGGAAGGTAGCCACTTGCATATTGTCTAGAGGGGTGAAAACAGAGCAGTAAATGTGTGTTTGTGTGCGCGCTGGCCCCTGCACTCCGCCAGGGCAAATGCTGAGTATACTGTTTTAGCCATATCATATTCTGTGTGTAATCCCAGCTTTCCCTTTTTAAGCCAAAGTTTTTGTAGAGAGTTCTAATGAATCGCGAAGGCAGTTGCCCGATGATTATATTGATTATATTTTTTTTTGTCTTTGGGATTTTGTTTTGATTCCATTTTTGAAGGGGATCATAAATACTAGCATGAGCTAAAGTAAACCATTTTTTAAGAAAAGGGTGAAGGTAGGGTACAATTAAAAAAATTCTGGCATTTCCACTACCTGGTGTTTTGCCTGTTCTCTTTATAAAGAATCCCCCGACCT
>CM065688.1:26510231-26530231 GCA_017654935.2 Phymorhynchus buccinoides
ACATGGAGTACACAGTACTACTCCGGGGAGGTGGACGAGGACGCTTTTGGTGAGTCAGGCATGTTGTTGTGGTTGTGGTTGTTGTTCTACATGGAGTACACAGTACTACTCCGGGGAGGTGGACGAGGACGCTTTTGGTGAGTCAGGCATGTTGTTGTGGTTGTGGTTGTTGTTCTACATGGAGTACACAGTACTACTCCGGGGAGGTGGACGAGGATGCTTTTGGTGAGTCAGGCGTGTTGTTGTGGTTGTGGTTGTTGTTCTACATGGAGTACACAGTACTACTCCGGGGAGGTGGATGAGGACGCTTTTGGTGAGTCAGGCGTGTTGTGATTGTGGGTGTTGATGTTATGGTTGTTGTTATGGTTGTGCTTTTTGGTCTACACGGTGTACAGGCATGTTCTGGAGTATTACTCTGGGGAGCGGGGTGAGGATGCTTTTGGTGAGTCAGGCATGTTGTTGTGGTTGTGGTTTTTGGTCTACACGGTGTACAGGCGTGTCCTGGAGTATTACTCTGGGGAGCGGGGTGAGGATGCTTTTGGTGAGTCAGGCATGTTGTTGTGGTTGTGGTTTTTGGTCTACACGGTGTACAGGCGTGTCCTGGAGTATTATTCTGGGGAGCGGGGTGAGGATGCTTTTGATGCGCCAGTCGTGTTATTTGTTGTTGTAGTTCTAGACTTTGTTTTCCTTCATTCTTAGTCGATCGCTCAGTTTCTTGTCATGTGAGTGTAGATGCCTCATGCTGTTGTTATACACCTAACTAAGAAATAGTTAGGCCCAGCATGTCCAGCTTGGGCTGGAAAAAATCTTTGTAAGAGTTTTAGAACAAAACCAGGAGAATGGACCAGTAACACAGAAAGATAGTAGATGACAGTAAGCAAAAAGAAAAGGTAGAGTCGAAGAGAATGACAGATTGGAGGAAGTTACAAGCACATAACTTTTAGAAGGTGGGGGAACTATTTGTACAAAAGACCTCCTGGTATCCCCACAGGGAGGGTGGTGTTTTGTTTTTATTGTTTGTGTTGGATGAGAAAGAGAGATAAGAGGAAAGGAGAGGGTGGATGGAGATGCATGCACAGACACTGAGACAGAATGGGGAGGGGGTGGGAGTGAAGAGGGTATGAGTGAGAGAGGAGAAAGAAGGGGAGGGAGGCAAATAGAAGAACGAGAGGGAAGATATTATGTAGGGGTGGATGGAGATGCATGCACAGACACTGAGACAGAATGGGGAGGGGGTGGGAGTGAAGAGGGTATGAGTGAGAGAGGAGAAAGAAGGGGAGGGAGGCAAATAGAAGAACGAGAGGGAAGATATTATGTAGGGGTGGATGGAGATGCATGCACAGACACTGAGACAGAATGGGGAGGGGGTGGGAGTGAAGAGGGTAGGAGTGAGAGAGGAGAAAGAAGGGGAGGGAGGCAAATAGAAGAACGAGAGGGAAGATATTATGTAGGGGTGGATGGAGATGCATGCACAGACACTGAGACAGAATGGGGAGGGGGTGGGAGTGAAGAGGGTATGAGTGAGAGAGGAGAAAGAAGGGGAGGGAGGCAAATAGAAGAACGAGAGGGAAGATATTATGTAGGGGTGGATGGAGATGCATGCACAGACACTGAGACAGAATGGGGAGGGGGTGGGAGTGAAGAGGGTAGGAGTGAGAGAGGAGAAAGAAGGGGAGGGAGGCAAGTAGAGGAACGAGAGGGAAGATATGTAGGGGTGCTAATTTTCTAGGATACGCCAGAAATTTTGGTGTTTTTTTAATTGCCCTAACTTGTCACAATGTGGCTTCCGGTTTGTGGAGTACCGAAACTTGTGGCTTCTGGTTTGTTATGTGTCAAAACTTGTGGCTTCCGGTTTGTGGTGTGCTGAAACTTATGGCTTCCGGTTTGTGGCGTACCGAAACTTGTGGTTTCCGGTTTGTGGTGTGCTGAAACTTGTGGCTTCTGGTTTGTGGAGTACTGAAACTTGTGGTTTCCAGTTTGTGGTGGGCTGAAACTTGTAGCTTCCGGTTTGTGGAGTACCAAACTTGTGGCTTCCGGTTTGTGGAGTACCGAAACTTGTGGCTTCCGGTTTGTGGAGTACTGAAACTTGTGGCTTCCGGTTTTTGGAGTGTCGAAACTTGTGGCTTCCGGTTTGTGGAGTACCGTAACTTGTGGCTTCTGGTTTGTGGAATGCCGAAGCTTGTGGCTTCCATTTTGTTATGTGCCGAAACTTGTGGCTTCCGTTATTTTGAAAACTACGATTGGAAGTTCCGTAAGCGATGACGATATTTTGAGTGAAACTTGGGTACTTTTGACGTAAAAAGTGTGTGCACACACACGCACACATGCATGCTTACAGTGACACACACATGCACACCGCTCAACAAAAGTTTAATTGATTGTGAATATATGGAGGTTTTGAAGTTATTTTCTTCTGAAGTTGACCTAAAAATGTGCGTCCCTCCCCTCAACAAAAGTTTTATTGTTTGTGAATGTTCCAAGTTTGAGGTTTTGACATCAGACCCCCTTGGTAAATATGTATCTTTTATTGACTCTATGCCTACAATCTCCGTTTACTTTGTTTCCCTTGCAACTGTGAATCCACGAAACAAACTCATTTTTGGATCAGTAAATCCATGTTCTGTACCAAGATGTTTTGGGGAAATATAACAATATGCATCAATCAATCACCCTTGGTTTATCTGGAGCCATCAAACTGATCAAATAAAATTTAAGTTAATACCAGCCGCCGTGGCGTAGTGGTTAAGTCGCGGACTACTGGCTGGGAGGTCATGGGTTCGAATCCCATCAGAGGCAAGGCTTTTTTTCAGTCCTGAACCGACTCCTACCTAGAGTGAGTGGCTTTGGGCTCAGTGGAAAGACTGAAACCACGCAGTCGAACTTCATGCGCTTAACAGGTGCGATTCTGAGAGTTGCTCTAATTTTGTTACCAACACTGCAGGTGTCTGTAGTTCTCGGGCCTGGTTAATGCTGGGATATCATGAAAGGAAGTGTAGAATACAGCCCTGTCGTGTAGTCTCAGACCAACACAGAACTCCATAGCATCATCATCATCATTGTCACCTGAAAGAAAGCCTCCCCAGTCAAAGAAAAGCTTCACAACTTTTCATTTCAAGGGAGTAAACCTTTTATGGCTTAATAGCCATGCTACCACTTGGGTAGTTTCCCTTGGAGTGAAGCTCGTAGACAGTTGTCAGTGTCTCTCTATGATGAAAGTAAAACTTTCAGTTGCTGTTTCAATCTTTTTTTCACAAAAAACAAAATAGTCGTTCAGTAAAGATAATTTTTTTTTATATTCCACAAAGGAGACTTTGCTACTCTTCAAACCACAAATGGTTTCTTTACTCCAGGCAATTTGATTCTGACTGATTTGTAAATATTCAGTGTATTTGCATGTTATGTTCAAACAGTCCCAGAACTTCAAAACTACACAGGCACACACACTTGTCACACACACACACACATACATGCATGTGTTAATGGACACAAACATGCACACACAAGCATACATACACAAACGTGTGCGCGCAAACGCACACATACGCACGCGCACGCACACGCACACGCACACACACACACACACACACAGGATTTGCATATGACTTTCTTGTCTGTTGCTTAATATGACAGACAGCTACAGTGGAACCTCCCTTATAAGACCTCCCTTCATAAGACCCCCTCCCACATATAAGACCTACTTCTCTCAAACATTGCCCTTTGTAAGTATTAAAATTACCTCCCTTTAAGACCACTCCCTTATAAGACCTTCAAAAATCATCCCAAATGAGGTCTTATAAGGGAGGTTCCACTGTACTTGTTATACTTATATAATCTGCTGCATAGCTCCTGGTTTCTGTAGGTCAGATCAAAAGCTCAGCAAGCTTGATCAGTTCCATTGGCAAGCAGTATCGGTTGCAGTTGGTACATGTCTATCATGCTCAACACATCAAACGTTGATTTGTCTGTATCAAAATAATGGAGATGGTGTGCTGGCATTAGGACCAAATAATGCGCTAACATGTCACTGCTCCGTTTCTCTGTCTCTGGTTTGTCTGTCTGTCTCTCTTCCTCTGCGTCTTTCCATTTCTCTTTCTTGCTTGCTCATTCTGGCTATGTGTATGTCACTCTCTTCCTCTGTCTCTTTCCATTTCTCTTTCGTGCTTGCTCATTCTGGCCATGTGTATGTTGCTCTCTTCCTCTGTCTCTTTCCATTTCTCTTTCTTGCTTGCTTATTCTGACTATGTGTATGTCGCTCTCTTCCTCTGTCTCTTTCCATTTCTCTTTCGTGCTTGCTCATTCTGACTATGTGTATGTCTCTCTCTTCCTCTCTCTCTTTCCACTTCTCTTTCTTGCTTGCTCGTTCTGACTATGTGTATGTCTCTCTCTTCCTCTGTCTCTTTCCACTTTCTCTTTCTTGCTTGCTCATTCTGACTATGTGTATGTCGCTCTCTTCCTCTGTCTCTTTCCATTTCTCTTTCTTGCTTGCTCATTCTGACTATGTGTATGTCGCTCTCTTCCTCTGTCTCTTTCCATTTCTCTTTCTTGCTTGCTCATTCTGACTATGTGTATGTCGCTCTCTTCCTTTGTCTCTTTCCATTTCTCTTTCTTGCTTGCTCATTCTGGCTATGTGTATGTTGCTCTCTTCCTCTGTCTCTTTCCACTTCTCTTTCTTGCTTGCTCATTCTGACTATGTGTATGTCTCTCTCTTCCTTTGTCTCTTTCCACTTCTCTTTCTTGCTTGCTCATTCTGGCTATGTGTATGTCTCTCTCTTCCTCTGTCTCTTTCCACTTCTCTTTCTTGCTTGCTCGTTCTGACTATGTGTATGTCTCTCTTTCTCTGTCTCTTTCCATTTCTCTTTCTTGCTTGCTCATTCTGACTATGTGTATGTCTCTCTCTTCCTCTGTCTCTTTCCATTTCTCTTTCGTGCTTGCTCATTCTGACTATGTGTATGTCTCTCTCTTCCTCTCTCTCTTTCCATTTCTCTTTCGTGCTTGCTCGTTCTGACTATGTGTATGTCGCTCTCTTCCTCTCTCTCTTTCCATTTCTCTTTCGTGCTTGCTCATTCTGACTATGTGTATGTCGCTCTCTTCCTCTGTCTCTTTCCATTTCTCTTTCTTGCTTGCTCATTCTGGCCATGTGTATGTCGCTCTCTTCCTCTGTCTCTTTCCATTTCTCTTTCTTGCTTGCTCATTCTGGCCATGTGTATGTCGCTCTCTTCCTCTCTCTCTTTCCATTTCTCTTTCTTGCTTGCTCATTCTGGCCATGTGTATGTCGCTCTCTTCCTCTCTCTCTTTCCATTTCTCTTTCTTGCTTGCTCGTTCTGGCCATGTGTATGTCGCTCTCTTCCTCTCTCTCTTTCCACTTTTCTTTCTTGCTTGCTCATTCTGGCTATGTGTATGTTGCTCTCTTCCTTTGTCTCTTTCCATTTCTCTTTCTTGCTTGCTCATTCTGACTATGTGTATGTCGCTCTCTTCCTCTGTCTCTTTCCAATTCTCTGTCTTGCTTGCGTCTTCTTCTTCTCCGATCACTCAGACAGCTTCCTGTCAATTATGAGCGCAGATGCGTCATGCTACCATTATGCACCTAATTAAGAAATAGTTAGGCCCAGCAAGTCTGACTTCGGCTGGAGGAAATGTTTTTGAAAAATGTTTTGTAAAAAAAGGCAGGAGAATGGACCGGTTCGGCAGAAAGATAGTAGATGACAGTAAGCTAAGGGAAAAGGCAGAGTCAAAGAGAGTGACAGATTAGAGGAAGTTACAAGCACAGAAGTTTCAGAAGGTGGGGGAACTATATACAAAAGCCCCCTCCCGGTATTCCCACGGGGGGTCTTGCTTGCTCATTCTGGCTATGTGTATGTCGCTCTCTTCCTTTGTCTCTTTCCACTTCTCTTTCTTGCTTGCTCTTTCTGGCTCTCTCTCTCTTAGACTTCTCTCTTGTCTCTTAGTCTTACACTCTTCCTCTCTTTCTGTCTCTGTCCCTCTCTGTCACTCCGTTTGTCTCTGTCTCTTTGTTTGTCTGTCTGTCTCTCTTTGTCTGTCTGTCTCTCTCTCACTCTCCTCCCACTTCTCTCCATCTCTGATATCCCCCTTTCTCTCCTCCTCTCTCTCTGTTCTCACTGTTTCTTTCCCCCCCTCCCCCCCCCCCCCCCCCCCCCCCCCCCCCCTCTGTGTGTGTGTGTTTCAGTCCATAAGTGTACGTCAGTTGCTTGTCCCAAGTATGCCTGAGCCTTTCTGAAAAGTCCATGTGTGTATGTTTGTGTGCAAGTGTGTGCATTTGAGCATGAACTCACATTAGTTTTGCGCACTCGCATGCACAAACACTTATGCATATGGAATGAGTCTGACTGTCTCTACTTTACTAGGCAGGTGCACTCATGCACTGAACACTAAACATGATAGCATGTGACACTGCATGCCGCCAAGGTGTGCCGGCAAATGTGAATGTGTGCCTGTGGGGTTTAACTCAGTACTCCAAAGACCACAAACCAGTCTAGACACACACCAGACAGACCTCTCGCCCTCCTCTCCTCTGTGTGTGTGTGTGCGTGTGCGTGTGCGTACGTACGCGCATGTGTATAAAACAAAACAATAACAATTCTATTTGGTCAAACACATGGTGCGTTAGTCACTACCGGGGTTACTGGGTTTGGCTCTAGGAGTAAAGAGTGCTACGCCTTCTTACCAAATGGCTCTGTCAGACATTGAAACTTTAAGCACTGTTGCTCTCACAAAGATTCACAGAGCAGTAAGCCATATACAAGTTCTCCCTGCGGGTTGGACTGGAACCAAAAAAGATGATAATGTAAAACTGAAAGATGCGTTGATGTAATTATTTCATTGTATGAGAGCAGTACTTATTTTTCATGGTATCTTGATCGGCAATGTTTTCAAGACTTAACATCAAACAGTTAGGAACAAATTCAGGAATTGTGGTGCTTCCTCTTAGCATGAAACGTTGAAAGAAAGACTGCTTTTTTTGACATTCAAGCCATTAAGAATGTAGAGTGCTCAGCTGATTTAAGACGTTGCATAATGTGCATTGTCTTTAGGAGATTTGTGTGGGCCATTATGCCAGTTTAATTTTCGTCATGATCCTTTCACTTTTCAGTATGACTGGCCATGGTTATTGTTACTTAAGAATGCAATTTTTGGTTATAGAGACAGAAAATATGCTTGGGCCCTTATGTTCATTTACATCTATTCATGTAGAATTGGTCCTTAAATACACACATACACACTCATCTCTCGCCCCCCCCCCTCCCTCAACAACCCCCTCACCCCTTACACACATACACTTTCATTTCCAATTCATTTGAAATCATTGTCTTTTCTGAAGTTTTAATGTTGGATTAAAAGTACTCTTATTTTCTTATTATTACTTCACCTTACTTGTTTCCTTCTTCACCCCTCCTCCTCCCCCTCCCCCTATCCCTTCCCCTCCTCTAGTACTTAATTCCAGTCACCTGTGCTAACCTTTGTTTATGAGAGAGAGAGAGAGAGGAGGGGTGAAAGAGAAATTGTGTGTGTGTGTGTGTGTGTGATTGTGCAGCTGTGTGTATGTGTGTGTGTCTCACTGTGTATGTGAGCGCATGCTCACGCGCTTGTATATCTGTCATTGAGTGTCTATGTGCTGTGTGTGTGTCTGTGTATGACTGTGTGTGTGTTTGACCAGTGTGTGCGGGAGCGGCACACACGTGTGTGTGTGTGTTACCAGTGTACGTGTGTGTGTGTCACTGTGTATGTGTGCGCATGCTCACGCGCTTGTATATCTGTCATTGAGTGTCTATGCTGTGTCTGTGTCTGTGTCTGTGTATGACTGTGTGTGTGTTTGACCAGTGTGTGTGGGAGCGGCACACACGTGTGTGTGTGTGTGTTACCAGTGTGTGTGTGTCACTGTGTATGTGTGCGCATGCTCACGCGCTTGTATATCTGTCATTGAGTGTCTGTGACTGTGTGTGATTGACCAGTGTGTGTGTGTATGTGTGTGTGCGGGAGCGGCACACGTGTGTGTGTGTGTGTGTGCACACATTTGTGTTTGTGTGTCCATGCCAACATGTTCTTTTTTGGCAAGAGCTGGCAGCTGACAATCGTAGTGTGAGTGGTGCCAGGGTAAATAATAAGCCTTCTGCCACGTGTGTTCACTGTTCATGTCATCCTCCTTCCTTCTGGAAAGTGATAATGATGATTAATGTGTGTCTTGTCCTTAATGCTCTCTCTCATCTGTCTCTGTCTATGTGTGTCTCTGTCTGTCTGTCTCTATCTATCTCTCTCTCTCTCTCTCTCTCTCTCTCTCTCTCTCTCTCTCTCTCTCTCTCACACACACACACACACACACATGCATGCACGTGCGCACGCACACGCACACACACACACACACACATATGCACACAGACAGACTCTTCTCTCTCACTCTTCCTTTTTCTTTCTTGTCATTCTCTCTCTCCCCCTTTCCTGTGTGTGTGCATGTGTGTGTGTGTGTGTGTGTGTGTGTGTGTGTGTGTGTGTGTGTGTGTGTGTGTGTGAGAGAGAGAGAGAGAGAGAGAGAGAGAGAGAGAGAGAGAGAGCATTCCTTATTACTTTGGTTGTTTTACTCGTATGGGAGGAACGTGGTGGGCTTGTTAAGAAATTTCAAAATCTTTCAAAGTTGTCTGCCATATAATCATATTTGACAGGAATTTTGATGCATAATTATATGTAAACTTTGGTCCTTAGGGTAAAGCTGAGCACATGCGTAAGCAATGATGATGATGTCTATTGTACAAATAGTTCCTCCACCTTCTGGAAGTTCTGTGGTCCTTAGGGTAAAGCTGAGCACATGCATAAGCAATGATGATGATGTCTATTGTACAAATAGTTCCTCCACCTTCTGGAAGTTCTGTGCTTGTAACTTTCTCTAATCTGTCACTCTTTGACTCTGCCTTTTCCCTTTGCCTACTGTCTTCTACTATATTTCTGTCTTACTGGTCCATTCTCCTGCCTTAAAAAAAAAAAGTCTTACAAAGATTTTCTTCAGCCAAAGAAGACGGACATGCTGGGCCTTACTATTTCTTAATTAGGCACATGATGGCAGTTTGACACATCTGCGCTTGTTTGACAGGAAACTGTCTGAGCGATCGGCCGAAGAAGATTACACACAGCTCTATCGTTGCTGCTCTAACGTGTTGCAGACATGAGGAAGGCCCTGTCCCGCGACAAGGAGAAGAAGTCCATGATACCCCTGCCCCACCCCGTGCGCCCCGAGGACTTGGATTGACCAGGGGCGGCTCAGGTGCGGTCACAGAGGAGGAGGGAGAGGGTTCTGCTAGCGGTCAACATTGTGCTGGCTATCCTGGTGTCCTGTCTGCTCTTCGCTGTCATGCTGGCCGCCTGGCTTGATGGTCATCGGTGGGGAGAGAGGGAGAAACACCGACTGCCCGGTCAGCGCAGCGACTTATGAACTGAAAGACTGGTTGATTGACCACTTGGAAGTGTCCCACCTTTTGTTTTGTTTCGGTTTTTTAAGAAAACGATGTGTGTGTGTATGTGTGTGTGTGTGTGTGTATTAGTGAATGTTTATGCATGTGTAAGTGCATGTATGGTTGTGAGCGTGTGTGTGTATTAGTGAATGTTTATGCAGGTGTAAGTGTGTATGTGTGTAAGTGCGTATGTGTGTGTGTGCGTGCGTGAGTGTGTATGCGTGTGTGTGTGCACATGTGTGTGTGTGTGTGCGTGTGTGTGTGTGTGTTGGTGAATGCCTGAGTAATATAGAACTAAACTAGACATGTTAGACAGCCTCCTTAAAAAAAAACCACATAAAAATAATGTCAAAAATTGCACAGGGCATTCGTTTAGTGTGATCAATGCACAAAAATGCTTGTCTGCATCCTCCTACTTGTATGGGTGCTGTTTGGATATTGGCAAGTTTGTCATCTTGTGCCATGCAAAAAGTAGGCCTCATTGTGCAAAGCTAGGTGATCGCTGTTTATGAGGAAATGATGAATGTAAAGAAAATAATGATTATAAAGATGTTCTGATTGTTCAGTGTTGATTATGTTGTGTGTAATATTGTTGTACGCAAAACATTGAGACGTAAGTCGAAAGACATCACTTCACTGAGGGAATGAAAAACTCAATATTTCAGTCATTTCGGGTCAGATTATGTAACTTTTTGTTTGGTTCATTTAGCGTCATCATCGGTGATTTCTCTGTGCAAATTGTTTTTTTACAGCTTTGTTAAATGATGCATCTTGCCTTGATCAACTGTTATGTCCAACACTTCGACGTTGACCAGTTTTGGGTTATGACAGTTTAATTTCCGGACGACGGTATGTTCTCAAGAACATGAAATAAAATTATCAGTTTAAATTGGGTAGGCGCTGCATTTGCCGCGACGAGCTCTCCAGGGGAGAGCAGCCCAAATTTCACTGAGGTAAGTCTCTGTGACTAAAATATACCAAATACCAAAAAAAGTTTCCTTTAATTCTTCCATTCTTAAAAAAAAGTTTAGAAAAATGTGTTTTGAACTGAAAATTATACCCTTCTCAAGTTTTCAATGTTTTATGATCAGGTTTTTGGGTGGGGGGGTTTTCGCATTCATTTTATCTTTATTCCAGTATCTGGCTTAGGTTAGCACTTTGTTCGGGTAGTAGTGGCTGAGATCCAAATGACCTTGTAATGAAATGATCAATGTCATATTTTTTTTTCTCTTATAAAAAAGAAGAGAGGAAATAATGTACATCATTTTGTTTTGCCAGTGGCACCGATCCAAACGACCTAGGTTTTGTTCTTAACACATGTGTCTATATGTAAGGGTGATGTAAGGATACTTTTTAAGAAAAAGAATAGGGAAACGTGAAAATAAAAAACAACAAAAAACAACTGCTGGCTAAAATAAAGGGAAAATAGAGAGAGAGAGAGAGAGAGAGAGAATTGATTTGAATGAATTTTATTTATAGAGGGTAATAGAATAAGTAATAACATGCTTTTTTTACATCCAGCCCTCTGGGGAAAAAAAATTACATATATAAAAGTAGAAATGAAAAAGGAAAATGAGCACAGACAAAGCAATATAAAGAATGCAAAATACAACCCTATATAGTAGCACAACAATAACAAAATAAAACCTAATGTTATTAACTATACTCATTTTGAACGTGCATAAATTAAGAGTAGGCCTAAGCACATACACACGGAGAAAAAAACTAAAATAATCCTACTTTTCATACTCATCTTTAACATGCACAAATTGAGAAGTGCACAAACACATGACAAATCCAATCCTTTACATACTCATCTTAAAAATGTACTTATTTGAACGGACAACCATGCACGTAATAAAATCAAGCCTAGCTCGAGAGAGAGAGAGAGAGAGAGAGAGAGAGAGAGAGAGAGAGTGTGTGTTTTCCTAGATGGAATCTGTTTGCAGGTTGTTTTTCTCTGTGTGTATGGCGCGCCAAAGATACAAAACTCTATCTAGCTGTTCGATAGAGTTTCGAAACTGTATCTATCAGTTCAATAGAGTTTGAAAACCCTATCTAGCTGTTCGATAGAGTTTTAAAACTCTGTCGAACAGCTAGATAGGGTTTCCACAAAATAACACTATCGAGATATAGTTTTTCTATCGCGATTTCTGATTGGTACATGGCTTCAGCGGCAAGTTTGTGGCCTTGGCAGGGCAGTGACCCGTGAATTTGAATAAGACAATAGGCCTAGGCCCTACACAGTCAAAGATACTAGTCCTATCTACCAATGAAATGCTTCATTTAAAAAAGTATCAAAATGGCGCATTCGAAAGAGTTTTTCGACGAGAAACTATCTAGCTGCTCGACAGAGTTTTTAAACTCTATCTAACTGCTAGCTATAGTTTAGAAACTGTATCTAACAGTTCGATAGGGTTTTTAAACTCTGTCGAACTGCTAGATAGAGTTTTGGTCATTCGGCAAGCCATATGTGTGGTGTATGTGTGTGTGGTGTGTGTGTTTTAGCATGGTTTCTTTATTTTATATTGATATGCGTGTGTCTGTCTTTATGTGACTGCACCTGAGCAAATTGTATTAATCTCCCTCAACAAGAGACCTGGTTTTTGTTTGTGGTTTTCTCTATTGCCATCATGCATTATTGTATATTAAAGGTTCTTTTATTTCAATTCTTAAATGAGGTGTGTGTGTATGTGTGTGGGAGTGGGCGTTAGGGGGGTGGGGGTGGGGGGCAATTGCACAGATATATGCATTCATGTGTGTGTGTGTGTGTGTGTGTGTGTCCATATGTGTGCATGTGTGTGACATGCATGTATTTGAATGCTATTCTGTGTTTCTTATGTTTCACTGCCTTTCTTTCTCTCTCTCTCTCTCTCTCTCTCTCTCTCTCTCTCTCTCTCTCTCTCTCTCTCTCTCTCTCTCTCTCTCTCTCTCCCTCTCTCTCTCTCTCTCTCTCTCTCTCTCTCTCTCTCTCTCTCTCTCTCTCTCTCTCTCTCTCTCTCTCTCTCTCTCTCTCTCTCTCTCTCTGGCCTCTCTCTCTCTCTCTCTCTCTCTCTCTCTCTCTCTCTCTCTCTCTCTCTCTCTCTCTCTCTCTCTCTCTCTCTCTCTCTCTCTCTCTCTCTCTCTCTCTCTCTCTCTCTCTCTCTCTCTCTCTCTCTCTCTCTCTCTCTCTCTCTCTCTCTCTCTCTCTCTCTCTCTCTCTCTCTCTCTCTCTCTCTCTCTCTCTCTCTCTCTCTCCTCTCTCTCTCTCTCTCTCCTCTCTCTCTCTCTCTCTCTCTCTCTCTCTCTCTCTCTCTCTCTCTCTCTCTCTCTCTCCCTCAAAGAAACAGAAATACTAAGCCTAACCAAAAAGCCTGTATAATATACACAGGCTTTTGGGCCTAACACTTTTGAGGATTATTTAAACATCAACTTCCCATCAGCCAGTAGTTCATTCTTTCTTCCATTTTTTCCCCCTCCTTTTTTCTTTCTCTCTCCTGCTTTTTATTTCTTTTCTCATGCCAGCTGGTTTTCCTTTCCCTTGGTGTCAGAGCTGCCAGTTCAAGTCAAACCTTACCCTAGCTGTTGCAGATGATGCAACACAGTGGGTTGCCCAGGCATGCTTTAGTGAGGATTGCTTGAAAAAACTATAGCGCTCTATCAGAGCAACCCTCTTATTGTTCCTTGCTTTATACTTCTAGCTTTTTGTAAGGATAATTTTTGGTTGCCGTATTTCACGGACTATAAGGCGATACTTTTTTTCCTAGACTGAGACCCCTGCGCCTTGTAATGTGACTGATAATATAGTAAGAAACTATAATAGCAAAATCTGAATTTTGTGTAAAATTTGGGGGGTGCGCCTTATAATCAGGTGCGTCTTGTAGTCCGTAAAATACGGTATTTGCCCACGAAAGAACAAAAAGGACCTAAAATATAATGGCAATCATTGTCCGATGCTGCATAATTTTGGGTTTAAAGTTTGATTTGTGAGTTTTGCGATCAGCTAGCAGAGTCTAATAGTAAATGAGAATTGTACAATAAACGATTTTCGACAGTACTGGAATATCATGTTGCAGCTTTAGTTCTTTGTAGAAGACTATGACTCTCTAAATAGGGGGGCATTTGCACCGGCTATAGTGCTGCAGCCAAAGGGATTGGTTGGCCTTTGGGGGGCCTTCCCCAACGTCATCTGTCCTCAAATTCGTTTGGGTGAGAGAGTGGGGATGTACCCTGGGTTAGGCTTCCCCACTGCAAACAAATTTTAGCCCAGCCCATCTGCTATTTGGCAGTCATTGTCGGAATGACAGACATGTATTTTGTTGTTTTTTGGAACGTCACTCAGTCTTTACACATAGTCTTTGTTTACATCTTTTCTTACAGTTTTAGGGCTATGAGAAGCAGACCTGTTTACTCTACTCCTTTCGAGTAGTATTCTACTCAATTTGGACCTCTACTACTCTTCAAAATTGAAAATAATGCTCTTTAATTCTTGATTGCTACTCATTTTCAGTGAACATTGTTTGATGGTTTAATTAATAAAACTACCCATTTTGCACCCAAACTACTCATTTCAGCTATCCGGACTACTCAAGACTTGTGTAGGGAGTAAACAGGTCTGGAGAAGCAGTACACTTTCGCTGGTTCTAGTGATTATATGACATATTAGCTCAGCCAAGGAGGTTATGCATTTTCTGTGTTAGGTTTGACTATTGTTTGGCGCTTGCTCACCTCCAAACTCGCACAAGGAGTTCTGACTGGGTATCCCGGTAGATTTACGGGGTTAAGTAACGTCATAAGCACTCGATGCTGCTGCAATGCACGTGCGAACGTGGCTAAACTCAGATGTCAGTGGGGGAATTTATTTCTCTTCTCAGCTGACAGGGCCAGTCCAACTTCTGAATTGTCTGTAGTAGCTTTCCCGTTATGATGCTTTTTGTGTGTGTGTGTGTGTGTGTGTTTGCACGCATGTTTCACTTTGCTGTTTTAGTTTGTGTCTCTTGGTGCGTTGGTGGTGCTAGTCAGAAGGACTGTAAAAAAACCCACCACAAAACATCTGGATATCTTTATTGCCATATTTCAGTCATTTTTTGCACCACCCCTTTCCAATCCCGTAACTGACAAAACACGCACACTCCCTCTTTGTGTGTGTGAGAGAGAGAGAGAGAGAGAGAGAGAGAGAGAGAGAGAGAGAGAGAGAGAGAGAGAAATGTTGATGAGAGCACTAACTTTCCTTTATCAGCCAGACTGATTGATCATCACCTTGACTGAAGGGCTCCACCCGGGGTGGGGTTATTGTCCGAGTCTGTACTCTCTTTCTTTTTGTGCCTGCCTGTCTATCTAATCTTTAGTTCTTTCTTTTATTTTCAGCTGCCCCACTGCTTTACCTTCACTCTACACCCGCCCGTCCTGGTTGCTCTCTCTCTCTCTCTCTCTCTCTCTCTCTCTCTCTCTCTCTCTCTCTCTCTCTCTCTCTCTCTCTCTCTCTCTCTCTCTCTCTCTCTCTCTCTCTCTCTCTCTCTCTCTCTCTCTCTCTCTCTCTCTCTCTCTCTCTCTCTCTCTCTCTCTCTCTCTCTCTCCAGTCTCAATCGTAGGCAGTAAACTTTTTTTTTTTTAACCTATACTAAAAGTCTGCAGGAAATCCCCTTTTACTGACCCCCACAATCCGCCCCTGGTCTTATACGATTGTAAACTTCCATAATTATGTTTTCTGTTTTTTTGTACTGCCGGTGTAGCATACTCAAAATGGATTTGTTCTCAACATGTCTGCGCATGTGCGAAATCGATCATGACGTACCATCAAATTTTATCTTTTGTGTATTCGACACTAAATTGACCCTAAACATATCCCTAACCCTAAACCTATGACTACCCCGCCACGTGGGCAGCCACACTCCGAAAGGAAATGGAAAGGAAGCGTAGAGCATAACCCTGGCACGTAGTCTCAGACCAATACCGAACTCCATAGCATCATCATCATCATCGTCATCATCATCATCACCATCATCATCATCATAGTTACCTAACCCTAAGCTTATCCCTAACTCTTCGCACATGCGCAGACATGTTGAGAACAAGTCCATTTTGAGAACGCCACACCGGTTCTACCTGAACAGTGGGATGGGAACGAGGGCTGATTGTACTCCCAGCTACTCGATTAAGGCTATTTTTAGTCTTTGAAAGGGCCGATAGTAAAGTGAGAGCAAGCAAAAGACTGAACTGAGAGTACGTTTATAAGGCGTTTGCCTTCTTGGTGGTTGTTTTTTCTTTCTTTCTCGCAGCTGCTTTACGTTCTGGTTCACATTACGTCAGATCTGTCTCACACGATTAATCTCACACCCTTGTGTTAAACAGTTACAGATACAGCGCACCTGTCAGCCCTGATGTGACGACAGTGTTGATGCACGTGCGATTATGGCAAGTGACAGGTGTCGGATAAAATGTTTGATTTTCTGTGTTCAGTTGATAGGGAGGAGACTAATAGTTGAAGTATTGGCAGCTTTAGAGACAGATCAAGAGAGAGGAGGGGGGGGGTGTATGTTTGTGTGCACACACCTAGGCCATTGTGCTGTGTGTGAGAGAGAGAGACGGAATGAGAGAGAGAGAGAGAGAGAGAGAGAGAGAGAGAGAGAGAGAGAGAGAGAGAGAGACGCACGTACGTATGTGATTGCGCCTGTGTGTATGTGTGTGTGTGAAGATAGGTTGATAAGAACCCAACAAATCAGACTTTTGAAACGAATGCTAGGTTTTTAGGTAAATCAAAGCAGTACCGAATAAATCATCTTCGCTAAATCCTCAAGACTACATGAAACTAGACGTTTTACCATTAACGTATAAACTTGAATATAACAAAGTAGTAATGATGTTTAAAATTATGAACGGATTAGCACCCCCATCACTCACAGCAAATTTCCCCCTTAAGCAATCAAGATATACAAATAATATACTTATAAGAAAACCTAGAATCGACCTCTTCAAAACCAGCATGATCTAATCTGGTGGAACTCTGTGGAATTATATTCCACTACATATTAAAGAAAAGAACAGCCTTCATCCCTTTAAAATAGCATACAAACAGCTCTTGTTTGACAGAGTGACGACAAACACCTAAATCCCAGCTTTAAAGAAGTGTTGTTGGCAACTAATCAATTTCTAATGGTTTGTTGTATTCAGGAAAGGAATATCATGTCTTGTTACTATGTTTACCAATTTCAATGTATGAATTATGTTGTCATAATCATTCTTCGCTAGAATCACCTGTTTTCTCGAGTAGCCACATTTTACAGTATCCTTTTTTTCAAAATCCCCATTCCCCATCTCCCCTTACTCTTGCTGGTTATGTATATATATGTAAATAATGTTCTTGTTTTTTGTTTTTTTAATTTATGATTGTTGCTTTTCTTAGTTGTTTTTTTCTCCTTCTTCTTCGTAATTTTATTTGTTTGTTGTTTGCCTCAGGGCTGAGTGAAAAAAAGCTGTAACTAATTAGCTTATCTCATTACCCTGAATAAATAACATTTTGTTCGTTCTCTCTCTCCCATTCCCTAGCTATATCTCTTTCTGACTTCTTCCTTTCGTTCTCTGTTTTTTTCAACGTCTCTTCCTGCCCCCACCCCCCACCCCCCACCCACCCCCTCTCCATCCGTTCCTATCTCTTTTTTCTCTTTGTCTGCCTTCTCTCTGTCTCTCTTATTTTCTCCATTTCTCTCTCTCTCTCTCTCTCTCTCTCTCTCTCTCTCTCTCTCTCTCTCTCTCTCTCTCTCTCTCTCTCTCTCTCTCTCTCTCTCTCTCTCTCTCTCCCCCTCTACCCCAATCTCTCTTTCCTTCTTATTCAGTCTCCCCTGATGCCAGACATTGGTTTAACATCGATTCTGGCCAAGGCATCATAATTGGCCTATTATTCCCGGTGGACCCTGCCACATGACTCATATTTCTGTCTGTCTCTGTCTCGGTCTGACGCTCTGGTTCTCTCTCTGTCCAGCTGCCTGTCTCTGTCTCTCTTGGCCTCAACAACTCTGTGAGAGACTTTCTCTGTCTCTGTCTGTTTGTCTCCCTGTCTCTCTCTCTCCCTGATTGGAAGAATGGTCCCGGTCCAAAATCTTAAACCTTATGTAATAAAGTTTGTCAGTCTTCAGTCTCTCTCTCTCGCCCTCCCTCTCTCCCTCCCCCTCTCTCTCTCTCTCTGTCTCTGTCTCCCTCTCTCCCTCCCCCTCCCCTCTCTCTCTCTGATTGGAAGAATGGGCCCGGTCCAAAAATCTTAAACCTTATGTAATAACATTTTTCAGTCTTCAGTCTCTCTGTCTGTCTCTCTCTCTCTCTCTCTCTCTCTCTCTCTCTCTCTCTCTCTCTCTCTCTCTCTCTCTCTCTCTCTCTCTCTCTCTCTCTCTCTCTCTCTCTCTCTCTCTCTTTCCCTCTCAGTATCTTCCTTTGTCTTTTTTTTTTATTACCCCGTTTTCCCCCCCTTACTTTCTCATTCCATTTTGTTTCTCCCCCCCCCCCCTCTCTCTCTCTCTCTCTCTCTCTCTCTCTCTCTCTCTCTCTCTCTCTCTCCCTCTCTCCCCCCCCCCCCCCTAAACGACCAATCGTGATGGAAACACTAGGTAGGATTACAAGCGAGACAATCAATACAGACAGAACAAGTAGCATGGCCTAATGATAGTGAGTGTATAATGTTAAAGTATTGAACGTGTCTCCTCTTCTGGGGTGCTGGTGCCAGACAAATCGACAATGGAAATTGATACAGTCTTCATAGTACCAGGACACTATTGCCGAGGGATGGTCTCCGTTGATTCGATTCGAATCAACCACCCCCTAGATCGACTTGTATGTTATTGGAAGTCCTGCCAACATTTTCACAAAATAGCTTATCCAAAAATGTGTAGACAATAGGGATTGTTCGGAAATAATATTAAGGGGAGTAATTTCATGGTGTGTGGGAGTGATCTCGTCTGATTCAATCGGTCAAACAGGGGAAGTTGCTCTACCTTCAGGTAGATCCCCAGCCCTCGCTTTGTGTGTTTGAGAAGACACACAGCGTGTAGAACGCAGTGCGTCATTCTAAATTTGATGTAATTTACATATTTACGTCACAGTTTGCAAGTTCTATCACTTTGTAGCAACTGGCCACCCCTTTTTTTTTAAATGTTTGCAAATCGCTGACTGGCATCCTGCGGTTTCAAGCTTCGACGCCATTGCTGCATTGTTGCTATGGTATTTGACCGAATAATAGAGGTAAGCAACTCGAATTTTCACGAAGTGCTCTCCCCTTCTTTTTCCGAAAATCGTCTAGTAGACCCGGGAGTCGGCTTATCGGGAGTCGATGTCCTCTCAAGAGTGTCTGGATGGCAGGATTTCCCCCTATTTCCATTTAGATTGTAAACGCTTTATCTCATGACAATTATTGACTGTGGTTATATTCATCAACTTAGCGCGTGTGTCAGTGGGTTGTGGGAAGATCTGAGGGGCACGCATCGACCATCAGTATAACAACACACGGCAAAAGACACCAGACTAACCAGTTTAGCGCTTCTGGCACCGTGGGCGAATGCAATTTCGTCCAAGACATCATGCTAAGACATTCACTGCCAAGTACCCTGCCGTGTGTTTGTCTATTTTCAGAGCTTATGTGACAGTTTCTTCCATTAAAGCAGCGCGTGCGCACTGGATAAAATAATCACTCCCATTTTGTCAGTTGAGATGCAACGGACAACCCAGAACGTAATTCCCGCTCTCCTGCAAAGATTAATCAAAATCCGATTACAACTTTTTTCAAAAACGTAGTTGACTCATATAATATACAAAAACCAGCAGCAACTGATACAAAAAAAGAGAAGGAAACAAACGTTTTGGTGGAGGTAACTGACCCGACAGTCCTTTGTACTGAGCTGTCTATCTTAAAGCAATGAGCACGTGCACTTAACATGATTATTGCAAGACAAGATTACAATAGAAGAACGCAGTAATCATAGTAAGTGCACATGCACCTTTTAGCAACTAGTCTCTCTCTCTCTCTCTCTCTCTCTCTCTCTCTCTCTCTCTCTCTCTCTCTCTCTCTCTCTCTCTCTCTCTCTCTCTCTCTCTCTCTCTCTCTCTCTCTCTCTCTCTGTGTATTAATATTTGTGTTTGTTTAGCGGTTGGTATATGTGGGTTTTTTTTGTTTTGGTTCCTGTTTTTGTCTGTTATTTTCGTGTGTGTGTTTGTGTAAATGGTGTTGTACATGGGTCAATGGCCAAAGTATATTAAATATCTGAAGTCTGAAGTCTCTCTCTATGTATTCATATTTATATTGTTATCAACTTGTATAATACAAGCTAGATATGTTATGTTATGTATAATACAAGCTAGATATGTTAAACATGTTATGTTTCGTTGCTTGAGTATGTTTCTAGGGGGTGGTGGCCTTTAAGAAAATGAACCATTGTTCATTGCTCTCTCTCTCTCTTTCTCTGTGTGTGGAGGAAGTAGGGGAAGGAAAGTGTGTAGGGTGGGGGTAGGGGGGTTATTTAGGGTGGAGGCGCGTGTGTGTGTGCTCATCCACCGTCTGTCTGCGAGACATGTCGTCTGATAGTC
>CM065688.1:26532731-26540231 GCA_017654935.2 Phymorhynchus buccinoides
GTCTGTGTTCGCTTTGCAAACAGCATGTATAGCAGAGGAGCGGAGGGAGGGGTAAGGAAGAAGAAGGAGGTGGGAGGGGGTGGGGGGTGGGGTTAGAGAGCGAAGTGGTTTTGAAAGGGGAGCGGGGAGGGTGGGGAAAGGGAGAGAAGAATAACCAATCAGACAGCTCGTTGTCAAAGTTGGCACGAGCAATTGGCTAATCAAACCGCTCGACCTTACCGGCTGTCGGCCGTATAAAGCATCGCGGCTGGCAGCTAGGGGGCTTTCTCTCGTCAGTCAGTGTCGTCGGTTTCAAGATTGCGAACAAACCGTAGTGTAACAGCAGGCGGTCGTGACGTTTCTCCTTTTCGCCAGATAATTTTGTAGGCCTATCTGGCAGCATGCATTGTAATTTTCTAGGACGACATTTTGAAGTAATGTGCAAGACACTGAGAAATATTCGTATGAACAAAATTTAGAACTTTGCAAGATCTCACGTTTATCATAAAGCTGCTTTTTACATCGAATAGACACAGTAAAAATGTTATGATGATGCGCAGAATCATAACTTATAGCAACCGGAACACACATTTTACCCATTAGAATTCCACAACATTTGGTATCACCGGTAGACGTTGTCTCTCCTTAGTCATCACATACATTCCGTGAACTAATAATAATGAAGCATTGAACGGAAACCAACCGGCAAGTTCAGGTTTTAGGAGTCCAATAACAACATCATGGCTTCTCTTTCTGCCTCGACAACTAGTTGGACGCTAGTGAAGTGCGTCTTGATGATTGTAACAACATCGTCGTGGTGGTTGTCTGCCATCGCTTTGACGGGTGGTAGGCCTAGTGCTGGTGCTAGTGGTGGTGGTGGTCACGGTGGTGGTGGTGGTGTGGCGGTACAATGCGAAGCGTGCGACAAATCCCGGTGTCCGGAGCTGCACTACTGCAAGGCCCAGAAAGTCAAGGACCACTGCGGATGCTGCGACGTGTGCCCGAACTCCAGGCTCCAGCCCCACCTGCGGGACCCTCTCATCAGAGATGACGGCGACCACGACGACGACGATGTTGACGGTGAGTTTGAGAGACAGGAATTGAGCGGAGTGGTGGGAGTTTGGGTGAGTGTTAAGGGGGGGGGGGGGGGAGGGCAAGATAATGGTGACCCAGAGTTACATCTGTATTGCAAAAAATTCGGGACTTTCCTGGTGTTGCACTGCCTCCGGGCATTGCCTCCAGGTACGTTCCCACCATCTGTATATCTACTAATGTCCCATATGTGTCTGTTCAACTGAGACCGGAGGACGTTAAGCAGAATTTCATTCATAATGGTGACCCAGCGCCACGAAAGGGACATCAAGTCGCCGGGCCTAGTTTCTCACAACAGGCTTGCAAAGTCAAAAATCTCATTTTTGTCAGTTTTGAGTTATGGGTATTTTTGTGTTCTCTAACATCTTATCTTTCATAATTATTTATAAATGACAATCTTTGAAATGGTCTCTGAAATTCTGAATGATCTTATAGGTGTTTCAAAACGAGTAGGTCAATGCATGTTCTTCAGCTAGGCTCGATGTTTAGACTGTCGTTGTTTTCTCAAAATGGCCAACGCTCACCCTACTTACTAACTTCAAACTCTGGACCGGAACCCCCCCCCCCCCCACACACCCCCCCCCACCCCCCCACCCCCACCCCCCCCACACACACACAAGAATGGTTCTTGTATCATAAGAAAGAGAACTATTTGAAGTTTTCAGATGCATAATTTTCCCAGAATGGTCAGTTTGACACTTAATGTCCCTTTCGTGGAGCCGTCGGGCCACCATGTTTATTGACCAACAGAGATAAGTGGGTAGGGAAAAGCCAGGACAATGCCCGGATTGATTGACAAATAGGGGGGGGTTGAGAAGAATGAGAGACTTAGTGCGATTTTTCTCACGCCAGAGGGCATGACGCTCGTGTGGGGCTAATCCTCTCTATATTATTAGTTGGGGATAAAGAAAGAGAGAGAGACAGTGAGTGGTCCTACCATCACTCTCTCTCTCTCACTACGCCCAAGTAAGAAAATCGCGTGATAAGCCCCTAGTGCATTGACTGCCCTCTGGCGTGAAAAATATCGCCATAGGTTGACCATTGGGGAGACTGAGGCAATTTACCCTGACGGTGTTAATTGATAGAAAGAGAAGGGACGGGGAAAGTGTCACTGCAATGCCGGCTGTAATTGACAGAAAGAGGAGAAGGAGCGTGAGAGGTGGATGAGAAATGGGCAAAGTGTCAGGACAGAGGGTGACTAGAGATGTAGAGTGGAACAGAGCGGATAACGCGTTCGCCTCGTGTCAAGTAAACCCGAGTTCGAACCTGGGTACAGGGGATTTTTCCTCTCACTTTGCACTAGGTCTTACGGTCTGAACGTGGAGTCTTTCGGATGAGACGATAAACCGAGGTCCCGTGTGCCCATGCACTTAGCACACGTTGAACCTAGTGGCAACGAAAAATTGTCATTTGGGTCAAAATTTAACCCCACCCCCTTTCCTTCCTCATCAGTCACACAAAAATTGCATGCAAAAACAAAAACAATGGGTGGCGCGTCTCTGGCTGCGACGCCCTCTCCGGGTGGGAGCAATCCGAATTTTACAGAGACGCCTCTGTGACTATGAAGTACCTAATACCCAATAATAATAATAATACCAATTACTGACTAACTGACAGAAAGAGGAGTGTGGGAGGTGGATGAGAAATGGGAAAAGTGTCAGGACAGATCGAGGTGACTATTGCTGACTGACAGAAAGAGGAGTGGGGTTGATGACAGCAGAGAGCATCGCTCTCTGGAGAGAATGGAATTCTGCCAGAACAATGTTGTTATCGTTGGACAGAACGATAGGGTATCACGTTTCGGGCTTTTACTCAAGTGACATTCATCGTAAGCCAAGTTGACTTTGGCCTTAGTCTTAGGGGCCAATAGTAAAGTGAGAATGAGAGCTGTGTTATATAATCCATTTTCTGCACACACAAGAAAAAAGGAAAATGCTCTTGTGAAGGGATATGACTCTTTAAGTCTTTTGCAATGTCTCTAAAGGTCTGTGCACACGTTAAACGCTATTCACAGCATAGCAATTTGGCACTATAGGCTTATTTTTTAAGCCTTTTGCCCTCTAGATATCGTTTCAAGTGATATCATATACTTTTTGCCCGTGAACTAATAGGCTTTTGTGTATTGATTTGAATCCTAATAAAGTTCCTCTAAATGTGAGGAGTACATCACGCTTTTATATTTTTGGTCAATATTGTTTTTGAATACGTTCAGTGACGATGCATTAACAGTCTCATTTGAAAGGTTATTCCATGCAGTTGTAATTCTATTCGCGAATTTGTTTTGAGTGGAACGAGCATTGTTTATTTTCTTTGTAAGTTTGAAATTATGCCCTCGAGTTCTATCGTCTTCTGAAAGTGTTAATAAGGTTTTAGTGGTACTAGAATCATAAAGGTTGTGTAGTATTTTATAAACCTCGATAAGGTCACCTCTTAAACGTCTATGCTCTGAACTTGGCAATTTCAAACATTTCAGTCTCTCTTCATAGTCCATATTACTCGTAGGCCTACCAACAATTTTCTTTGTAAATCTCCTTTGGACACCCTCAATATGTTTTCTAAGGTAGTAAGATATTTCTATTTCCCCATGGCAACACAGTGAGCTGTAGGCCTAAGTCGCACACTCTGCATGCATCATGCGGAGCCCGGGAGTCTCCGGCTAGACAGGGGTATTTAACCCTTTCACCGCCAAAGTCGCATTTTAGCACCACAATGATTTAACACCTATGTGACTAAAAGGCATCAAATTGGGGTCTATTATCCAAAGACCCGATTGTCTTAGTTTTGGGAAGTAAGGACAGACCTTATTTTATATAATTATGTCACAGAAGAATCCCCAATACCGCAGATGGATTTTGTTCTCTACCCAGGTAAATTTAATGGCAATGTTTGGCTGAAATATGGATGGCGGTGAAAGGGTTAACGGTCGTGTATGACTTATGAACTCGTCTTTCCCTCTATCACACATCTCCTCCCTGCCACTACCCCCCAACCTTCTTTATTTGATTTTGTTATTGGCCACTGCAAAGAACACCTTTTGCAAGAGTGAATACCCTTGGTGGGTGGGGGAAGATGATTGAGTACTGACCAAACAAGGGAATAACTCTCGCCAATAACCCTATTTGACGCCACTTAATGGTTCCCTTTGGCAGGAGTGAATGCCCTTTTGGATACTGATCAACAAGGGCTTAACTCGTGCCGTAAAGGGCGTTAATAACCCTAGTTGCAGTGGCCAATAGTAGTAAGTACTTTCTGGATTTCACCCGAGAAGAATTATGCAACTTTCTGGCAGAACACTTGATACCTATATAATATGCATATTAGAGCGTCACAGAGCCTACTCGTGTGCTAAAATAATTTGACAGCTTCGCTCTGAAAATGTTAGGAGGGTAATCTGAATGCATAACGTACACGAAGAATCCGTACGCATATTATATATATATATATATATATATATATAAGCCAAATATATATATATATAATCTCTCTCTCTCTCTCTCTCTCTCTCTCTCTCTCTCTCTCTCTCTCTCTCTCTCTCTCTCTCTCTCAATCTCTCTAAATCTCTCTAAATCTCTCTTCAGTCAGCTTTACATGATATCTCTGATTGGTGTAGTCAAAACCGTATGGTCCTCCATCCAAACAAAACTGGCCAAAAGCATGGTAATTACTTCAAGACAAAAGCAACAGAAAGAACCTCTAGTTTTAAATGTTTATATTAATGACAATGCCATAGACCAAGTACGCGAGCACCGAGTCCTAGGAGTGATAATAGACAACGAACTAAAATGGCAATCCCATATTGAAAATATGACACATAAACTTGCACGCAGCCTATTCCTACTAAAAGAAAAACTTACACCCTTCATAGATATAGATGCACGCAAAATGTTTTATCATGCCCACTGTCTCTCGCACATTAATTACGCATCTGTAGTTTGGGACTCTGCAGCTAATTGTCACCTATTGAAACTCAATTCTATGTACAAAAGGGCAGCCAAAAGAATTCTTCCTGATCCTGAACTCAGTACATTTGAAAAACAAGCCCAGTTAAACATACTTCCACTGCAATCACAGCTTAGCTACAATAAAGCCATTCTCACGTACAAAGTACACTACTTCTTAGCTCCACAATATCTGAAAATTCTAGTTACACAAGCCTCACAACGGTATGGCTAATGTAATTATATTTTACCACAAACAAGAATTGATAAATTTAAGTCGAGCTTTACCTTCTCGGGTTCTTTCATATGGAACTCCCTTCCGTGTGACATTAAACTATGCTCCTCTATCTCAGCCTTCAAACCGAGTCTTCGAAAGACACTAACATTCGACCCTCCTAAAGCTCATTTACCACCCAGGGTCATATCTCCTGATATGCTAGATGCTTATGCCGATGTTAGTATGTATTAATTTCATTTTATTAATTTCATTCTATTTGTTAACTATTCGCCTACAATGTGCCTATGCAAATTTTACCTGTTACATACCCTAGATGATGAATGTATATATTGCCCTGTTATATAATGTGTGTTTCCTTTATATACATGCGCGCAAGTGTGTAAGTATGGTTGCATGCTTGTATGCACGCGCGAGTATTAAAAATTATGCAACTGTTATAATCCCATATTTCAGCCTATCTATGTTTCATAATATCAACTGCTTTGCTACCTTTGTATTCAGCTCTGTATGCGTAATAGTATGCCTTGCCATGTTTGTCTTTTGTGTTAAGTATATATGTATCAAGGACAGATTGGAAGAATAGGCGTTGCCTAAAATCTATATCCTTGGAAAATAAAGTTCAAGTTTTCAAGTTTTCAAGTTCTCTCTCTCTCTCTCTCTCCTCTCTCTCTCTCTCTCTCTCTCTCTCTCTCTCTCTCTCTCTCTCTCTCTCTCCTCTCTCTCTCTCTCTCTCTCTCTCTCTCTCTCTCTCTCTCTCTCATATGTGTGTGTGGGAGGGGGGATGACTAAGGTGGCGCTGGAGAAAAGGGGTGAGAAGAGGTTTGGAAGGGGTAAAGGTGGTAGCGGTGGTGGTGGAATGGAGAAGAGGGGTTAAGAGGTCGGGAGGTGGTGGGGGAGGGTTGAAGAGGGGAAGGGGGGGGGGGTCAAAGAGACGTGGGAGAATGAAAGGTAAAAAGCATTCTTGCAGATATTTCCATACTTCTGTCGTGCGTGGGCTGTGACAGAGTCATGAATATTCTGCATGAATAATGCCATATCTCTCTCTCTCTCTCTCTCTCTTCCTCTCTCTCTCTCTCTCTCTCTCTCTCTCTCTCTCTCTCTCTCTCTCTCTCTCTCTCTCTCTCTCTCTCTCTCTCTCTCTCTCTCTCTCTCTCTCTCTCTCTCTCTCTCTCTCTCTCTCTCTCTCTCATCTGCTCTGTCTGTTTGTCTGTCTATCTATCTGTCTATTATTATGTGTTTGTGTGTGTGTCTGTCACTCTCTCTCTCTCTCTCTCTCTCTCTCTCTCTCTCTCTCTCTCTCTCTCTCTCTCTCTCTCTCTCTCTCTCTCTCATCTGCTCTGTCTGTTTGTCTGTCTATCTATCTGTCTATTATTATGTGTTTGTGTGTGTGTCTGTCACTCTCTCTCTCTCTCTCTCTCTCTCTCTCTCTCTCTCTCTCTCTCTCTCTCTCTCTCTCTCTCTCTCTCTCTCTCTCATCTGCTCTGTCTGTTTGTCTGTCTATCTATCTGTCTATTATTATGTGTTTGTGTGTGTGTCTGTCACTCTCTCTCTCTCTCTCTCTCTCTCTCTCTCTCTCTCTCTCTCTCTCTCTCTCTCTCTCTCTCTCTCTCTCACACACACACACACACACACACACACACACACACACACACACACACACACACACACACACACACACACACACACACACACACACACACACACAACCTCCTGACTGACACCAACGTATTACGTACTGACCTGATGACATCACTGATGATGTCATCAGATGAAGAGGAATAGCACTGATATGCTGGCTTTTGATCTAACACAGTCCAGAGAGTTATATCCCCAGACCATTTTGCTAGATTGGTTCTCTCAGTTGTTTTCTTCATGTCATGATTCGCCCAATGATTTTTTTATAAATTTTCTCTGGCAGTCAAGGGGTTAAAGAGCTGGAAGGTCATGAAAATAATATGTGCAAATCTTCCCATAAAATATTGCTTACCTTAACTTTGCTGAGTCGTAGCAAACTCAGCTGCAATCATAATTGCACGTTATAAACATCAGTGTCAGATAGGCAGTGACGATATCAACGACCCGAATAGCCCTATTAGCACAGGGAGTAACTAATTTGTCTGTCAATTAGGGCTTACGGACTGATTTCTATTTCTGTCATTTTAATACAGCCGACTGCAGAAGCGTTAGAGTTTCTCCCCAAAAGAAATGTTGCTTGATGTGCTCTCTCTCTCTCTCTCTCTCTCGTCTCTCTCT
>CM065688.1:26545231-26572731 GCA_017654935.2 Phymorhynchus buccinoides
CTCTCTCTCTCTCTTCTCCTCTCTCTAGCTCTCTCTCTCTCTCTCTCTCCTCTCTCTCTCTCTCTCTCTCCTCCCTCTCTCTCTCTCTCCTCTCTCTCTCTCTCTCTCTCTCTCTCTCTCTCTCTCTCTCTCTCTCTCCCCCTCTCTCTCTCTCTCTCTCTCTCTCTCTCTCTCTCTCTCTCTCTCTCTCTCTCTCTCTCTCTCTCTCTCTCTCTCTCTCTCTCTCTCTCTCTCTCTCTCTCTCTCCCTCTCTCTCTCTCTCTCTCTCTCTCTCTCTCTCTCTCTCTCTCTCTCTCTCTCTCTCTCTCTCTCTCTCTCCCTCTCTCTCTCTCTCTCTCCCCCTCTCTCTCTCTCTCTCTCTCTCTCTCTCTCTCTCTCTCTCTCTCTCTCTCTCTCTCTCTCTCTCTCTCTCTCTCTCTCTATCTCTCGAAACAAAACAAAAACCAACCAACCAAACAAACACAAAGTATTCTCTCTGGCTTCCCAGTCTCTCCCTTTATTGCTTTTCGTTCACCCCTTTCTCCACTTTATTCTTCCCCTTCTCCTCAATCACCTTCTTCTTGTCTTTCTTCTTCTTCTTCCTTCTTCTTTCTTTATAAGCTTGCCACGGTTTGCACCTGGCTCAGACTCACCTCAGCAAAAAATATTGATACTGCCAGTACTCGTCATTTACGCATTTTGCTGCCCCCCGCCCCCCCCATCCCCTTCCTCTCTCTCTCTCTCTCTCTCTCTCTCTCTCTCTCTCTCTCTCTCTCTCCCTCTCCCTCCCTCTCTCTCCATTCTCATTTCTCCCACCCTTCATCCCCTCCTGTTTGTCCGTGTGTCTGTCTTTTTATCTATCTATGTTCTTTGGCGTATGTGTTTCTGTCTCTGTCTGTCTGTCTGTCTGTCTGTCTTTCTCTATCTGTTTGTCTGTCTCCTCTCTCTCTCTCTCTCTCTCTCTCTCTCTCTCTCTCTCTCTCTCTCTCTCTCTCTCTCTCTCTCTCTCTCTCGTCTTCTTTTTTTGTTTTGTTTTGTCCCAATTTCTCTCCCTCCCCTTTATTGGTGTGTCTGTCTGTCTGTCTGTCTCCGTTTGAACTTTCAGAATGTCTGTGTCTGTCTGGTGGCGTGACTGCATATGTGTCTGTCTCCGTTTGAACTTTCTGAATGTCTGTGTCTGTCTGGTGGCGTGACTGTATATGTGTCTGTCTCCGTTTGAACTTTCAGAATGTCTGTGTCTGTCTGGTGGCGTGACTGTATATGTGTCTGTCTCCGTTTGAACTTTCAGAATGTCTGTGTCTGTCTGGTGGCGTGACTGTATATGTGTCTGTCTCCGTTTGAACTTTCAGAATGTCTGTGTCTGTCTGGTGGCGTGACTGTATATGTGTCTGTCTCCGTTTGAACTTTCTGAATGTCTGTGTCTGTCTGGTGGCGTGACTGTATATGTGTCTGTCTCCGTTTGAACTTTCTGAATGTCTGTGTCTGTCTGGTGGCGTGACTGCATAATATGTGTCTGTGTCTCTTCCTTACTTCATTCCCTAGGTAAACATTTCTAGACGTGTCATGTTTTTACTTGCCAAGTTCTTGATTAGTCCGTCACCAAGACGGACTATTGCGATGGGCTGGTTTGTATTTTTGTTTGTTTGTTTGTTTGTTTGGTTGTTGTTTTTTGGGTGTTTTTTTCTTCTGTCTGTCCCAAGGATATCTCCCGAACCGCTTGACCGAATCGCGTCAAATTTTGTGTGAAGGTGTGCCACCTTAATAGGAAGAGATCGGCGCAAACCATTTTGCCGTCGTGACCTTGACCTTGACGTACGACCTTGAAAACCGAAAATCTATTTTTAGCCATATCTCGGGCACCGATCAACATAGGATGTTGAAACTTGGTATGAAGGTGGTTTGGCTTATGCCCGTTCTGATGATGGCATACCGATCAAGGTCAAGGTCAAGGTCAAAAAGATCGCTGGAGCCTGAAAATCGGAGGGTCATTTTGTTCTCCTTCTGTCTGTCCCAAGGATATCTTTCGAACGGGTTGACAGAATCACGTCAAATTGTGTGTGCTGGTGTGTCACCATGAGAGGAAGGCATCCGCGCAAACCATATTGCCGTCGTGACCTTGACCTTGGCGTACGACCTTGAAAACCGAAAATCTTTCAGGGGCCATAACTCCCACACCGTTAGTGTTAGAGTCTTCAAATTTGGCATGTAGGTACTTTGGCTTATGCCCGTTCTGATGGTGGCATACCGATCAAGGTCAAGGTCACGGTCCGGGCGATCCGTAGGCCTTGAAAGTGATAGGGGTCTACACATTGGGTTTTAAGCCATATTTTCCACATTGGTACTTGACAGAAGCGCTTCAGATTGTGTGTGGTACTGTATATCCTAGAGAAGAAAACATCCGAGCATAAATTATCACCATGCTGACCTTGACCTTGAAGTGTGACCTTGAAAACCGAAATTTCCTTCTTTGCGCTATATGTTTCTTCTTCAAGCTGTATCTCGTGAACTAGAAGACAGAATCCCTTCCAATTTTGTGTCAGGATGTGACACTCTACGGGGTGTCGCAAGTGCGTGGCATTGCTGGTGACGGACATGTCTGCCGCTCGGCGACGCCCTTGTTTATTGTTGTTGTTTTTAACAAAAGTATTTTAACAAAAAACCTTTGATTTAGTTCTTACCTTGTGCTTTTATCCCTTTTGTTTTTAATACGTGGTAAGATTTAACGTGGTGACAGCCCTGACATGGCCAATTAGTTGTCGACGGGGCTATCATTTTAATCTTAATCTTAGGTAAATATTATAGACACGTCGGCAGTTTTCCTGATTCCACTTTGTCGGTTGTGGTTTCTGCCATGCCGAGCGATCCATCTCCGCAAAACCGCTGTGCTGTACCCTATAGCCAATGTTGTCTTCGTCCTCGATCGATGCTGTATATTCTTTACCCCCACCAAAAAGCTATAATTTTCGACGCGTAAATCTCTGTTAGCTTCTCTGTTGTTTGCTGTTTTAGTTTGTTTTTATTAGTAGCATTTGTTCCAGCAGTGAATGGGTACCTGATTCGTTCAGGGAAGGTTGAAAGGCGGCGGAAGGAGAGGAGATGGGCTCCGCCTTCCATGATGCCGTGCCCTTGACACGGTGAACCTCTAACAGTTCACTGCCCCTATACTAGGGCCGATAGGCACGCACACACCTTTACCTTGACCTTTTTAGTCCCCGAGCCGAAGGTTCGGGGAGCTATTGTTTCTGTCTGATCCGTCCGTCCGTCCGTCCGGCTATTCGTCCGTTTTTCTCAAAAACTATTCACTCTATCATCATCAAATTTGGTATACTAGTTTGCCAAGATGCAAGCTATCCACTGATGTATTTAGTTTTACATTAAGGTCAAGGTCGCGCCAGTTACGGGGTTCAACCCCCCAAACACATAATCGCTAATATCTCGCGAAGTTTTGCATGTATTTCAATGCGGGTTTTTTTCCACAACATTTCTTGATGAATGGTCTATAAGACAGTTGTCATGAATTTTTCTGTGCGCGTGTGTGCGCATGATCGCGCGCGCTCAAATCACGGGTCCGAACCCTAAGGCTATATATGAAAAACTATTCGGTTTCGTGCTGTTTTCATGCATTTTTATGTAGTTACGTGCTGTTTTGATGCGGCGTTTTTATGTATGTGTACAGCCGACACATTCCGATTTCGGAGTAGCTCGGCGATGCTGCGAGGGGACTTTGCAGCCGCTCGGCGTTGTACTTGTTTTTATTTTATTTTTTAGCATTTATTCAAAAAGTTATGAACAGATTGGTATTGTTTAAAATGATGTCGTATGGTCTGGGTTGGTCTTGTATTGAATGAGCGGCGCGAGAGTATGCCACACTGGTAGACCTCCAAAATCGGATGGAAGGGGAGAAATAATAATAAAAGTCAATTGATAATTAAGTCACCATTCGCCGTTGTTGTTGTTTGTTTGTTTTCTCGCGAAAAAGACATCAATGAAGTGTTGGAACGTGGGTTTTTTATATTTCGTAACTGTCATTTAAACATGTTTGTTACCAAGAGTCGAAAATGATCTATATACGGGAAAAAGTTAGGAGATTTTGGCTTAATCATTATATTCTACAAAACGAACAAAGACAGAATTGACCGTTGGCCCAAGTAAACAATGAACACACACACACACACACGCGCGCACGCACACACACGCACACGCACACGCACACGCACACGCACACACACACACACACACGCACACGCACACGCACACGCACACACGCACGCACACACACACACACACACACGCACGCACACACGCACACGCACACACACACACACACGCACACACGCACACGCACACGCACACACACACACACACACACAGGCACGCTTGCACGCACGCACACGCGCGCGCACGCACGCACACGCACACACACACACACACACACACACACACAAACCCCAAGAAGCTTGATAACATTATTTCAAATTCTGTTGAATCTTTATGGATCGAAATTACACTAAAACATAGTAAACCACTGATAATAGGTTTCATATACAGAAATCCAGCAGAAACATCAGATTGGTACGATAGCTTTAACTCTTTAATGGATGATATTACAATGCTAGATCGTGAAACAATAATATTGGGAGATTTTAACATCGACTTATTAAAAGCAAAACCAACATGGCATAACCTCTATAGTTTACATGACTTTGAACAATTAATTAAACAACCGACCCGCATAACCGAAACAAGTAAGACTTTAATTGATCATATCTATGCAAACAATAAACAGTCCATCATTGAAGTATGCACTCCTCCCTCTGAATGTAGCGATCACAATGTCATCTGTCTTACCTGGTATAAAACCCATGTAAAAAGTCCAAAGGTAGGACATAAGACCATATACTATAGAAGCTTTAAAAATTTTAATGAACAAGATTTCCTAGCAGACTTAGTTAATTCTCAATTAAATGTTATATATCAAATTAGAGATCCTAATGAAGCAGCTGATTATTGGTTAAATACTTTTATGGTAGTGTATAATAAGCATGCTCCCTTTATAAAGAAAAGAGTTAAACAAGAAACTAAACCACCCTGGATTACCAAAGATATCGATGATGAAAGAAATACACGAACTCACTTAAAGAACTCAGGGACGCAGCAAGAATTTAGACAACAAAGAAATAAGGTAACTAATATGAAACGTAAATCTAAACGCGATTATTTTCGACAAATGTTAATTTCCACGAAAGATTCCCGCCAGATATGGAAAGCCATAAACATGCTAACTAACAAACAAGTATCAAGAAGTCAGCAAATTGTTTCAGATATCTCTGTTGATCAGTTAAATAACCACTTTGCTAGCATAAAAGAAAAAGTTATAACATGTGATGGATCAAATGAAAATGATTTATCCTATTTAAAACAGTTCATCAGTTCAAAAGATATCAATTTTCCTTTCAATCTCCAGCCTATGACAGTATTTGAAGTCAGCAGAAATCTTTTATCTTTAAAGCATTCAAAGACACGCGATATAGATGGTTTGGATATTAACATACTTCAGATTGCGTGCCCAGTTATATGTGACTCACTAACTTATTTATATAACTTATGTATAGAAAAACAATGTTTTCCGTTAAATTTTAAACAAGCCAAGGTAATCCCTATCCATAAATCAGGCGATAGATCTAACCCTTCTAATTATCGACCTATTTCTATTTTATCAGCTTTATCTAAGTCTCTAGAAAAGCACATACAAAAATCCCTATTCTCTTATTTAGATAAAAATAATTTACTTCATGATGATCAGTCTGGATTTAGAAAGAATCATTCATGCCACACTTCACTAATACAGCTTGTTGACAGTCTGCTATGTAATATAAATGAAAATAAGTTTACTGGTATACTTTTCCTTGACTTTGAAAAAGCGTTCGATGTTATTAATCATTCACTCCTTCTGCGTAAACTAGAACTGTATAACCTTCCTCCTGAATTTTTAAATATTATGTCATCCTTTTTGTGTGACAGAAAACAACTGGTTTCAATTAATAACAAAATGTCTGAATTGCTTCCAATCCACTATGGAGTACCTCAAGGGTCTATCTTAGGTCCACTATTGTTCACTGTTTATATAAACGACCTGCCATGCTTTGTCAATAGTAAATGTGAAATGTTTGCAGATGACTCATCCCTTCATACTAGTGATATGAATGCTAACAGGCTAGTAAGTAAACTTCAAAATGATGCTCAAAATGTTTTTAACTGGACACAATTAAATCACATGACAATTAATGCCAATAAAACGAAATGCATGTACGTATCAACCAGACAAAAAAGACAAAAGATGAACTCCCAATTTCCACCACTATTTATTTGCAGCAACAAAATTGAAGAAGTTGATTCACATAAAACATTAGGTGTTGTCATTGACAAAGATCTGTCTTGGACAGACCATATAAAGTCTTTAGGGAAAGGTCTGTCTAGAAAAATACTCCAGCTATCTAAGATAAAGCATTTTCTTGATAACCATTCTCGTAAACTATTCTTTAATGCTCACATACTCTCCATGATCGATTATGCTTCAACATTATGGGATAGCTGTAGTGATACAAATTTAAAGATTATCAATCGTATGTACAAAAAAGCAATTAAAATAATTTTATTAAAATCAAGTTCACTTACCTATAAAGACTACAAACAACTAGATATACTAACTTTTCAAGACAGACTTTTCCTCAAAAAGGCAATCTGCATGCACAATATTGTCAACGGAAATGCTCCAAAAAAGATAACAGATACATTTACGACAAACACAAGCAGACACACCCATTTACTCTCATTCCCTCGACCAAATAATAATCTATTCAAATCTAGTCTCCTCTATTCGGGTGGAGATTTATGGAACAAACTACCCTCCATTTTAAAAAACATGAAAAACAAGAACTACTTCAAGAAAAAAACGAAAATGTATCTCTTTAACAGAACATAATTGATAACTTTATTCCAATTATTTAAAAGAATGGAAACGTAGCCTACATAACATATTTTGGTAAGTAAATGTGATGTTTTAAATGTTTCGTTGTTGATGTTGATGTATATATTGTACATAATATGCTCTTCGCATATGTCCCCATCCTTTTTCCTGTTTTTGTGTGTGGAATATTTGCTTGTTTCTTTAATTAATTGTTTACTTGTATATTTTCCTTTTCTTGTTCGCTACTTTGGAATGTTTAGTTCTTTACTTTTCTTTATATCATTTTTTATGGATGGCTTGTTAAAAAAAAAGCATGTTTTGCTTATACAATGTTCCCATCTGGAAATACAATTTTGACTTGACTTGACACACACACACACACACACACACACACACACACACACACACACACACACACACACACACACACACACACACTCTCTGAAGAGGATCTGTCAGCATGGCTCTCTTTAAACCAGTGTCAAGCGAGGAAGGTTTTATACTCTCTTTCATATTCATTCAAAAGACTGACACCTTCAAGGCTACCACCATTTATTTTAAAATACTGTTTCACAGTCTTGGCGGGTGGGTATAATCATAGGGTGCTTTGGCAGCCCCTGGGTGAAATGTGGGTATTCGCAATGCGGAAGGGATGCGCTTAGGGCCAGCCACACGTCCACTAAAATCGCACGACTGTACGATACGATTCGATCACGTGATCTCGATGCGCCAGTCGCATTTGTTCTTGGAGACCACGTGATCGAATCGTATCGTACATTCGTGCGATTTCAGTGGACGTGGGGCTGGCTCTTTTTTTGTCGCCACGGCAAGTGTCACAACAGCAGGTGTCGTAGTCTTCAGCAAGGTAACCGGCTTTGTGAAGGTGGACTAGCTTAAGTGACTTGACTGACCGCCTGTCAACCACACGTTTTGTTTGGTGGGGAATAGAAAGCGAGGTGAAAAGCCCTGAGAGTCATTTGTCATCATCTCCTCCTCCTCCTCCTCCTCCTCCTCCTCCCTCACATGTCTCCCCAGGGGGGTATCTATAATATCAGCCGTGTGAATTCCTTTTCTCAAGTGATGGGAAACGAAAGTCATGGGGGAAATAGATTGTGCGAGGGCCTCTCATTATATTTTGCAATGTGAAGATTCTGATAATGTCACAAAAATACAAATTGTGTCATGAGATAGACCATTATCACAATACTTATGATGTTGCAAATGTTCATTATTTTCCGCCTTGTCATATCCGTTGAGCAAAGCAAAATGTCCACCAAGGTGAACGTTGATCCCAAACTGTGAATATCTCTTTAATGCAGAGATTTGCTATCTATTATTGTGCGCATTTATGCTCAAGGACAAGCATTCGAACAAAGGTATTAGATGTTTATAAATAGTTTTTGAGACCTTGCACAGTAAGATATAAAAGTTTACAACAGGCTCAAGAATGATCAGTTAAGCAGAAGAACGTTAGAAGAAAGTGACTGTTACAATCATCAAGTGACTGTTGTGACTGTTACAGACACACTGACGCGCCACGATTAAGTCCCTTGGTTTTTTCTGGGTAGCTGTGACCCACATAGAAATGTCCCCAAGTTCAAAGTGAGGCTGCTCTTTGAAATGATGTTTCGCTTTGAATTTGGGGGCATTTGTATGGTAGTGAGACCTGGTCAAAACAAGATTTATTTCCAGCTATAAGAGCGAAAACGCGTGAAACCCGTGATTTTGACACGTGATCTGGTGGGTCTTTAAAACCATAGCCAGTGCAAGGCCTCTTGTAGGAAATGATCTCTGGATAAGTGCTGATGAGATGAGAAATATACTGAGCATTGCATCAGGAAGCCTTGATCGCATTGGCATGGGAGTGTAGGGGAGGGAGGGAGGAAGGAAGATATGCTCTAGGGGAGAAACAAAAAACCCACACCAGATGGGGATAAGGTGGAGGGTTACCCTTGGTAGGTACTACCTTTGTTTACTCTATCTAACAGGGCGTTCAATGCCGCACTTGGTCATCTCCAAATATGGAAAGTGATGCCATTCGCGTGGCAATGTCGGTTTTCCGCGAAACTTTAGAATGTGTATCTTTTAACCATTCAATCTGAAATTAAACTGACTCTAGCCCTAGCCCTAACCCTAACCCTAACAAAAACCTTAAACCGTCAAATACCAACAAAAAACCCACTTAACTAAAAATAGAGTGTTCCATGTTTGGAGATGACCAAGTGCAGTCTCGAACGCCTAGTTTCTATCTCGAAGTTTAATAAGAAATGTGCATAAGCTTATGCTCAAAGTTACGTGCTGGACCTTTGGTAGTAATGTCTCACTTGTTGTTGTGTTTCTATGTAGTGCCGTTTATCCACCATCTACATTACCAGAAGGCGTGCTTTTTCACTATCCAGGGGGGGGGGGGGGGGGGGGGGGGGGGGGGGGGGGCACAGCTGTTCCATCCCACACAAAGTCGAGCTATTTAGTTAAAAGGCTGAATATAGAAATCTTAGATAAAAACAATTTGTCCACCAATCACGTCCTTTAAATATTTTGGCTGTATGTTCTACATAGTATTTCAAATATATTTATTTCGTCAGATTAATTGTAAAAACTTTTTTGTTGTTGAGCAGTATCATGAAACATATTTAGTAGAAAATGTTCTTAAGCAATTCGCTTAGCATCGCAAACATAAATAAAATTGCCCATGAGTGAAAATCTAGAAATTTTAACTGAATCAAACTAATTCACGCACATACTAGGGGAAGACGGGGTAAAAAGCGCATGGGCGGGTAAGAAGCCCACCCCAATTATCTCATGAAATGAAGCAAATTTCAGTCTCATTTTGCCCATGAGACGAGCGTTAATGTCTAGCATTCGTCTCATGGGCAAATTTGACTGAAATGTTCTTTATTTCATGAGATAATTGGGGTGGGCTTCTTACCCGCCCATGCGCTTTTTACCCCGTCTTCCCCTACAACATATTCTTGACTATCATTTATGAAACGTTACTTATGGTAAACTAAAGTTGGCTTGAAAAAAACCCTCTGAAAATGTAGATGAACTAAATGTCCCCGAAACAGATGTGATGCATGATTTAGCAACTAAGCTCAAAACCACGCTCTTTTAATCAAACTTTGCTACCTGCGTGCTAATCACGTTAAAACTCCCTTATTTTTTGGCGTAGCTGTTTCCCTTGGGCATTGTGACCCAGACAGCCGCGGCATGCTCACGAAACGTAATTTGGCAAGACGGCTCCTGCGGCGCACGTGCTTACCGCTTAGTAGCACACCTTGGGTTAATCTAAAACGACCCAACTTTCCCTCTCATTTCTTCTGGGAGCGCGTGCACGTGGACATACTGGATAATTGCCAATGATCTGTGGCGAATGATGGGCCATACCAAAAAAGCGAGCCATACGAAAAAGCCTGAATATACAAAGAGTTCTTGGTAAAGGTAAAGATGTGCCACCCCCCATGCATTTCTCGGTTAATTGTATTTTTCCGTTTTTGCCTTTCTTACCAAACATAAAGCTGTATTTTAGGAACATTTTTAGCTAATTACCTTTTTGGAATACTAACCCTAACCCTAACCCTACCCCTAAACCTAACCCTACCCCCCACTATGTACTGCAGTACACCGCGATTTGTACGGTGGGGGTTAGGGTTAGGGCTAGGGTTAGGGTTAGTATTCCAAAAAGGTTATTAGCTAAAAATGTTCCTAAAATACAGCTTTATGTATGGTAAGAAAGGCAATAACGGAAAAATACAATTAACCGAGATAGGTAGGGGGGGGTGGCACATCTTGACCTTTACCGAGTTCGCACTCCGCAGCTGACAGAAGCCGGTTTGTTTGTACTCCCACCCTTTCACCTACACTACAGGTGGGGGTCATTGTGAACTCACTCACTGCCTCTGTTGCCATACTAAGCACTTCCCACCTTCCACCTTTTTACCTTCCAGGTGGGAAGTGAGAAAGTTGGCTTCATTCTTTACCAGATTGGTAGGCTGTGAAGTAATCCCTCTTTGTGACATTTAGGCTTTTTGGCCATGCTATGGTGTGTTTTTGTTTGTGGCTCAAGCCACAAACCTATAACTCACTTTGTCGGTCGGTCGGTCTGTCGGTCCAAAATTGTCGCACATTTTGACAAAATTGTCGCGCTTCAAATCGAGGCTACACTTCTGGCCGCTCTTTAAAATGATGTATTTTAAAAGCGTACAAAATAATAAACATACGTAATACAGACACTACAACAGACACGACGAGTATGCGGTGCTTCTTTTGATGAGTATAAGTAGGATACATAGTTTTAAATGTTTTCCAAAAGATATAAAAAGTTACGAAATGGTGCAGAGATAACATTCTGGTTTACAGATTAAAATTATTGAAAATCCAGGGGAGGTAACTCATGATTGGAGTGGTAAAAATAGACCGCGTGCCACAAACTATTGCGATTTCGCGCTTGTTTTACAACGCAGCTGAGCTGAATGGCTGCTTGTTGCCTAGAGGTTGAAGTGGTCTGAAACATTGAAGAGAACAAAAACAACGAAACAAGCAAAGACGTCAAGAAATTTAAAACAAATCCAAAATGTGAATGTCGCTTGGTGTGAAAAGAATGGCACCGTTCCAGTCACGTTTTAGGTTCGAAGACGAATTTTTTTTTCTCGTACCCCCTCCCCCCCCCCCCAACCCCTCCCTCTCTTTCTTTCCCCACTATATTATTCTTCCTGTGAACAATTTAAAGGGGCACCCTGACGGATGATTTTTGTGTGTGCAAGAAACACGTCGAGATCACCAGGAAGACACCCTTTACAGAGATCGCAACACTCTTTTTGCTCTGGTTTCCTATAAGTCAAATCGGCGATTCCTCCTTGGCGGAGGTGCTGGAAGTCAGATTCTTTCAGTCAAAGAGAAGGCGTGTGCCTTCTCTAATGGCCGCCTGAGTCGCTTAGACCAAATCACGAAATTTCCACAATACAAGCCTTTTTATTTACAGCTTATCAAAGGGAGTTTCGCTCACAGCAAAGAAAATATATCCTTTTTTTACTGCACTACAAAGAAGAAAAAACTTCAACCACTCGAGTGGCCTCCACCCACCCCGTCCAAAATGGCTTCTCTCTCCGGCAACTCCGCCAAGGAGGAATCGCCGTTTTGACGGTTTGATTTATAGGAAACCAGAGCAAAGTGAGTGTTCCGATCCTTGAAAAGGCTGTCTTTGTGGTGATCTGGACGTGTTTCTTGCAAAACAAAATAATCCGTCAGGGCGTCCCTTTAAAGCCAAGAGTTGATGACATCACCATAGTCATGCTCTTGTCGGGGTAAACTTAATGTGTGCGAATATACAAGCCATGCAACTAGGGTTATTAACGCCCTTGACAGTGAGAGTGATTCCCTTGCTGGTCAGTACTGACAAGGGCATTCACTCTTGCGAAAGGAAGCCATTTAGTGGCATCAAATAGGGGTTATTGGCGAGAGTTATCCCCTTGTTTGGTCAGTACTGAACTATCTCCCCCCACCCGCCAAGGGCATTCACTCTTGCAAAAAGGTGTTCGTTGCAGACCCCAATAGAGAGGTGTCGGGTGACTTAGGAATGGGGGCATGCATTTGTTGCACAGTCCATAACATTATCAGATTGCCTGGATTATACCTTAGTTATACACGCTGACAATAACATTGAAATGATCTTTTGTTGACGCTTGCCTATAGGATTTAGCTTATAGTGAGTCATTAATAACATCTTGAAAATCTTCAACAGTTCTTAGAGAGTTTTAACTCTGATGATGCGTATTTTTCACACATTGACAACACACTGACTTAGCACTCAAGGGCAAGAGAAACGCAACTGAAACGCGAAAATTTCAACTGCTGTTTTCAGTGCTTAACCTAATATTTATAAACATTATGATGAAATAATATCGTAGCCCAGTGTCTGAACGCTGATGCAATATGTAATCATGCACAGCATTACAAATGCCAACCACCCACACAGTACACTTGCTGTACTGGTTGTCTGTACGTCTGGGTCATCCTTTTTTGAGGATGAACTTGGGTCTGTGTTGTTGTGGCAACTACTTTCACTTTGCTAGGCGACTATGTGCCATAAATAACTTGGAAACCCAACTTCCATGGAGGCATGCCAGTTTGTTCTGCACTGTGTGTTGTTTAAGTGTAACATTATTCAAGACTCGAAGGATAAGTCATTCTTGAATGTATGTTGATTTGTCTTGGGTCTGTATTGTTGTGGCAACTACTTTCACTTTGCTAGGCGAATATGTGCCATAAATAACTTTGGAACCCAACTTCCATGCAGGCATGCCAATTTGTTGTGTGTTGTTTAAGTGTAACATTATTCAAGACTAGAAGGCTATGCCATTCTTGAATGTATGTTGATTTGTTTGTGAGCAACTCTCTACCACTGGTGTTGTGTAGGCCCTACTGTGTGGGTGGTTGTCATAATAAGCAGATCTGGGTCATCCTTTTTTGAGGATGAACTTGGGTCTGTATTGTTGTGGCAACTACTTTCACTTTGCTAGGCGAATAGGTGCCATAAATAACTTTGGTAAAAGGGAGTTCATTACGAGAAGTTCCTTTCCCTTTTTCTTTTTATTATCAGTAAGGTGTTTACATCTATTCTAAATAGAGATGCATTTCAAAAGAGTAGGAAGCTGATGCAGAACTCACGGTCTAGAAAAGCTACTCTTGAAGTCATGATATATTCACACTGAGTAGTATGAATATTGTGTTGTTTATACGTATGGCACGAGATAAACTGTACAGGTTTGCACTATGCCAGTGCTTTGTGGTTAATTGGTTTGTCTTCCGGTAATTTCCACAAAGGTTGCTGGCTCTGGTTTCGTTGGATTTTTTTTCTCGATATTTTCTGACTTTAATTTTTTTTTTTAAATACTGTTAACAAAGTATACATTATTCTTTCATTCTTGTCTGTCTGCTTGGCATCTTCAGCGTGTCATGAATTAGGATGTAACAGAAATCAGCTGCTGCCTCTTACCTCTGTACTTTGGCCGTCAGACAGCGAACGTATGTTACGTGCCAAGACAGTCAAAATTGATTTAAGAACCGTGATTCTGTTACAAAATGTACGGATCCAGAGGGATAGTAGGGTGGGTGGGGGGGGGGGGGGGGGTGGAGGAAGGGGGGGGGGGGGTAAAGCGAAGGTGGTGGTAGATGAATTCCAAACACAGGGATGTAGCCTATAATTATAATGTCATTAACATTTTCTAGTTTGAGTCATTGAAATTGCTTATTCCTATCCATCTACCGCATTCATTCACACTCTTAAAATAAGCTAGCCAAAAAATTGTTGCGGGCCATTTTAAAGCTTTTCATACAAATCGAACGCAAAACTGTATGTGAATACATTTGTAACATTATAATTTCATCCCTTGACAACAATAGGATGACAAAAATGTACTTACAGACCAAACTTCACGGATTTAAACACCATTTCAAAGAGACCCAGCCCTCTTTCAAAACGTCTGTTTGTCGATGCGATTGGTATGAGTGTGAGTGAGCCCCATTTGCTAAAGATCTGTGTACAAGTTAGCATTATTCACGATATATTTCTATTTCCCCATGGCAACACAGTGATGGCCCACTCTTAATATGACTGACAGCTCACTGTATTGCCATGGGGAAATAGAGATATCTCGTGAATAATGTTAACGTGTAAACGGACCTTAATATGACTTACAGCTCACTGTGTTGCCATGGGGAAATAGAGATATCTCGTGAATAATGTTAACGTGTACACGGACCTTAATATGACTTACAGCTCACTGTGTTGCTATGCGGAAATAGAAAGATCTCGTGAATAATGTTAACGTGTACACAGACCTTAAAAGTCTCAGTATACGCTGACATTATTCACGATAGTTCTATTTCCCCATGGCAACGCTCATTGGCATTTATTATTCTTAATGCTGGAATTAAATATCAATAATAAAGATGCAGATCAACACACACACACCCCTGTCACAGTCTTGGTTCATTGCGTTATTTCCGTCTCGTCTTTATCTTCTAGTGATCGAAAGCATATTTTGAATGGTCTAAATGGATGAAAATTAACGTTGAATATACGAATACGAACACGAATGTTTTATTGAGGGTAAAAAGGATAAGCTACAATAGCTTCTTTGCATGGAAAACGACAGAGGTTTAAGTGCTCAGTCTGCAGTAAGAAGGGCAAGACTGAACAAAAAAAAAGCAAAAAACAAAAAAAACCCGGAAAGAACCGAGAAACGGAGGAGGGTGTGTGTTGCCTGATTCATGGTGAGGGTAGCCCTATCTGTTTCAATTGAACAATCTAGTTAGTTTTGATAAAAACGAATTTTATAACAGTTTCACTCAGCAAAAGTATAGGCTCACCTCGGAGCTTTAGGGGAAGACGGGGTAAAAAGCGCATGGGCGGGTAAGAAGCCCACCCCAATTATCTCATGAAATAAAGAAAATTTCAGTCACATTTGCCCATGAGACAAATGCTAGACATTAACGCTCGTCTCATGGGCAAAATGAGACTGAAATTTGCTTCATTTCATGAGATAATTGGGGTGGGCTTCTTACCCGCCCATGCGCTGTTTACCCCGTCTTCCCCTAGTTAGTTTGGTATTTAAAAATCTTAAAGCTATCCCAGCTTTTCTTCTGACTAAAAAAACAAAATACTTCCTGCTCTGTGAAACAGCTGGGTTATAGTATGAAGCACATCGTCTTAGCTGCTTGATTGTTTGAGTTTGTTCGTTTTTGTCCCTTCGTCTCTCCTCAACACCCCCCCCCCCCCCCCCTCCCCCTCCTGGGACTTTTTGTTGTTGTTCTAGGGTAAAGCCAAATTTATGTCGGCCATTGCTCCACAGCAATGGCCGACCTATGGCGATATTTTTCACGCCAGAGGGCAGTCAATGCACTAGGGGCTTGTCACGCGATTTTCTTACTTGGGCGTAGTGAGAGAGAGAGAGAGAGAGAGAGAGAGAGAGAGAGAGAGAGAGAGAGAGAGAGAGAGAGAGAGAGAGAGAGAGAGAGAGAGAGAGTGATGGTAGGACCACTCACTGTCTCTCTCTCTCTTTCTTTATCCCCAACTAATAATAGAGAGAGGATTAGCCCCACACGAGCGTCATGCCCTCTGGCGTGAGAAAAAGCGCACTAAGTCTCTTTTACTTAACCTGAACCTCACACGCACTTTGCGTCCTTCGTTCTCTAAATACACCCCCCACCCCACCCACCCACCCACCCCTAAAAAAGAAAGAAGAACAAAAATGAAAAAGGAATTAAAAAAAACACCTAAAAACCCTTGCTGATTCACAGTCTGAGAACGGTGGGGTGAATTTCCTTGGGGGTGTAAAACCAATCGAATTTTATAGCAGCTTGTAAAGCCGGGTGCAAGCGAACCCAAAAGTGTCCTTCCTCTTTCTAACGTTAGCTCTATTGGCCACTTTAACCCTTTCACCGCCAGCCATATTTCAGCCAAAAACATTTCCATTAAATTTACCTGGGTAGAGAACAAAATCCATCTGCAGTATTGTGGATTCTTCTGTGACATATAAAATAAGGTCTATCCTTACTTCCCAAAACTAAGACAATAGGGTCTTTGGATAATAGACCCCAATTTGATGCCTTTTAGTGACATAGGTGTTAACTCACTGGGGTGCTAAAGTGCGACTTTGGCGGTGAAAGGGTTAACAACCATGTTTTGCTAGAGTGAATGCCCTTGGTAGATGCTTGAGTACTGACCAAACAAGGGCATAACTCTCGCCAATAACCCTATTTGAGGCCACTAAATGGCTGCCATTCGCAAGCGTGAACTCCCTTTTCAGTACTGACCAACAAGGGATTCACTCTCACTGCCAAGGGAGTTAATAACCCTAGTTGCAGTGGCCAATAGGTAGAGCAAGAGGGAAAAGAACCTCGGCATTAATTTCCTTGCGGTTACTCCAGTGTCTTCAGCAAATGCAAGACTAACCTGGCTCGAGTTCTTTTCGTTTCTTTTTTCTTTTTCTTTTTTTCTTTTGGGGGAGGCGGGGGGGGGGGGGGGGGGGGGGGGTATGGGAGAAACTTTAATCAATAAAGCTTAGCATTTTGTGCTTGTGTTTTATTGCAGCAAGCCTAATGGCCTGTGAAGTAATTCTTGTGGCTTAGGCCCTTCAAGCACATTTTGTTCGGACTCAAACGCTGGAATTGGACCATAGAACTCTAAAACTAACCCACAAAAACACAAAAACAACTGCGACTCGCTTGACCTTTACCTAGCTAGTCACATGGTTTTTGGTTTGTTTATGTTTCCTTGTTTGCTTGTATTTACGTATTCATTGAGTAGGTGAAGACGGGGTAAAAAGCCCATGGGCGGGTAAGAAGCCTATGCCAATTATCTCATGAAATGAAGCAAATTTCAGTCAAATTTTGCCCATAAGACGAACGCATTAACACTCGTCTCATAGGCAAAATTTAACTGAAATTTGCTTAATTTCATGAGGTAATTGGCATGAGCTTCTTACTCGCCCTACAGATTTGAGAGATGAAAAACGTACTTACTAATGTTAATACCAGTAAGCTTACATTAGGTTATGGCGTCATCATGCCTGAAACTGAGCTACATGTTTCCTTTTCTCTGTTCTGTCCTGTCGCCAGGTAACGCGTGTGCCAAGGTGAAGTGCCCCAAGTTCAAGGTGTGCGTGGAGAACATGCAGGGCCTCCCCCTCTGCACCTGCCCCAACCCCCTCATCTGCAAGCAGCGCCGCTCGCGCCAGAAGCCCGTCTGCGGCACGGACGGGGTGTCCTACCCCTCGCGCTGCTACCTGCGCGTGGCCGCGTGCAACTCGGCCAACCGGATCAAGGTGGACCACCGAGGGTCGTGCACCGGGGCCGAGGGCTCCAGGGCTCGCGGGGACTGCGACAGCGTCAAGTCCTGCCGGAGAAGGAAGAACCAGCACCAGGTGTGCGGCACGGACGGCAAGACCTACCCGTCCCGCTGCCACATGAAGATCGTGGCCTGCCAGAGAGGGGTCAAGATCAAGAGCAAGCACCACGGCAAGTGCGGTTCCGGTTCCTCCGTCTCTGCACGGCGGGACCAGCGGGTCCACGGCTCAGGGAGGGTCTCGGAGCAGGGTCAGGACGGGGATAGTAGTAGCAACAGGCTGCGGAAAGAGCGGAGACGGCGGAAGAAGAAAGGCGGAAGTGACGTTTTCTCCCCCGAGGAGGGGAAGCGGCGGCTACGCAAGCAGCGGCGGCGCGATCAGCGGAAAAAGAAACAGCAAAAACGACGGAAACGTCGGAAGACCCGGGGACACAGCCGACAGCGCCGGTACAAACTGCATGACAGGGGCCAAAGTCTTGGAAAAAGTGGTTACAAATACCAAAAGTAAGAAATGGAGGAAAACATCTGTTTAAAAAAAGGGACATTTTGCCCTGTCTTCATGTTGATAAGTTCTTGCCTGCCGAAAGTAAATAAGGGCAGTGAGTTCAGTTAATTAAGTAACTAGAAACAAAAGCATGGTAAATGAATGAACCTTTGAGAACATGGTATGGTTTGTGAATCTCAGTGAAACAAACAACCAGAAAAACAATAATGAGAAACGTTGCAAGGTTTATTTCAGCTTTGATTTATTGGAGAATTAGCAACAACTATCCCCCGAACGCACTAGAGTTGCTAATAGATATGACAAGATATTGCTTTGTTTTGCGTACGTTATGCGCAGTGAGCTGGGGATTACCAAACGTGTTGCATTATTTGTTGTAACCATCAACAGTTTTGGAAGCAGACCAGGCTGGATATGATGTTCTTAATTGTGACACTTTAGCTGCACTGTGATTGTTTCTTGGTCTTTAAAAAAAACCCTATTTCTGTAGCATTTTAGCCCCAACGAATTTGGTTGTTCCTGTGCTTGTAATTATGTGCCAGCTAGGTAGATTGCGTGGGATTGCGTTGGGTAGACGTTTATGGATAATAAACTAACTTAATTGATGTCCATAAGTACAGGACGCGTCGTCGCCAAAAGTGGGTGTTATAATTATGTCGTTGTTGTTAAAGAATAAAAAGCGTCGTCTTCATAATTGTCACGCACATTTTGCTGCTGTCGCTACTGCTGTTGGTGTGCTGTCGTGTTTTTGTTGCTGTTGCTGCTGCTGTTGTAAGCTGAACTTGTTCTCTATAACACAGTGGGTGCAGTTTTGTTTTATATGTCAAGGTGCTGCGAACCACTTATATTTTATTAACCACGGTCACAATATCAAAAGTATGTTAGTCCTATTCGTTTGCCTCGAATACTCTTAAGTTGTTTTGGGGGTTGGGGGGTTTTAAGAGACAGGGAGAGAGAGAGAGAGAGAGAGAGAGAGAGAGAGAGAGAGAGAGAGAGAGAGAGAGAGAGAGAGAGAGAGAGAGAGAGAGAGAGAGAGAGAGAGAGAGAGAGAGAGAGAGGGAGAGAGAGGGAGGGAGAGAGAGAGAGAGTACGCAGGCACGCGTTCAATACATCAACAGCATGATATGATCTAGACAAACATTGAGTTCATCTTTTCAAAATTGCAATGAGACAAGACAATGCTCTGGAGAACGGCCTTTGAAGTCTAATTTTGTGGGGTCATTTTACTTTGATGCAGTGCTAATCCAAGATTTTCCGTTCAACTTCATTCTCATTTGTTACGCAGAATTTTTACTTTAGATCATCCGTTGACATAAATGATTAATTAAAGTGAAAGTATGATGTGGAAAGACATGAATTTATTAATGTTTTGATCTCTTTATATACAAAACTATTCTGAGCTAGGATTATAACGCTATTGATAGTGGCTGAATTGTGAAAGCTAATGTTTTCTTGTAATATTTAACATTAGTACTCGGACGCAGTCTGTATATTTCAGATGCTGTCAAGTATGCGTTTACTGCAACGTGCTCGGCTTTTTAATACATTTTTGACAAAAAATGTACATTGGCTGACAGTGATTATCATTAATATCTAGACATTGACATGGTTTATGTGACATTAATAATTATGTTCGTATAATAAATGTCTGTGTTTGTTATCTGCTTCTGTCATTGGTGTCTGGCAAACGAACATTTTTTATATAGGGGAAGACGGGGTAAAAAGCCCATGACGAATGCTAGCATTCGTCTCATATAGGCAAATTTGACTGAAATTTGCTTTTTATTTCATGAGATAATTGGCATGGGCTTCTTGCCCGCCCATGGGCTTTTTACCCCGTCTTCCCCTACACAATGTTATATTTTATGTCTCAGCAGTTACTGTTGTTGTTGTTGCTGTTGGAGGTGATTGTGATGGTGATGATTATAACTTATACTGACGGAAGGGTTGGGGCATGGGATGAAGTCTCTCTCTCTCTCTCTCTCTCTCTCTCTCTCTCTCTCTCTCTCTCTCTCTCTCTCTCTCTCTCTCTCTCTCTCTCTCTCTCTGAGTGTGTGTGTGTGTGAGTGAGTGAGTGAGTGTGTGTGTGTGTGCGTGTGCGTGTGCGTGTACGCGCGCGTGCGTGCGTGTGTGTGTGTGTGTGTGTGTGAAGAGAGCTCGTCTTTTAAGAGAAAAACGTCACTAATAAAATAATGTTACGCTTTTTAAGACAAGAAACGACAAAGTCGAATGCATGTAATAGTGCAAGGGTCTCCAAGAATGTAGTTCCCTATTTTATTGTGCGCATGGTACGTGTTGGTATCTGATTAAACAAGCGCTGGTAGATGATGTTAATGATAATGATGATGGTTGATGTTGTAGCGAATTGTTTTGGTTGTTTGATGCAGTTTCTGTAGTTTAACACCAGTCTTACTATATAGTATAAATTGTGTGAAAGAAACGGATAATGCAATAATTTTATATATCAGAATAGATTTTGTTTTTAAATGTAATAGGTCTAGAGAGAAAATGGAGTTTTACGTCCTCTTGGTCTGAATCAGACACATGTAGGACATTTGTAAATACAAATATGGTTGGGAACAATACTGGAGGCAATGCCCGGAGGCAGTACGAAACCAGTAAAGTCCCGATTTTTAAAAATTAATACAGATAGCTGTAGCGGTGACCACGCCTCGATTAAACCTCATCGGCTATGGCACCGCCACAAGTAGTGAAAGATTATGTAATAGGTCTATTAAGACACGTTCTATTCTGTGTTCCAAGGTCATGTTGAAATTGTCAGTCAAAATCAGTCAAGATTGCTGTGAATGTGAATGAAGTGTTTAACGTCCTCCCAGTCATAGACCATATTGGACATGACTATTTATACAGCTATAATGTTCAAGATTGCTGCTTTCTTAGCGCTTTTATGGGACCCCGCCTCTTTTCCTGAAGCTTAGCATGATGCTAACTTAGAAGCTCTTCCAAAAGTCCTATTAAATCCTACAGGACATTGGAAGAGCTTCTAAGATAGCATCATGCTAAGTCTCATGCTATCTCAACGTGAATACAGGCCCAGGTTTGATATAATAGACGATTTTTAAAAAAACAACTAGGGGAGAGCACTTCGTGAAAATTAGAGTTGTTTTTTTCTATTACTTGGTCAAATACCATAGTAGCAATGTAACAATGGGGTCGACTCTTGAAACGGCAGGATGCCAGTCAGCGACTTCAAACATTTTTTTAAGAAAAAATAAGGGGCTGCTACAAAGTGATAGAACGTGCAAACTGTGACGTAAAAATATAAATTACATCAAATTTAGAATGACGCACTGCGTTCTACATGCTGTGTGTCTCCTCAAACACACGAAGCGAGGGCTGGGGATCTACCTGAAGGTAAAGTAACTTTCCCTGTTTGACCGATTGAATTAGGCGAGATCACTCCCACACACCATGAAATTACTCCCCTTAATTATTTCCGAACAATTCCTATCATGATCGAGGTGAGCCGGGCAGTCCTGGAGTGTGTGTGTGTGTGTGAGCTCCGGGGTGTGAACGTCAGTGCCACAGAGACACCACCCACTGATGTGGAACAGTTCTACTTTGTTGAGATGATGGTTTCTATGTCAGCAGCAGCAGGTTCTCAGCTCACCCTTCTTCTTCTACGTCCCCAGGCCATAAAACCATCATGGGCAATGTCGTACGCTTGTGTCCGGTTTTCAGTTTTCAGTTTTCACTGGTCTCCCCGCTGCATTCAGCCGGCACATTCCGATTTCGGAGGAGTATCCTGAACAAAATCACCCCTCCCCTTTTTTTTTTACGACCGAGACCTTTGAGGTCGCTTTTGTTGTTGTCAGTCGAGATTACACCCCCCCCCCCCCCCTAATCTGCCACTCTGTTTGACTCTGCCTTTTCCCTTTGCCTTCTATCGTCTACTATCTTTCTGACTTATTGGCCCATTCTCTTGCCTTAAAAAAATAATCTTCCAAATATTTTTTTCCTTTGAGCTCATCTGAAATCGGAATGACTGTTGGCTCTACGCAGCGGGGAGACCAGTGAAATTTGAAAACAGGACACATACGTACCTTACTTATTATGGCTATATGGCCTGGGAACACAGAAGAAGAGCCACATGCATGGCTAATATACTTAGCATCTGGTGGGCAAGACTGGTTCTTTTTGTGGTCACTTCCAAATGTAGCAGTGGATGATCTAGCTGATTACGACGGTAGCCTGTATTTGACAGTGACCTGCCTACTCGTTGCAAGCGGTGTGTTGGTTGAGGAAACCACTGTAATAGGCCATAGATGTGGAGACTCTCTCTCCACATCTATGAATAGGCCTACAGTTAAGTGTTTGTGTTCTTACAATCCAGTTATCTGATGTCCTGCAGGTGTCACTGTTATGTCCCATATGGACTTTTCAGAAATCCAAGAGGACGTTAAACATCATTTGTGGTGTCACTGTTCTCCAGTCTCCATGCTCTGTAGAAGAGGCTGCCAGTCTGTTTGAGAAGAGTTGACATCTTGGTAGTTAAAAATGTTCGCTTTTTTTTGGCATAGTGTAGATGCCTTTGGTGGCAGGTTTCCTGTAGGAATGGATATGAAAAGATTGTCTTTTTATCAGTAAACACGTTAAGACATCCCCACTTACCTTCTACCCAGAAGAGCCAGATCCTCTAATCCATGCCCGCTTCTCAATTACTTTAAAAAATAAAAAATAAAGTTGCATATTTACAGCGCGCGCTTTACAGAAAAAAAGGGGATGCCTCTGGTATTGCATTTAAGGTTTTAAAGATAATCAAACGTGGTTTTTAATCCAGTTTCCTTCACCGTGTCACCGCTTAGATATCACAAACACGTGTGTGTCTTTGATTTGCTAGAGATAAATTACACCCGTATGGGCGTAATTATATTGCCCTCCCCCTCTCCACAACGTTAAACTATATAGATTTTGTATGTACATTTTTCTGAGGGAAAGGGAAGGGTTTAACGGGAGCAATGGCATTCACTAGCTTTTTTTAAATGTTGTATACACTATTAAGAATTGTGTAGCGCATTATATAAGAAGAAGTTATATTTATTCAGTCAGTTTTATTATAATGTTTTGTTCATGTATAATTCGTCCTGAACTTTTTGTGTAGTGTGTTACTGTGTTTCTTTTCACAACAAATTAAAATAAAGTCGAAATGGAAACCCAAAACAAAAGATTTAATCACAGAATACTGAGAAACGAAACAAGTCACTTGGTAGGTTTTTGGTTGTTTCTTTTGTTTATTCTTTGGCGGAGGAGCATGTCATGGAATGTCGTGTTAACAATTTGTGTTGGGTGAATAAAGAAATGAAAAGATGATGATGATGCCATATATAACAAGGTTGTTGTTTATGTTTATAGTTTATTTCCATCAAAGCGCGCGCGTGCGTACGCACGCACGCACGCACACGCACACGCACGCACACACATACACGCGCGCGCGCATGCACACAAATACGCGCGCGCGCCATACACACAAACACACACACAAAAACTGACACGCACGCGTACACACACACACGTACAAACACACACACACACACACACACACACACACACACACACACACACACACACACACACACACACACACACACGTGCACATTCAAAAGTTATTTCGATGGATTTTTTTTAAAAGTGTGAACGTGAAAATGAATATTTTCTACTGGTTTATATTGATTCTTCTTGCTGATTCATTCCACACAGTTTTGACATATTGTTGTGCATATTTTAGTTCCATGCGAACAGGATACATTGCAACTTGATCGAGGGTCTGTGCGTTCCTCTATCCGTCTCCCTGTGTATGAGTAAACATATTACAATTCTAATCGCCACAGCGAAAACTACCATATGGTAATGCTTTCTTATTATAAGTTTGCCTCACAGCGTCTCCCAGGTACAGTAGTCTCTTTGACCTTACTTGGCCTCTGCTGTCAAATCAATTTGGCTACTGTATCTAGTAACTATTCTCTTTAACTGTCTGTCTGTCTGTCTCTTTCTCTCTCTCCCTCTCTCTCTCTATTTGTCTCTCTCTCTGTATATGTGTACCCCCCCCCCCCCCTCCTCTCTCTCTGCCACCCCTCTCCCCCCCTCCCCACCCCAACCTTTGTTTTCGGAAAGAGACTGATAGGGTTAGGATCAGCCTATATTTTCAGAAAGAGACTGAGAGGGTTAGGATCAGCCTATATTTTCGGAAAGAGGCTGATAGGGTTGGGATCAGCCTTTATTTTCGGAACATATGGTGATAATTCTTATTATAAGTTGGCCTCACCCTGTGGTGGCCTAGCTGTCAAATGAATTTGACTACTGAATTACACAGTTTTAGGGAGACGTGCATCATGATATGCTGAACAGATCATCGTGTAAATTGGCAAAGCCGCTTTTATAATAATCAGATAATAATAATAAAATTAATAATAATAATAATAATAATAATAATAATAATAAAATTAATAGTAATACTACTACTACTAATAATAATAATAATAATAATAATAATAATAAATCAATCTTCTATAGCGCTATTCTCCTAACGCAGCAGGACTCGCCGCGCTTTACATGAAAAAAAGAAGAAGACAAAAGTAAGTTTACCTCACGCGCACAAAATATATTCAAAATACATGTATTGTACTTTAAATTATTTAGAAAAAAATCACTTTACATGAAAAAAGCAGCATTATCGCACTCACACAACTCACATTTAAAATACCTACATAAAATAATGATGATTTCCATTTGATTAGAATGTCACAAGTATAATTATTTAACTTTTTGCATTAGTGTGTTATCGTAGCCTTCAGACTGATTGTACAACTAGAGCGTTAAGACGCTAGATCACCAGCCGCACGGCAGCATTTTCGGTTGCAGTGCTTCACCTCGCAGCTGGTAACGAACCTTTAAAATATCATAATGTGAATACAGGCCCAAAATGCTCGGCAGCATTTTCGGCTTCTTTGACCTTGACCTTTGACCTTCATTTTTGAATTTGGTCTAGATATCTTTAGTACCTATCCGCATGCACAATTTGAGCGTCCTAGGTCCCTGCTATCAAACGTTATCGCGCCAGGTGCTTGGCACAATTTTCGGCTCCAGTGACCTTGACCTTCATTTTCGAACTTGGCCTAGATATCCTTAGTACCTATCCGCATGCAAAAATTGAGTGTGCTAGGTCCCTCCGTTTAAACACTATCGTGGTAACATACATACATAGATAGCCACAGACAGCAGTGAAAACATTACCAGCTTCGCTCTCTACGTTCGCGGCTGGCAATAGGGTAGAATCTTTGTGCCCACGGAAGTGAGAGTGAAAGTTATATAGCACTTTGGTGTTGGGCTGGCCAATCTGGGGGGTGCCGGCCAGATAATTATAAAGCTGGGGAGAGAGAGAGAGAGAGAGAGAGAGAGAGAGAGAGAGAGAGAGAGAGTGTGTGTGTGTGTGAAAGAGAGAGAGAGAGAGAGAGAGAGAGAGAGAGAGAGAGAGAGAGAGAGAGAGAGAGAGAGAGAGAGAGAGTTTTCTTATCCGAATGTTCTAGAGGTAGGCCAAGAGTCTGGGGTAGGCCTAGACAGTCAGCCAGAGAGAGAGAGAGAGAGAGAGAGAGAGAGAGAGAGAGAGAGAGAGAGAGAGAGAGAGAGAGAGAGAGAGAGAGAGAGAGAGAGAGATAAGTAGGTAGGTGGGGGTCTGAAATTGTATTTGATTAGGCCTGTCTGCTCATGAAAAAAGTGGGTGCAAATGGTGTGTATGTGTGTAGGGGTGGGTGGGTAGTGGTTTAGAGATAACGCATACCAACGGGAGATACAGACAGACAGACATAACATGCACAGACGACAGACAAACTAGACACCTTGGCGAGAAGGTAATGGTCAATCTTTGCCCAATGAATGAACGTTTCTTGTGCGATGTTTCCAGAGTAAAGAAACGTTTATAGGGTAAACACTTAAAGGTTGTTTGCACATGGTCAGGTCTAACCGGGTGGCGTGGAGGAAGTGTGAGAAGTAACAATATCACACAGGTGGTCTGTCTGCAAGGTCTCTGTACACGTTAACCATATTCACAACATATTTATTTCCCCCCATGGCGACACAACGAGTTGTTTGTCACATTACGAGTGGGCCCTATCACTGTGTTGCCATGGGGGAATAGAGATATTTTGTGAAATAAATAATGTGGAGGGGCGTGTACTAGAAGAAGATTCCATCATTCTTTCACGGATGAAAGCCAGATAGTACTATCGCAAACGGAATAAATAGGACTAGTACTACCTTCCGGTTTAATGAACAATACTCCAAACAAGAAGACCCAAATAGACTAAAAATTGCAGCACTAGAAAAAATTCACAGTCTTAAACATAATCTTCTTATATACACAGATGGCTCAAAAATCAACCAACAGACAGGCTGCGCATTCACTATCCCAGATCTAAAAGTAACAAAATCATTTCAACTCAATAATAATATATCAATTTTTAGTGCCGAACTCTGGGCTATATTAGAAGCATGCTCATACACCAATAACTTTCCAAATCCCCCACGGAGTGTAGTCATACTAACAGACTCACTCTCATCTATTCAAGCTCTAGTGGGGGACACCAACAATAGACGCTCTGTCATACAAGAAATTAATTTCCTTATACACCAAATAACAATTAAGGGAACTGACATCTCGCTAGGCTGGATCCCTTCCCACTGTGGCCTATACGGCAATGACCGGGCCGACGGGGCCGCCAAAGAGGCGGCCCTTGGTCGGTCCGGAACCAAAATCAATATCAAACTTTCAATTTCCGAAATCAAATCAGCACTTAAGAAAACCTCTTTCCAGGGGTGGGCTCGGGAACTAGAGACCCGTTGTGCGGCTCACTCCTGGGACCACCAAATTGTGACAGGGGGTCTTTTCCCCCCCGTACCTAGGCCCGTTCTATCCACGATCTACAGACTTAGAACCGAGGCCACATATAACAAATTTCAAGAACTAAAGTGTGAATGTGGAGACTTCCTCACAGTAGACCACCTATTTACACAATGCCATATTATAACCCCCGAATTAGATAAATTAGTAACAAAACTCAAAACAAACAAGATCCCCTTCACAAAACAAACAATAATACAAAGCCAAACAGATGACTGGCAAGCAATAATATGGCTGGCGGAGGCCCTCGGCCAGGCTTCCTTTGGACACCATTTCTAAATCTATCTCTATA
>CM065688.1:26582731-26617731 GCA_017654935.2 Phymorhynchus buccinoides
TCCGTCATTTTCCGGCTATAATACACTTTGTATGTGGAATGTCTGTGTCACTGATATACCAGATCTATTGCTAGGAAAACACCCTTTCAACAATTCAAATAAACAAACAACAACATGAGCAGGGCATGGGCAGTGCCTATTTAGAAAAAAAGAAAATATAATTATTTTTTTTTTTACGGAACATTTGCTCCGAGACTTCCGGAAGTTGTTGTTGCTAGGAGAAAATGGCGGCGGCCTTGTAACTCGACAACTGAGCCCATCGACAACTTCCTTCTGGTATCTATCAGTTCTTATCCACATTTTACAGGTGAGTTACTGGGTAGTATACACCTTAATTCAATGCTACAAGGTACGCATGAGCTGGTGACTTTTTATGAACAGCCTTTTTTTTCATTTCTAAATCTGTGTTATCAAGAGTTGGGATTCCGATTTGTAAACATTTTTGTTTTGTACTCTCAGACTCAGGGCTACAAGAACGGGAGCTCATTGCAACAGGAATGAGGACCTTTGCATCCACCTCTCTCTTCGTGTCTTTGTCTCTGTGTCTGTTTCTATCTGTCTGTATGTACCCCTCTCTGTCTCTCTCTTCTCTTCTTGAAAGTTCTTCTTCTTCGCATCAGGCAGCCAACTTCATCAGGTTGAAGATTCTGCTGTACTTTGGGGGGGGTAGTAAGAAGATAAGAAATTAGAAAGCTGAGGAGATTGAAGTAGCCTAATGGAATATAGAGTTTTAACCTCAAGTTTTAGGGTTGGATCCCAAATTATTATTCAAGTTTTTTAAATTAGGCATTGACTCGATTGAGAGCACACGCCGCCTGTCAGTCGCATACCAAGTTGGATTTTAAACGCCGTGAGACCCAGTCCAGTAATAGGAAGAAGAAGAAACCTAGTGTGGATCTGATTTTAAAAAAATAAAACATTTGGACCGTAGCCTTTATTTCGTAGTATCTGAGCAAGACCAATCCGGCTACCGTAGCGGTCCCTCTCTGATCTCTCTCTCTCTCTCTCTCTCTCTCTCTCTCTCTCTCTCTCTCTCTCTCTCTCTCTCTCTCTCTCTCTCTCTCTCTCTTTCTGGGTCTCTCTCTCTCTCTCTGTAAACAAAAATGTGTTCCACTCGCTAGAGCCTGAACGAACTGAATCATTCATAATAAAACTTGGCAGAATTGCCTCCTATGCCCAGATGACCGTGCTTGTCACAAAACTAGCAAAGCCTTATCGTTCTACTCCCTAAATTACCTTTTTTTTATGACAAAGAATATTGTTAAAAATACTGTTCTAGCCAGTAGTATTGAAAGTTTACAGAAATTTCCATGATAACTTAAAAGATAAGGCCTTTGACGACAGTTGTTTGAAACGACAAAAGCCATGCAAACATCCTGCCAGTTAAATCAATTTATTTTCAAATGATAATGTGTTCCAATCACCAATTCTAAAATACTGTACCAATGATAATGAAGATTTGCAGAATTGGTCCTAATGCTGATTCTGATGCCAATGACTCGATGAGGCTTTACACTAAAAATTCTTTGCCGCTGACTCGTGTACTGAATTGTGTGTGGCAACTACATAAAATGATCGCCCTTGCATGTCGCGAAGGAGCAGTATATAGCCACTGAAACTTCTCTGCCCCTGATCGCCTTTAGGTGGTTTGCTCGATCCAGTGCATTAAATTATCGCCCTTGCGTGTCGCCAAGAAGTAGCATAAAGCCCCATTCACTCACATGGTAAGTCTAAAGGTACTCTTAGTGTTTTTTTGTTGTTGTTGTTGTTGCAAGAAACCTTATTGTCAAAGATGGAGAATCGATTGTAATGAAAATGTGTAGAATTGCAATTGATTTTAAGATGATGCCTTTTATCCTCGTTGCACGCAGCACCTAAATGTTAACTCTTCTAGCACCATGTATTTGTTGACATTCTTGGTTGTCCGTTGCTTCTCAACCGACAAGAGGAGAGTAACTATTTTTTCGAGTGCTCATGTGTTGCTTTAATGGAAAAATCAATGACATAAGCTCTAAAAACAGATAAACACATGGCAGGGTACTTGGCAGTGAATGTCTTTGTATTGGGTGGGAGTGTAGAGTGATGTACCTTTGGGCAAATGTATTCACCCATGGTGCTAGAAGAGTTAAGCCATATAAACTCATTGATTTACACATCTTTAAGGAGTATGCTTACTAGTATATGGCTTGCTACCAAGCCAGACAAGCACATGGCAGGGTACTTGGCAGTGAATGTCTTTGCATTTGGTGGGAGTGTAGAGTGTTGTAGTGGGCAAATGTATTTACCCATGGCGCTAGAACTGTTAAACCATATAAACTACTCTCATTGATTTGCACATCTTTAAGGAGTATGCTTACTGTATACGGCTTGCTACAGGGTATGCAGATTTTGATAGAAATGTTTTGTTACAATCAGCCTTGTACAGGGTATGCAATGCTGTATGCATATGTTTTTTTAATCTTTTCAGTTCTGATCCCTCATCCACAAAACCTTCCTGTTAGTAGCCCCCTACATCCGCGACAATGACGACTTTAAATAACGAAGGAGGCACCTCCGAGGTGATCAACGCCCGGAGAACAGAATCGCTGGACGCCCCTCACATCCTGCAGCTGGTGCAGCCCTGGACCGAGCAGCTGTTTGGCCGCGTCAATGTGGTGGATATCATGTGAGACACATGCTGCTAGTCATGGGCGTAGTAATAGTAGACAGACATTTCGACATTCAACATTTTTATTGTCATTACCATTAACCCTTTCACCGCCAATGTCGCATTTTTGCACCATAATGATTTAACACCCATGTCACGAAAAGTCCTCAAACCAGGGTCTGTTATCCAAAGACCCTATTGTCTTTAATTTTGGGAGGTAAGGATAGGCCTTACTTTATACATGTCATAGAAGAATCGCCAATATTGCAGATGATTTTTTTTCTATACCCAGGTAAGCTTAATGGAAATGTTTTGCTGAAAAGTGGCTGGTGGCAAAAGGGTTAATACGAAACAAGGTCTGATAATAGTAAGATGAAAAATTAACTGCAGTACCTTTTGGAGATCAACGTAAAAAGGGTGGGTAAAGAAAACAAGGTACCTATGAAAGCGAAAACTCCAACGTTTCGTTTTGACAACCTGTCATCTTTGTTTGCTGTCTTCTCTTCATGACTAAGGGCTTAAGTCACGAAACGTTGGAGTTTCCCTTTCATAGGTACCTTGGTTAGTTTTACCCACCATTTTTACGTCTGATAATAGTAGACAGAGAGAGAGTAAGAGAGAGAGAGACAGAGAGAGAGAGCAAGAGATTGAGAGAGAGAGGGAGAAGAAGAAGTCTTGGGTGAAGTAGTAGTAGAGAGACAGAAAGTAAGAGAGAGAGAGAAGTCGAAAATGTTAATGAATGGGCCTATCTGCCCGTATCATGTGGGAGGGTTGGGGGAAGGAAACAATGATTCAAAATAACATTTCTATGAAAATCTATCCATCATTGAAAATTTAAACACAAACAGAGAGAGAGAGAGAGAGAGAGAGAGAGAGATTTATCTTTCATGAATTTTTGTGTTTTTGTTGCCCATGTTTGCAGTGAAAAGGCAGTGCTGGCGGTGACCCTGAGCAATGAGAGCGAGGAGGTGATGGCGCAGGCCGCTTTCTTCGACTACCCCAACCTGCCCAACGTGCCGCAGTCCCAGTGGGAGACGTGGATGAGCACCTACTACAACAGCAAGCAGTGCAACGCCCTCAACTCCCTCTTCATGCACTACTTTGTGGCGCGCAAGGACTACGCCCAGGGCTGCGCCAAGGAGATTGTGCGCACCGCCTTCAACGCCGTGCCCGACCTCCATTTTATTTTCTTGGTGGTGCCCGTCGGTGTTTTCCCCGGTAATTTGCATATGTTCAGTTTAATGATATTTGTTAATTCCTTAACCCTTTCGCCGCCAGCCATTTTTCGCAAAACAAATTCCATTAAAATTACCAGGGTAGAGAAAAAAATAATCTGCAATATTGGGGATTCCTCTATGACATGTATAATGTAAGGCCTGTTCTTACCTCCCAAAATTAAGGGGAAAAAAAGACTTTCGATAACAGACCCTGCTTTGATGCCTTTTACAGGCATGGTAGACCTCCGCGAATCGCGGAAAATTCGCGAAACAGTTTGAAACAAAATTATTTTTAAAAATGCATTGAAATGGCATGAAAAAGTGACAATTTCACTCTCATTTATTGAATTTTATTGAATTTTTTTCGGCCCCCTGGACCCCCGGCCATTTTCCTTGAAAACCACTTTGCCCCCACTACCATGCCTGCTTTTAGTGACCTGGGTGTTAAACCATTGTGGTGCAAAAAGGCGACATGTATTGGCGGTGAAAGGGTTAAATCTACCCGTATTTTATGGAGTATGGCCAAAGTGAGCCAAAAACATGTAATCTTCTTTCATTTCTCCTTTTGTTTACACATGTTTTGGTTTGTGTGTATGGCTGGAGTGATTTGTTAGGTTTTTTTAATGATTCTTCTTCTTCGATCGCTCAGACAGTTTCCTGTCAATTATGAGCACAGATGCGTCATGCTGCCGTTATGCGCCTAACTAAGAAATAGTTAGGCCCAGCAAGTCTGACTTGGGCTGGAGGAAATGTTTCTGAAAGTGTTTTCGTGAAACAAAGGCAGGAGAATGGACCGGGTAAGGCAGAAAGATAGTAGATGACAGTAAGCAAAGGGAAAAGGCTGAGTCAAAGAGAGTGGCAGATTAGAGGAAGTTACAAGCACAGAACTTCCAGATAAAAATGATGTTTTACGTCCTCTCGGTCATAGACACATATGGGACATTTGTAAATACTAAGATGGTGGGAACAATACTGGCTGCAATGCCCGGAGGCAGTGCAACACCAGTAAAGTCCCGATTTTTTTAACAATATAGATAAGTGTAGCAGTAACCACGCCTCGGTTAAACCTCATCGGCTATGGTACCGCCACATTGTAATATATATATTGAACAAGGGTGGGGGAACTATTTATACAAAAGACCCCCCCGGTATCCCCATGGGGGATAATGATTCAAAATGGTCGCGATGCGAATGAGTTAATCTCCGCTGTGTGCAGACGCCTCGGTGGCCAATGTGTTCCACCCCATGGACAAGCACGAGTCGTCGACGGGGCCGGACAAGGCCGTGGTGTTCGTGTGCCACCGCCACAACCACGTCCCTGTGCTCCACATCCGCAAGGCCAGGTGGGCTTAGCTCTGAGAGATAATAATAATAATAATAATGAGCATTTATATGCGCTTATTTTTAAACAAGCCCTAAGCGCTTACAATAATAAACAAATAAATGAATAACCCCCCCCCAAAAAGCAGAAAATATGAGAATGTGAAAAATTAATTTGCACACGCACACACCATCCAACCACACACACACGCACACAAAGCATAATGTAATGCTTATTCGAAAAAAACCATAATGTAATGCTTATTCGATGTCCATCTGGAAATAAAATTTTGACTTTCACACACACACACACACACACACACACACACACACACACACACACACACACAAGACACACACACACACACACACAAATGCGCACGCATAAACACACACACACAAACTAAACACACACACCACACCACATAACACACACTTGCACAAGCTACACACAGCACAAATTACAAGAGATGCAACTTTTTTTTTTTAGCTTGTTTTAGAAAAGAATCAAACCCTTGTTCAAGTGATACATTGTGGTGGTTCATTGACAATTTAAAGCTAGTTACATCCGAAATGATAAAAATGGGTTCATTCTGCTTTCTGGTATAAAATTTTTGGGTTGCTAAGTGCTATGTTATGGCATCATTCGAAACAGTGTATTTGCTTCAACAGTTATGATGATGGAATTGCCCATGAAGCCATTGTTATTTAAAAAAATAATATTTTGGATCCTCAATTGCGCATGATCTGTGTCAAGTGACGGCCCTTGATGTGTGGGTTGTTGTTTTTTTGCTCTCAGGGTGGAGGACCATGATGACTTGACGCCCATCTTCAATCGTCAGAGTGACATGCTGAAGGCCACGTATGGCAACTACTTCCTGGCGGAACTGATTGAAGCTCAGAATGATAACATGCACTGCCTCATAGCAGAGGTGAGAGTGCTGGGTCCGAGTCTGTTGATTACGGTACAATTTGAAGGGGTGGGTGGGGGGTTGCCTTAGACATTTATGGATGAATGGTATTGATTAACCCTTTCACCGATAATGTCGCATGTATGCACCACAATGGTTTAACATCCATGTCGCTAAAAGGCATCAAAACAGGGCCTGTTATCCCTTTCACCACCAATGTCGCATTTATGCACCACAATGGTTTAACATCCATGTCGCTAAAAGGCATCAAAACAGGGCCTGTTATCCAAGTACTTTATCTTCTTAATTTTGGGAGGTAAGGATAAGCCTAATGTTTTACATGTCATGGAGGAATTCCCAATATTGCAAAAAGAAATTCTCTACCCAGTTAAGTTTAATGGTATTTTGTGGCTGAAAAACAGCTGGTGGCAAAAGGGTTAATGCGTTCAAATCTGTTTTTAATGTGTAAATGTTTGTGCAAAGTCAAATTTTAAGTGTTCATTTTTTGGATAGTCTTTACAACTAAAGATATATTTAGATGTGATCTCTCTGTAGAGATATATAACTTGAATGTTTGGAGTTAAGCTTGAGATTATTTCTTGTCAACTCCAAACCCATTAGAACCTAGTTCCAGCCTTTTGGTCTGATGACAAGGGCATGTATAATCTGTATTTTACTTTCTCACTGTTTCTTTCACCATCTACTGTAAATCGTGAGCTAAAGAGGCAATGCCATAGCACATATCTCTGTTCTGCATATAGTTTGACTGGATAAATGTCTCTGTCATCATTTAGTTTTCCTCTGACACAGGTGGATGGCACGGCAGTGGGATTCATGAGCATCAGTGATGACGTGAACTTCGATTTGCTGAATGAGTGCTTTGAGCTCGGACCCTCCCACGGGCTGCGTAAACCCCACGCTGATGACGTCACTTCCCCTGAGCCCACCCCTGTGCCCTCGCCCGCTCCTCCCAAAGGTCAGTCCGGACACTTTGGGTTAGCTCAACCTGAAATCAAAACTTGCTTCCTAATAATAGAAATGTACATACAAATCAAGTCATTCCAGAATATCATCGGTGAAATTCAAAAACCTCGTATCTCGATGTTTTTATTTTTTAGTTAGATACATAGTCAGCTCTCTGATTTTTCCCGCCACCTTCCACCAAAAGCTCGTATCTCTAACGACTTTCTATCTGGGGTAAATGAGGTTGTGAAAATAGAAGAAAAACTTGTAAGTTCCAAATTCAGATCTAGTTAAGGACAAATACCTTGTATCTTTGTTCTTTTCAAGTCTAAACAAATTTTTTAAAGTAATTTTAGCGAAATGCAGGACTGAACTTGCAATGTCTTGAACAACATATTGATCATAGTTAATCAATTGTGGTCAACATGGTTAATTTTTAAAACAGTTTTTTTCATTTTTCTCAAAACTACCAAAATTGAGATACAAGGTTTTTGAATTTCACCGACGATATGTTTCTTTTGACATCCGTTGGTAGGAAAATGCCCAGCAAACTGAGCGGGAAATCTCACGTGTGCACAACTCTCAATTTGCACTTTCCAGATTCTTTTTTTTAATGTTTTGATAGTCCTCAGGTAAGATTCCTTAAATTTAGCAGAAGTTTGTTTATTTTCATAAAAAAAATATTCTCTACTGGATCAGATGGTCTGAGCACACAATCATTCATTATGGAGGGTTTAAATAAAAAAATATCTGTTATTCGCTTGAAACGCCATCCATTCCTTTCTTTCCTTGTGTTCAGATGAAGGGGACGTTGACTAAGCTGGGTGCTTGTTTTCTCTGCATTGCTGGAATTTATCACCCATCCATTGCTCTCTCTCTCTCTCTCTCTCTCTCTCTCTCTCTCTCTCTCTCTCTCTCTCTCTCTCTCTCTCTCTCTCTCTCTCTCTCTCTCTCGTTCAGATGAAGTGGACGTTGAGTATAAGCTGGGTGCTTGTTTTCTCTGCATTGCTGGAATTTATCACCCATCCATTGCTCTCTCTCTCTCTCTCTCTCTCTCTCTCTCTCTCTCTCTCTCTCTCTCTCTCTCTCTCTCTCTCTCTCTCTCTCTCTCTCTCTCTCTCTCTCTCTCTCTCTCTCTCTCTCTCGTTCAGATGAAGTGGACGTTGAGTATAAGCTGGGTGCTTGTTTTCTCTGCATTGCTGGAATTTATCACCCATCCATTGCTCTCTCTCTCTCTCTCTCTCTCTCTCTCTCTCTCTCTCTCTCTCTCTCTCTCTCTCTCTCTCTCTCTCTCTCTCTCTCTCTCTCTCTCTCTCTCTCTCTCTCTCGTTTCAGTGTGGATTCTGGGTGCTTGTTTTCTCTGCATTGCTGGAATGCTCTCTCTCTCTCTCTCTATCTCTCTCTCTCTCTCTCTCTCTCTCTCTCTCTCTCTCTCTCTCTCTCGTGTTCAGATGAAGGGGACGCTGACAAGGCGTCCGTCACTTCCAAGGGATCCAACCAGGGAGGGGACGAGTCTGTGGCGACCAAGGAAGAGGGGGGTGGCAGCAAGGAACCTTCCACGGCAGACACCACCGGCGGCAACAATGTTGCCGTCGACAAAGACGTTGCCGAAAAGCCGGGCAGCCGGGCTTCCAGCGTCAAGAGCGACAAAGGTCAGTCATTGTTTGAGTGATCAGTTGGTGCCTCATAAATGGATACTGTTATTTTATGCACTGAAAGGCGCTTCACATTTCATGGGTGAAAGTAGTTTCGCATGCTCCTGAAATCAAGGTTGAAAAAGCTGATAGAAAGAGTCTTCAGGATTGGCCATCTTGTCATCCGATGGATGGTCTTAACTAAAAGATTTCTGCAAAAATTGATGGCAGATTTAAACAAGATAATAGATAATGCATTTGTAACACTATCTCCACCCATCCTGTGAACACAGACACACGCTCACATTGGAAATTATTTTTGATGTGGTCACTGTCGCATGAAAAAAGGTAGCTCGTAAAAATAAGTAGCTCGCTACTATGAGAGTCTGTATTTGCGACAATCACAAATTTCACTTTTTCTGTACTTTAACTAACCCTAACCCTTTACCCTAACCCTAACCCTAACCTAACCCTAACCCTAGAAAAAAGTGAAATTTGTGGTTCATGCTCAATGTCGCAAATACACACTGTCATAGGTAGCGAGCTACTTATTTTTACGAGCTACCTTTTTTCATGCGACAGTCACCACTTCAGGATTGGGAAGATTCAGAGAACATTGAAGCGTGTCATTTCTGGATTGAGAAAATGTTTTACTTTCACCCAAGCATTATAAGGCGCACCCCTCATATTAATTTTACAAAAATCTGGTTCTGTAATTTATTGCTACTTTGTTAATTATTATTCATAATTAAGATGTAAGGTTCTCAGTCAATTTTGTAGTTAATTGTTACTTTGTAAATTATTAGTCATATTGTAAGGCGCAGGGGTTCTCAGTTATGGTGGGGAAAGTGTGGCCATAGGCCGGGTTCACATTAGATGCATAAGTTCTGTACGGAAAACCCTAAATAAGTGGAAGAGAGAAGGATAAAAGTTTACGCATATAGGGGAAATTCGGACACGTGCGCAGATCTTTTCCCTTCTTTGTTTCACTTATTTATGGATTGCGCACGTGTTTCCGCATGGAATATCCGCTTATGTGTGTACACAGCCTTATACTCCGCAAAATATGATACTGCTTAGTAACAGCGCAGAAAGATATGTAAATGTGTTATTATTTTAGATGGGTTTAACCCTTTGTGTCCTGACAGTTTTAATTTAGAAACACCCTCCCAGTCTGGGAGATAGCCAAGCAAATACTATGCACCCAAGTTTATCGGGCGCAGGTGTCGGTAATTGCCTTGTTCTGTATGACGATTTATTAAGCTCAGGATAGAATTGCATTAGGACGATTCTAATCCAGCAAAAGTATAGGTACCATAATTCACGGACTATAAGTCGCAACTTTTTTTTTTACACCCCCCCCCCCCTCTGCGGCTAGTACAGTGCCGCGGCCTAAACGTTACCGAAAGTGAAAGTAAAATCAACTCAGTGGCATCCTTGATTCAGACCTTTGATCTGTGGCCTTGTTCACGGTTGATGACAAAAAAAATCACCTTGATTTCTGTATATTTTTCACAAAATGACGATCTGTTTCGCGGTCCGACACTTTTGTTTTGGCAGTCAACATACCCTTATGCTTCGACGCGGCTTATGCGTTAATTTTTTTCAGATTTTTTTTTTAAAGTAGGGGGTGCTGCTTATACATGTATTACAAAGCGGCCTGTAATCCGTGAATTACGGTACTCTGTTGTATACTGTAAGTCACATTATAAGGCCTAAGCATTTCACTCAGGGGGCAAGAAAGTATCGCCTTAAAGTAGTTATAGTAACTTGCAGCAAAAGGGCGTACATTTTGTTGTGCATCCTGTATACTATAAGTCACATAAGGCCTAAGCGTTTCACTCAGGGGAACAGAAAGTATCGCCGTAAAGTAATTCTAGTAACTTGCATCAAAAGGGCGTACATTGTGTTGCTTGCTGCATCCTGTATACTATAAGTCACATTATAAGGCCTAAGCGTTTCACTCAGGGGAACAGAAAGTATCGCCTTAAAGTAATTCTAGTAACTTGCATCAAAGGGGCGTACATTGTGTTGCTTGCTGCATCTTGTATACTATAAGTCACATTATAAGGCCTAAGCGTTTCACTCAGGGGGACAGAAAGTATCGCCTTAACTAATTTGCATCGCAACGATTTTGAATTATTAAAAAACCTCACAAATCACTCCAGCCATACACAAACAAAACATACATAAACAAAATGAGAAATGAAAGAAGATTATGGGTTTTTACTTCAGGTTTAAACATAGGGAAGTGGTAGATCAGACTTTTTTTTTTATATAGCCTTTATATAGAAGGGTTAGGGTTAGGGCTAGGATTAGGGATAAGGTTAGTATTCCAAAAAGGTTATTAGCTAAAAAGGTTAATAAAATACAGCTTATGTTTGGTAAGAAAGGCAAAAACGGAAAATTGCAATTAACCGATAAATGCAGGGGGGGGGGGTGGCACATCTTTACCTTTACCAAACTCTTTACACAGATTGGTTACCCCACAACAAACCGCTACAAAAGCAAAGTCAGAGGCAAAATTGTAGTCTAAGGGAGCGAAGCGAGTTTAGAACTGACCAAGGTATGGTGTGCACACAGATTTACTTCCCTTGAAGCAAATGCATCAAATTGACAGCTACCTATTAATTCTGGACATATATGGCCGGAACGACTTGAATGAGTTTATTAGTGATAGTAACTTGCATCAAAGGGGCGTACATTGTGTTGCTTGCTGCATCCACTGACAGGGAGCACGGGTGGGGAGGGCAAGGTGGTGCCCAAGCTGAGCGATGCGCAGATGGGGGACAGCTCCCACTCCCTGCTGTCCGACACCAGCCTGCAGGAGCCCCAGGACACCCAGCAGGAAGAGGTCAGTCACTGGGTCCAGGGGGTCAGGGGTCAAACCCCAGGCTGGGTGTTCAGTAGGGGTCAGTCATGGAGGACAGGGTTCAACCCCCCCAGGCTGGGTGTTCAGTAGATAAATCTGGAAGGGGTCAGTACAATGTTCAAATCCCCAGGCTGGGTGTTCAGTAGATAAATCAGGAAGGGGTCAGTACAATGTTCAAATCCCCAGGCTGGGTGTTCAGTAGATAAATCAGGAAGGGGTCAGTACAATGTTCAAATCCCCAGGCTGGGTGTTCAGTAGATAAATCAGGAAGGGGTCAGTACAATGTTCAAATCCCCAGGCTGGGTGTTCAGTAGATAAATCAGGAAGGGGTCAGTACAATGTTCAAATCCCCAGGCTGGGTGTTCAGTAGATAAATCAGGAAGGGGTCAGTACAATGTTCAAATCCCCAGGCTGGGTGTTCAGTAGATAAATCAGGAAGGGGTCAGTACAATGTTCAAATCCCCAGGCTGGGTGTTCAGTAGATAAATCAGGAAGGGGTCAGTACAATGTTCAAATCCCCAGGCTGGGTGTTCAGTAGATAAATCAGGAAGGGGTCAGTACAATGTTCAAATCCCCAGGCTGGGTGTTCAGTAGATAAATCAGGAAGGGGTCAGTCAGGGGGTACAGGGTTCAAAGGCTGAGTGTTCAGTAGATAAATCAGGAAGGGGTCAGTCAGGGGTACAGGGTTCAAACCCCAGGCTGAGTGTTCAGTAGATAAATCAGGAAGGGGTCAGTCAGGGGGTACAGGGTTCAAACACCCAGGCTGGGTGTTCAGTGTCAGTGGGTCAGTCAGGGGGTACAGGGTTCAAACCCCCAGGCTGGGTGTTCAGGAGGGGTCAGTCAGGGAGCAGGGTTCAAATCCCCAGGCTGGGTGTTCAGTAGATAAATCAGGAAGGGGTCAGTCAGGGGGTACAGGGTTCAAACCCCAGGCTGGGTGTTCAGTAGATAAATCAGGAAGGGGTCAGTCAGGGGGTACAGGGTTCAAACCCCAGGCTGGGTGTTCAGTAGATAAATCAGGAAGGGGTCAGTCATTGAGTACAGGGTTCAAACCCCAGGCTGGGTGTTCAGTAGATAAATCAGGAAAGGGACATTCAGGGTCATTCAGAGGGTACAGGGTTCAAACCCCAGGCTGGGTGTGCAGTAGATAAATCAGGAAATGGGTCAGTCAGGGAGTACAGGGTACAACCCCCCCAGGCTGGATGGTCAGTAGATAAATCAGGAAGGGGTCAGTGTTCACCCCAGGCTGGGTGTTCAGTAGATAAATCAGGAAGGGGTCAGTAGGGAGTACAGGGTTCAAACCCCAGGCTGGGTGTTCAGTAGATAAACCAGGAAGGGGTCAGTCAGGGGGTACAGGGATCAAACCCCAGGCTGGGTGTTCAGAAGATAAACCAGGAAGGGGTCAGTCAGGGAGTACAGGGTTCAAGCCCCAGGCTGGGTGGTCAGTAGATAAATCAGGAAGGGGTCAGTCAGGGAGTACAGGGTTCAAGCCCCAGGCTGGGTGAACAGTAGATAAATCAGAAGGGGTTAGTTACTGGGTCCAGTGGATGAGGGTTCATACCCCAGGCTGAGTGTTCGGTAGATAAATCAGGAAGAGGTCAGTCAGGGGGTACAGCGGACGAGGGTTCGAACCCCCAGCTGGGTATTCAGTAGATAAATCAGGAAGGGGTCAGTATTGAGTACAGGGGTCAAACCCCAGGCTGGGTGCTCAGTAGATAAATAAGGAAGAGGTCAGTCATTGGGCCCAGTGGACTAGGGTTCAAACCCCAGGCTTGGTGTTCAGGAGATAAATCAGGAAGAGGTCAGTGATTGGACCCAGTGGACTAGGGTTCAAACCCCAGGCTTGGTGTTCAGGAGATAAATCAGGAAGAGGTCAGTGATTGGACCCAGTGGACTAGGGTTCAAACCCCAGGCTGGGAGCTCAGTAGATAAATAAGGAAGAGGTCAGTCATTGGGCCCAGTGGACTAGGGTTCAAACCCCAGGCTTGGTGTTCAGGAGATAAATCAGGAAGGGGTCAATCTCCATGGCTGGGTGTGGAGTGGGTATAGACAGAAAAGGCAAAATAAATCATTATGAATGATATTTTGTTTGTTTTAACAGTATGATTACACTTAATCAGCTTCACCACTACTTTTGTGTAGCTTTCTGTGCACATCATCTGGCTTTTTCAGTGCTTGTCAACTGACGGCTGTGACTTGGATTTCAGTCACAACACCCCCCGTGGTGATACCGGGGGGGTACCTTCTGGAAGTTCTGTGCTTGTAACTTCCCCTAAAATATCCATGTGACCTAAAAATCTAGGCATATTCTGTGCGCTGATCCTGACCCCCTCATTTAAAAAACAGAATTAACCCACTCGTGACGAATGAGCCGGATCAGGCTCATGGCTTGCACAACCGTTTAGGACGAATGAGCCGGAGCCGGCTCATGAGAGTTTTCAAGAGGTTTTGATTTCTGGTATGAAACCAGCTTTCAAGCGCCAACTCGTAACCTACTTAACTTTCAGTTTGCTTTGACCTTGCCTCTCTTGAAATCAACCAATCTTTGCAGCTTTACTTTCAGGTTTGGCTGTAGTACGGGGTAGGGGGTGGGGGTGTCAAAGATCAGAATGTGGTATTTTCCTTCTTTCTCTGTTTTCGTCAATAGGAGACAAATGACGATGGTATAGAATCTGATATTTTACGATCGTTTATTGCATGGTGTTGCTAATCTTTTCTGAAGATATTGATGCCTAACTCTTCATAATTTATTTTTGGCGACTTTTTCCCCAAACCTAATCAAATGCCCAGTCCCCACGGAACAAGGGGAAGCAAATCGGTCAGTCCCGAGTGGGTTAGCGCTGCAATATATGTATTGCTGAACAGGAGCACTTGACTACACAGTTCACACTATTTTCTGACGTCTGTTGTGCAGTCCCGGCCCCCCAGCACAGCCACACCCAAACCCTTGGAGCCCTCCCCCTCCAAGCGCTTTGTGCCCAAGTACAACGGAGCCCCCAATGCTTTCAGCATCCAGCTCTTCTGCATCGACGAGCGATACGAAATGAGGTCAGTCATCCCTTGGTACTGTGTTTTACGGGCTAAAAGGAAATACTTTTTTTCCAAGATTCTGTTTAACATGAAATAGTGGTTAACACCAAAACAATTCTGTTTGAGCGGACAAAACCCCTCTTTGTTATTACTTACTGCTTAACACAAATAATGGTTAACGCACGGAAAAAAGAAATCTTTGTTCCCTGAATTTCGTGTTAAATGTACTCCACTTCAGTAAGAAACTGTAATAACAAAATCATAATTTTGTGTAAACTTTTGAGGATGCACCTGATAGTCCGTAAAATATATGACTTTTTCAGCATTTTTGTCGTTGGTTTAGTTTTTATATTGCATTGTTTTGTCATAGTTCAACATTTCTGACAGTAGTTGGGTTTTTTTAAAAGATTATCTTTGTATTATCAACCCCAGCAGAACCCCACAGCTCTATCTGTCCTCACTGCCAAGAAACGTCCAGGCCCACAATGGCCTCATAGGTAATCTAAGAGCTCACTCAACATCCTGAATCTCTGATAAACTAAACTGTTGATGGATGGTCTTCATCCCTTAGATGGACGAGCAACCAATTATTTTTGTTATACTTGATTTGTTGTTAGCCCCTTGACTGCCAGAGAAAATGAAAGAAAAAGTAATTGGGCAAATCATGCCATGACAAACTGGGGTGTGGCTGCGAGTTGGGACTGGCTTGGGAGCAACACCACTGGGACAGCTAAAAAAAAAAGAAGAAAGATTATTGGCAAGAAGCAATACAGCATAGATTTGAACTGTTAACAGTAAGGTAGGTGAGGTCTTCTTGAGCTGAGGGTGGTGTGCGGAACTGTTTCAGATCGGTGGACTTTCTCCACAAGGCTTTCTCCCTGTTCCCCGACAACGACTTCTGTGTGATGACCGTGCCCCACCTGGTGCCTGAGTTCCCCCTCATCCAGAACTTTGTGGTCAGTCTGTCTGTGTGTTGTGTTGTGTGGTGTGTGTGTGTGTGTGTGTGTTGTGTGTGTGTGTGTGTGTACATGTGTTGTGTGTTGTGTGTGTGTTATGTTGTGTGGTGTGTACATGTGGTGTGTGGTGTGTGTGTGTGTGTGTGTGTGTGTACATGTGTTGTGTGTGTGTGTGTGATGCGTGGCCATGTGTGCATGTGTGTTTTGGTCTGCCTTTGCTCTGGCTTTTAGGCAGTCAACGAAGGTTTCTCTTTTTTTTTTCATTTTCCTTCTTTGCCAATCTGCTAGACACATTCATCCATCCTTATATGACCTGTCCACATCTATATCTGTCTGTGGCTTTTCCTCATGCCTTTAATAATATTAATAATAATAATTTTATTTCATATAGCGCTAAAATTCATACAGTAGTATGCTCGATGCGCTTTACAGTAGCAACATTAAAATCAACATAAAACGTGCATTTACATCAACAAGATAGTCATACTACTAACATTCCAGTGCAAAGAAATAAAGTAACAAAAATAACATGATTCTCACTCACAAAGACATCCACATGCCTATAATTTTCTTTCCTTTTCATGAATTATCTATTAGGTTATATGTTATCATTATCAGCCGCAAAGCGAAGCTGGTACATGTAATGTTTTCAGTGGTCTTTGTCTGTTTGTTCCTTTACGATGATGACGTTTAAACGGAGGGACCTAGGAGGCTCAAATTTTGCGTGCCCATAGGTAGTTAGGATATCTAAGACAAGTTTGAAGACGAAGTTCATTAGTCAAAGATCAAGGTCACTGGAGGTGAAAATGTGGCGCGCGGCTGGTGGTATGGCGTCTTAACAGTAACACTCTGATGTTGACAATTTCTTTGTTGATGCTACCTTGTGAGATGTACACTTTTAGAGTCTACTTTTATGTGTCTGTCTGTTTGTACATATGTTTTTCATTTCCTCCGTGTAGTTTGCAAGCAACTCAATTATATAGCATCATTTATTCTTGAATTGAGTTACCTAAGCGCATAATATGTGAATGCACTGACTAAAAGTAATATTGTTGCAGCGTGTGACTCCACGATGCCCCAGCACTCTGCCTCAGGAGTTGTACGTCTTCCATCACTCTGGACTTCTCAAGTGTGTACTATTTACCTTTGTCTGTGTATGTGTGTGTGTGTGTGTGTGTATGTACATACATGCATGTGTGCGTTCGTGTGTGTGTGTGTGTGTGTGTGTGTGTGTGTGTGTGTGTGTGTGTGTGTGTGTGTGTGTGTGTGTGTGTGTGTGTGTGGGTGTGTGTGTGTGTGTGTGTGTGTGTGTGTGTGTGTGTGTGTGTGTGCAAGTGCTTGCATGTGTGTGTGTGTGCGTGTGTGTGTGTGCATGTGTGTGTGTGTAGTAGTAGTAGTAAATCTATTTAACATCCTCCGGTCTGGAACAGATACATATGGGACATTAGTAGATATAAAGATGGTGGGAACGATACTGGAGGCAATGCCCGAAGGCAGTGCAACACCAGTAAAGTCCCGATTTTTTTTTAGCAATACAGATAGTTTTGCTAAGTATAAAATACATGTGTGTGTGTGTGTGTGTTTCCAGGTTATCAGTTTCGCCCGTTCGCCCGGCCTGCATCTTTCCTTTTCTCTTTCTGTTCTTGTGTTTCGTAAGGTGTCTGTTGTTGTCTCAGGAACTTTGTGGTTCGCCCGTGCATGCATTACATGCGTGTGTGCGTGCGTGCATGTGTGTGTGTGTACATGTTTGTGTGTGTGCTGGTGCGTTAGTGTGTGCATGTGTGTGTGTGTGTGCGAGTGCGGCATGTGTGTGTGTGTGTGTGTATTTCCAGCTTATCAGTTTCGCCCGTTCGCCCGACCCGCATCTTTCCTTTTCTCTTTTTGTTCTTTTGTTTCGTAAGGTGTCTGTTGTTGTCCCAGGAACTTTGTGGTTCGCCCGGCCTGCAGCAGTGACTACGGGGCGGTGGAGAAGCTGGTGAAGAACGTGCAGCTCCAGGAGAACATCCTGCAGGACCTGGCCCAGTTCAACAAGGCGCGCAGAGATACCGTGAGTTGCCTTGCTCTTTCGTTGAAATTAAGCTGAAGATGTGATTGAGGCATCGATTAATGCCTGTTTGCCATACAAGATGCTAGACTTAGGCCGTGTACGCACATAAGTGGATATTCCATGCGGAAACCCGTGCGCAATCCACGTGTGCAATCCACGTGTCCGAATTTCCCCTATTTGCGTAAACTTTTATCCTTCTTTCTTCCACTTATTTAGGTTTTTCCGTACGGAACTTGCGCGTCTAATGTGAACCTGGTCTTAGATGTTATACGTGCGTACATAAAAACAAATAGCTGAAAGAAAAAAACCACCAAAAAAAGTTGCTAATAAACAGTGATGTATCATGTGACTGTGAATGCGGGCAGGATGGCACGGAATGTTAATTGTTAATGGTGTATCATGTGACTGAATGCGGGCAGGATGGCACGGAATGTTAATTGTTAACCCCTTGACTGCCAGATAAATTTAAAGACAAAATCATTGGGCAAATCATGCCATGAAAAAGACAACTGATAGAGCCAATCTGGTAAAATGGTCTGGGGATATTACTCTCTTAGAGCAAAAAAGGGGGTGTTAGAGCAAAAGCCAGCATATCAGAGTTATTTCTCTTCATCTGATGACGTCATCAGTGATGTCATCAGGTCAGTACGTAATACGTTGGTGGCAGTCAAGGGGTTAATGATGTGTCATGTGACTGTGAATGCGGGCAGGATAGCACGGAACGTTAATTGTTATGAATGCGGGCAGGATGGCACTCAGATCCAGGCCTACGTTGCAGAGTGCCTGAAGCAGATCGTGGGTGTGGCTGTCATCAGGAGAGAGGAGGTGGGTGGAGTTATCACTATCTCTCTCGCTCTGTCTTCCTGTGTCACTCTTTCTCTGTCTGTTGATTTGATTTCTCCACCCCCCATGTTTCTTTTTGATGTCGCATTATATCAACACTTGATTTATATCTGACCAGTATGATGCCATGACTGTCTGGTGTGTAGAACAAAACATTCACACTGCCTATTCATCGGAAAATATCCCATGTTATATATTGCATATTGATCTATTCTATAATGCAAGTCTGCTCTTGAAAAACAACCTCTCTCTCTCTCTCTCTCTCTCTCTCTCTCTCTCTCTCTCTCTCTCTCTCTCTCTCTCTCTCTGTCTCTCTCTCTCTGTCTCTCTCTCTCTCTCTCTCTCTCTCTCTCTCTCTCTCTCTCTCTGTCTCTCTGTCTCTCTCTCTCTCTCTCTCTCTGTCTCTCTCTCTCTGTTTGTATGTCTGTATGTCTTCTCCGTCTCTCTGTCTGATATCACGTAGGGGGTGTGGGTGGGGGTGTTTGTGTGTGATATGGGATTGAAGTGGGAATAAAGGTGTGGCATTAGGGGAGGGTATCAGTAAATGTCAGTTATTCCCTTTGGGTCTAATTTCCTCCCATAATGCTGCTTACTGTGAAAAACTGAAATTTTCCAAACTTTTTTTTTTAAAGACCCACCAGGTAACGTGTCAAAATCACGGGTTTCACATGTTTTCCCTCTTATAGCAGGTAAGAAATCTTGTTTTGACCAGGTTTGACTCCAATACAAATGTCCCCAAATTGAAAACGAAACATCATTTTAAAGAGCAGCCTCAATTTGAAGTTGAGGACATTTGTATGTGGGTCACAGCTACCCTGAAAAAACCCAAGGGACTTAATCGTGGTGCGTCAGTGTGTCTTTAACCCTTTCACCGCCAGCCATTTCTCAGCCCCCACCCAAAATCCATTATACTTACCTGGTAGAGAAAGAAAAGAATCAGCTTCAATATTGGGGATTCTTCTGTGGCATGCCAAAGTAAAGCCTATTCTTACCTCCCAAAATTAAGAAAATAGGGTCTTTGGATAACAGGCCCTGCTTTGATGCCTTTTGGTGACATAGGTGTTAAATCATTGTGTCGCAAAAATGTGACGTTGGCGGCGAAAGGGTTAAACCTCAAACGGGGGTTTTAAGGGTAGTGGATAATGCATGAGGGTTGGAGTAAGAGAGGTGGAGACAAGAGGAGGAAAGAGGTGGGTTGGAATAGAGAGGGTTGTTGATTATTGCTAGCCTATTGAAGAAACAAGGTGGTGACTGCTGGATCCTATTGGTAAACACTAACCTGGGTGGGTGGGAGGAAGAAGGATCCTAGGAGGTAAATTGCTATGAAGAAACAAGGTGGTGGCTGCTGGATCCTATTGGTAAACACTAACCTGGGTGGGTGGGAGGAAGAAGGATCCTAGGAGGTAAATTGCTGTGAAGAAACAAGGTGGTGACTGCTGGATCCTATTGGTAAACACTAACCTGGGTGGGTGGGAGGAAGAAGGATCCTAGGAGGTAAATTGCTATGAAGAAACAAGGTGGTGACTGCTGGATCCTATTGGTAAACACTAACCTGGGTGGGTGGGAGGAAGAAGGATCCTAGGAGGTAAATTGCTATGAAGAAACAAGGTGGTGACTGCTGGATCCTATTGGTAAACACTAACCTGGGTGGGTGGGAGGAAGAAGGATCCTAGGAGGTAAATTGCTGTGAAGAAACAAGGTGGTGACTGCTGGATCCTATTGGTAAACACTAACCTGGGTGGGTGGGAGGAAGAAGGATCCTAGGAGGTAAATTGCTATGAAGAAACAAGGTGGTGACTGCTGGATCCTATTGGTAAACACTAACCTGGGTGGGTGGGAGGAAGAAGGATCCTAGGAGGTAAATTGCTATGAAGAAACAAGGTGGTGACTGCTGGATCCTATTGGTAAACACTAACCTGGGTGGGTGGGAGGAAGAAGGATCCTAGGAGGTAAATTGCTGTGAAGAAACAAGGTGGTGACTGCTGGATCCTATTGGTAAACACTAACCTGGGTGGGTGGGAGGAAGAAGGATCCTAGGAGGTAAATTGCTATGAAGAAACAAGGTGGTGGCTGCTGGATCCTATTGGTAAACACTAACCTGGGTGGGTGGGAGGAAGAAGGATCCTAGGAGGTAAATTGCTATGAAGGAACAAGGTGGTGACTGCTGGATCCTATTGGTAAACACTAACCTGGGTGGGTGGGAGGAAGAAGGATCCTAGGAGGTAAATTGCTATGAAGAAACAAGGTGGTGACTGCTGGATCCTATTGGTAAACACTAACCTGGGTGGGTGGGAGGAAGAAGGATCCTAGAAGGTAAATTGCTATGAAGAAACAAGGTGGTGACTGCTGGATCCTATTGGTAAACACTAACCTGGGTGGGTGGGAGGAAGAAGGATCCTAGGAGGTAAATTGCTATGAAGAAACAAGGTGGTGACTGCTGGATCCTATTGGTAAACACTAACCTGGGTGGGTGGGAGGAAGAAGGATCCTAGGAGGTAAATTGCTATGAAGAAACAAGGTGGTGACTGCTGGATCCTATTGGTAAACACTAACCTGGGTGGGTGGGAGGAAGAAGGATCCTAGAAGGTAAATTGCTGGCTGACAAGTGTCGAGCATAGCTCTTCGTCAGACTGAATTTGCAGTGGTGTGTTGGCAATTACACTTAATTCCTGATATGTGTTCACCAATTCCTCCCCTGAACAATACTCGGTCAGTGAAGACAGACTGCCAACACACCACTGCAAATTCAGTCTGACGAAGAGCTATGCTCGAAAATTGTCGCCCAGCAATTTACCTCCTAGGATCCTTCTTCCTCCCACCCACCCAGGTTAGTGTTTGCTAACCTATTGTTTTAAGCATGGACACTTTTTTTTTATTGTGTGTGGTACCATGTCGTGTGGTGTGATCAGGACATAGAGTACATCCGGTCCCACTACAACATCGAGGACTTCATCTACTACAACCACCACCGGCGGGAGGACCATGGACACCTCCACCACCTGGCCCTCAACCCCATCTTCTCCCACCTCACCAAGCACTTCCTCAAGGTGAGGCAGTACAGTACAATACAATACAGTACAGCACAATACCAATACCTCCACCACCTGGCCCTCAACCCCATCTTCTCCCACCTCACCAAGCACTTCCTCAAGGTGAGGCAGTACAGTACAATACAATACAGTACAGCACAATACCAATACCTCCACCACCTGGCCCTCAACTCCATCTTCTCCCATCTCACCAAGCACTTCCTCAAGGTGAGACAATACAGTACAATGCAATACAGTACAGTATGCCCTTTAGTGACATAGGTGTTAAATCATAGTGGTGCTAAAATGCGACTTTGGCGGTAAAAGGGTTAATACTGTTTACGGCCAAGGTTCATAATAATGCATGAAAGAGAAGAGAGAAAAAATTGATTCTCTGCACAGATTTCCTTTTCTGTAATACTGTACTTTGATTCAGTTGTCTGTGCTACCTATGTTAAACCCTCTGGTCTTGCCTTCTTTATTTTGTTTTGGCTACTGAGAGATACGAATGCGAGGGAACTTTGCACCCGCTTGGGTTCAACCTTGTTGCTTTTTGGTTTTGTTTTGTTTTGTTTTCAGCTTTTGCATAATTCAGCATCATGTTGGGACCCGCTAAACAAGACCTGGCTGGATGGGTCATAAGTACTTCAGCTTAGGCTTTTTGTTTGCTCGACTTTGAACCTTGACCGTAAACAGTATTACAAAATCAAACTGTCGATTGTGGATACTACATGGGAGAAGAAGACATGTGTTCTAGTAATTGCTGATTTTTCTCTCCTTCAGTTTTTGTTTAGGAAAGGATATTGTTACTTTTCTAGAAAACAAAGCAAAGCAACAACAGTATAAAACAATATAGAAGACACCAATAATGTATGATACCCCACATGGCCGAAAGGCCAAAGAGGGCGTAAAACATTATTTCTTCATTATTTCTTCAATAATGTATGAAAGAAAAGATAGTTGGATTCTGTTCACAGATTTCCTTTTCTGTCATTCAGTTGTCTGTGCTACCTACATTAAATCCTCTGATCTGGCTTTCTTTATGTTGTTGCGGCTACTGCGAGACTTAAAAATAACTTTGGCAAAGGTGCCATTAAGCTATTTCCCTCGTTTTCTCAGCTTTCAATCTCAATGAATCATTCTCTCTTTCTCTTTCGTGAAACTTACCCTAACCTTTTCGCAACCCTATCCCTTGCCCAAATCAAGGCTAAAATCTTGATGCTTAGTGAATGAACATTGTCAATGAGAAAATTGGGGGGGGTTGGGTGGATAGCACAATTACCGTATTTTACGGACTACAAGGCGCACCTGATTATAAGGTACACCCCCCAAGTTTTACACAAAATTCAGATTTTGTTATCAGTCACATTATAAGGCGCAGGTGTCTCAGTCTAGGAAAAAAGTATCGCCTTATAGTCCGTAAAATACAGTACACCTTTACCGAAACGTTGGTATGTCCTCCTTTCTTCTGATGGTGTGAAACTTTTGTTTCTGAACTTTTTGACTTTCAGGAGGTGCTGCGGTTGAGCAACAAGACCTGCCTGTACTACCCCCTCTACCCTGTCTACAGCTCTAAAGAGGTGAGTGCAGAGGCCAGTAACAGGACAGTCGGTGGGATAGAGCATTTGCCACGAGTGTTCGTTCTCTATACTAGACTACTAATTTGCCCGCGCTCGTTCTGCCTTAGTTACGCTGACCTTTCTAATTCAACTCTCTAAATTCGACTCGGTGAAATTCAAGGTCGCCGGCACGCGGCAAATGCCCTATTGAGAATGGAATTGATCAGAAACGCATGTATTCCGTTGCTGGATTCATTTCCAAGGCAGGTCAGAGTATCATGCGCATATCTGATAGGGTTTGACATTTCTGATAACCTTACTGTGATAATCTTCTTTGGTGCAGTTCTGTTTTTAGTTATATTAACGGTCTGGTAATTAGATTGAGAACCCAGATATAACACGTAAACTTCGTGAGCTAAGTGCTTTTGATTACATCCGGCTGTGCACAAGAAACACAACCCTAAAAATATATATAAAAGCAGCAAATAACAGCCCCCCCCCCCAAAAAAAAAAAAAAAGAACTAGGAAGTAAGTGTGTGTGAGCGTGCATGCATGCATGTGTGTGACTGTGTGTTTTGCATTTGCCAATTTTTTTCCCTCAGCCTTGTCTATAAAATAGTTAACGATTCCCTCCGTAATTATAGGTAGACAGGGCTCCCAATCGTCCCGCAAAACAAGGGGTCCCAGGGACTCATTCACTTACAGTATAGAGGGTCCTAGAGGCAGGATAGAGGGTCCCAGTGGCATAGCGAATGTTAAAAATAATTTTTCTAGTGCATCCCTGGGACCCACTGCACATTCTTTTAGAGGGTCCTTGAGAATTTTAGTGCTTCATAGAGACCCCCAAATGGGGGTCCCTGGGAGCCCTGGTAGAAATCCCATTGTCATTATTGATTGATTTTCAGCGTTAATTCTATCTTCGAAACCAGAGGGTCAGAATCAGCGCATGAAATATGCCTCCTGATTTTTAGAGAGTCACCTGGGCGTGTAATCATGGGTGCGTCCTAGACAATCCGGGTAGTAGTATTTAACTTAGGTTAAGCGGCCAATCGTTTTGGATGTTTAGTCTAATTTACTTACTTCTACCTGTGTTGACTGTCTAGGATGCACTCATGATTACACACCCTGGATGTTTTAGGGGGTCTCTCTTTCTTCTTCTTCTTCTGCGTTCCCAGGCTATATGGCCACAATGGGTAAGGTACGTATGTGTCCGGTTTTCAGTTTTCACTGGTCTCCCCGCTGCGTACAGCCGACCCATTCTGATTTGGGAGGAGCTCAAAGGAGAAAAATTATTTGGAATTTTGTTCGTTTTTTTAAAAAAGGCAGGAGAATGGGCAAGCAAGTCAGAAAGATAGTAGTTGACAGTAAGCAAAGGGAAAAGGCAGAGTCAAAGAGAGTGGCAGATTAGAGGAAGTTACAAGCGCAGAACTTCAAGAAGGTAGGGGAACCATTTTTACGAAAGAACCCCCTCGGTATCCCCATGGGGAGAGGTCTCTCTTTAAATTTGTGAACTTAAAAACCCCAAAACCAAACCCACCTGTGCATCATGTAAAAACATTGCCACGTTTTGTGATGTGCTGGCCTGAACTCCAGTGGGTCAATTTGGAGATTTGAGCGTCAAAGACGCACATTTGTGCTGAAGAGTTAGCTCATTCAAGTCGTTCCGGCCATGTATGTCCGGAATTAATAGATAGCTGTCAGTTTGATGCATTTGCTTCAAGGGAAGTAAATCTGTGTCCACTTTGGTCACGTCTAAACTCGCTTTGCTACCTTAGACCACAATTTTGCCTCTGATTTGCTTTTGTAGTGGTTTGTTGTGGGGGAAACCAATCGGTGTAGAGTGTTTTTCTATATAAAGTCTAAAGTCTATATGTAAAAAAGTCTGATCTACCACTTCCCTATGTCTAAACCTGAAGTAAAAACCCGTAATCTTCTTTCATTTCTCCTATTGTTTATGCATGTTTTGTTTGTGTGTATGGCTGGAGTGATTTTTGAGTTTTTTTAATAATTCAAAATCGTTGCGATGTGAATGAGTTAACCCTCTGAGATCCCCAAGCTCCGGGAGCCTCCAAAACCTGGTCGTTGTCTAGTTCCGGTAACGCCCGATTGCGCCCGCTGAACAGCAGGTCTAGTAGTTTCACTTTCACTTTCTCCCTACCCACAATGCAATATACTAAGTTAGTGCTTCCTTTTCCTGACTCTCAGTGGTCCGTTTTTGGTTCTTACAGCAAGGGAAAGCACCCACTAGTCTTTTTGAACGGATTTTTCGAAGTGACCCCAAATTTTTTCCTTCTTTCCACATGACGTGCGCAGTATTGACTCGGCGCGATGCTCGGAGCGCCATTACGGATTTTTTTTAATTCCAATTCATGGTTTGTTGTGTGACAGTGTATTAGCTTTGGAATAATAATATCATCATTGCTATTCAATATACATCTTTCAGAAATGAAATGTGAGTTAGACTTTATTCTGGGTGATTTTTTTAACCCCTTGACTGCCACCAACGTATTACGTACTGAGGTGATGGCATCCCTGATGGCGTCATCAGATGAAGAGGAATAACTCTGATATGCTGGCTTCTTCTCTAACACACTCAAGAGAGTTATATCCCCAGACCATTTTTCCAGATTGGCTCTATCAGTTGTCTTTTTCATGGCATGATTTGCCCAATTACTTTTTCTTTAATTTTCTCTGGCAGTCAAGGGGTTAATGAAAAGATTTGGTGTGACGTTCGGAGTTAATGCCCTTGTCTCTGGGGACTGGGATCGATTCTCGGTTCGAATGGTCGGGAGTCATTGGGTGAACTCTGATTTTGTTGTCCGCAGACTCTGAGTCGCCACTCGCTGGTGTGTTCGCTGTCGAGCATGGTGCCCGTGCGCGCCCGTCGGCAGATCAGGTACCCTGTGGACAAGCTGGGCATCAACGCCCCCTCAGAGCGCGTGCTGGTGCACAGAGAGGCCTACGCCCTCAACCACATCAACAGGAAACTCACTCTGGAACCCAAGGTGGGTTGTTGTTGTTTTTAGAGAGAGAGATGGGAAGAAAGGAAGGGAGGGAGAGGGAGGGAGTGAGCAAAGATATTCTAAAAGGGTAAGATGGATTACTTAAAAGCTCGGCGAACCGGGCTGATAGAGTTATCGTTAGTGCGGACGTGTACACTATTCACAGTGGAGGCTATCCAAAAACTCAGACTGGAACTTGAACGGAGAATTCAACTGGCCTATCGATGTGTAAAATGTGTCACGTTTCAAAGGGACATAACCAGTGTTTCTGTCCTCACTACTCATATAGGGAAAAGAGACCGGATGTTTATCTTCCCCTGTACAGTCTTTGGAGTGAGAGAGAGAGGAGGGGGAGAGAGAGAGAGAGAGAGAGAGAGAGAGAGAGAGAGAGAGAGAGAGCATGTGTTTGTGTGTGTGTGTTTGTTTGTTTGTCATGTGTGTGTTTGTTTGTTTGTGTGTGTGTGTATAAATATATGTATATGAGCGTATGTGTGTCTATGAGTGTTTATGTGTACGTGTGTGAATGAATGATTGAGTGAATGATGGAATGTGTTTGTGTGTGTGTGTTTGTGTATGTGTGTTAGTGTGTGTGTTTTAGCATGCATGCACATTCTAAGTTTTTAAAATTTTCTGTAACTTGTGTAAGAAAGCAAATTAATGAAATAAATGTAAATTGAAGTTTAGTTTGGGTGAAGATCACAAGCAGCTTTAAGTTTATGAGCAGTTGTGACTATTAAGAAAAAAACACCCACACACATAACACGATTTTTGTTATGATCGTTAAGTTGTATGTTCTATCTGCAGGTGACTATCAACGCTCGCATCGTGGTGGTTGGTGCCTCAGATGTGGGCCTCTCCTTCCTGGAAACATTTGCATACTGGTGAGTACCGGTAGTTTTATACTGTAAAACCGACTTTTGGTTCAAAAGTTTAAACATTTTTGTCTTATTCTTCTGTGTTCCCAGGCCATATGGCCATAATGGGTAAGGTATGTATGTGTCCGGTTTTCAGTTTTCATTGATCTCCTCGCTGTGTACAGCCGGCACATTCCGATTTCGGAGGAGCTCAAAGGAGAAAAAATATTTTGAAGATTTTTTTTTTTTTTAAAGGCAGGAGAATGGGCCAATAAGTCAGAAAGATAGTAGATGATAGAAAGCAAAGGGAAAAGGCAAAGTCAAAGAGAGTGGCAGATTAGAGGACGTTACAAGCACAGAACTTCCAGAAGGTGGGGGAACTATTTTTCCGAAATACCCCCCCGGTATCCCCACAGGGTGCAACTACCAGTCAACATGTGTCAGAACTCTAAATGCTACACTTACCCCCCACCCCCCACCCCCATTTCCTACCTCTCCACTTTTTTAACTGTTCTGCAATTGTCTTGTGGAGCTAAAGAGGAATTTCCATTATGGGCGATAAAGTTGGTGTGATGTGATTTGATTTGATTTGATTCGTGTCATTCTGACGTTGTGTTCCAGCCCCCACCTGCGCTTCAACAACATGACTCTGATCTCCCCCCACGGTCTGCCTGGGGAGATGCCCCCTGATGTTCAGCGAGACCAGATGCTACCCAACAGGTCTGTCACAGCCTCAAAACACCCATGGTGCTACATGTTCACAACGAGCCCCTTCACATTGGAACCACACAAGAATACTGGATCCTAAATACTACCAATAACTTGATTTGATTTTGATGTGTGGTAGGTGCTATGATTATGTTTTCCTGCATGTTTTGCCAAACTTTCTTTTGTGTTTAAGGACCTCAAGTGCTAAAATGTTCAAAAGGTGAGAATCATATTATGACGCTTTCTGGGTTTTTTTCCTTTTATGACAATTTAGCAATTTTGCCAAAGTGAAAATCCTTTCTTTGAATTACTGTTCCTTAAGTGTCTCCCCAAATCATTTGATTGTTTTATCAAATTCTGGTTGTACTTGTTTTCAGTAATATTGTTGACAACCAACCAAATAACAGAATTAATCGGAAATTCATGTTTCTACGCGCATGTTTGTCTGTGCTCCAAGCTGTGCTAAATGAATCATACTAGAGTACCAAAGGGGGTTGCGTACCCCTCAAAATGACGCAAGAATGACGTGATTTCTCTACAATCTCTATGATTTCAAGGGGGGGTAACTCGCGTACCCAACCAACGCACAGACCTATTAGTACTCTATGATATGTTTATTTCTCATGCATTGTTTTATATTTGTTCAGCCACTGCTACAGTCAGGAGGAGTACGCCAAGGTGTCGCTGCGCACTTGGGTCAACGTTGTGTACGGACGAATGACGTCCATCGACCGCAAAAAGAAAATCGTCATCGTGGATGGGTCTTCACAGGTGAGGCTCCAGTGATGAGGGTTCTGTGTGTGCGTGTGTGTGTCTGTGTGTTATGATTGCCAATATGGGGCAATTTCTTTGCTTCCTATGACTCATGATAATTTTTGTGCGATTTTCATAAGATGTTGTTGCAACTTGAGCCTGTAGACAAACGCTATAATTCGAAGATGCGGTAATAAATTTGTATTGTGTTGACTTGAATTTAACTGGTATTTTTGTTTTATGCGGCGGCATGTATCAATTGATGTGGAAATGACAGGTGATGGAGCTATTTAATCAACATGAATCAAATGGAGTATAGTGATACGAAACATTATCAAACACTCGATGCAACGATACTTTTTGAAAAGTATGAATACAAAACAACGCTCATTTTCAAATGGAATGATCCGTTTAAGAAAGGATCTATCCTTTTCGCGAAAGTATCGCTTCTTTGTGAAAAGGATCGTGCACTTTCAAAAAGTATCGATCCTTTCCGTAATTTACGAAAGTATGGATCATTTTTGTGTGAATGTATCCATACTTTGAATCGAAACGCGCATTTACGAACTCTACCGAACGAGTCACATAAAAAATAATGCTTGGATATGAAACGACACGGAACACGAAACTATGTCCATTTTTTCAACATGATTCGGCATGAAATACTCATCGATTATGTCTAATGCCCTTCTTGTCGCTTCTTCAGCCATTCTGTCCGTTGTTTTGTTTCCCACCAAATAATTTGTGCTGCTTTGGGAAGGGCAGTTTCGGTCAATTTCTGATTCCAAATTTATATGTGTTCATTTCAAGATACTCAGCAAAACTCGGAAACGCTCGATCCTTTTGCGAGTGAGTCATACAGAGTAGGGATAATGTTTGGAAAGTATGGATACTTTTCGAAAAGTATCGAATCTTTACATCAAGTGTTTTACACATTTCGTACGCCATAGTTTCTTCCAGTGAGAGGCAATGATCAAACACTTGGAAGAAGCTTTCGTTTAGCTCCCTCCCGTCTTTGAATTATCTTTTGTGCTGCATTTTCTTTTCAGAATTGTGTGATATTTCTGAACAGTGAAAGTAAAGTGTGTTATTATTTATTTTTTTATCAGTATGATGTATGCTACAGTAGAACCTCCCTGTTAAGACCTTCGCTATTAAGACTCCCTCCCACTTAACACCTACTTCTCTGAGGCATGGCCCTTCTTTGTAAGTATTAAAAGTACTTCCCTATTGCAACTCCCTCCCACTAAATACCTTATTTAGGGTGATTTTTTAAGGTCTTAACATGGAGGTACCACTGTATTTCTGAATAATGAACATACAATTTGATAGTGATAAAAATAATCATTCCCTAAGGGAAGAAAACTTTGAATAGTGCTGGCTGTACAGGCGAAATAAATCGAGGTACGGCTTTGTCTCCAAGAATCATCCAAAATGAGGTCTTATAAGGGAGGGGTCTTATAAGGGAGGGGTCTTATAAGGGAGGGGTCTTATAAGGGAGGTAATTTTAATACTTACAAAGAAGGGCAATGTCTCAGAGAAGTAGGTCTTACGTGGGAGGGAGTCTTATATTGGGTGGTCTTATTAGGGAGGTTCCACTGTATATTAAAAACCATGCCCCTGTGTGTGTGTGTTCCAGGTTCCGTACGACCACCTGGTCTTGTGCACGGGGCAGCAGTTCCAGGCTCCGTGCCCCACAGGGGCCGACATCGACGCCGGCTACACCAACGATGACCTCCCTTCCAGCCCCAACAACCGCCTGCTGGCCGTGCCGCCCAAGAACCTTTATCTGATCAACGATGCCTACGACGCGGCAGTGGCCCTCTACAGGGTTCAGAGCTCCATGATGGCCAGCCAGAGTGAGTGCTCCATCATCACGGCTTTGAACATTTGTTTCGTGATATAAATATCAGGCATGGTAATCTTCAGAGAATTCTCTGAAATCAGAGAAAAGTGAATGTAGAAAAACAAATGGGGTTTTAAGCTTGAGGAGATGCCTTTTTCACAATTTTTAAGTTTTATATAATACAGTGGAACCTCCCTTATAAGACCTCCCATTATAAGACTCCCTCCCATATAAGACCTACTTCTCAGAGACATTGCCCTTCTTTGTAAGTATTACAAAGAAGGGCATCTTTTATATTCTTATTATTGTCCGCTTCAGGGGGGATAAAGCCCACCCCCAGATCCCCTGACCACGTCATTGGATACCATGCCCCCTCCCTCACTTCCTGATGCACCCCTGACTGAAAATATATTCTTGAAGCATTAGAGCAAGGAATGATGCTAGATAACTTGTGTGTGAAATAGCCCTTTGTAAGATATTTGACTTTGTTCTTTTTTGTTTCCAGAGCCCATCATCGTGTATGGAAACAATGTCAATGCCTTCACCTGCATCCAGTCCCTTCTTACCTTGGGCATCGCTGGCTCTAACATTGTGCTGGTTCAGCCCCCTTCAGAGGTACGGCTTTGTCAAATGAAGGTTTCGTTAACCCTTTTGCCGCCAGTCATTTTTTAGCCAAAATTTTCCATTCAACTTACATGGATGGAGAAAAGATTTTTGTCTGAAATATTGGGGATTCTTCTGTGATTATATTTGAAATAAGGCCTATCATTGCCTCTCTGAATTAAGAACCCAAGATCATTGGATAACAGACCCTCATTTCAAGACATTTAGTGACATGGGTGTTCAATCACTGTGGTGCAAAAATGCGACATTGGCCGTGAAAGGGTTAAAGGAGAAGTCTGCTTCGCACTGTGCCCTCATTAACTCAATGGAGTCACAACCAAAGTGACGTAGCTTCCCCCTCAGATCGCACTGTTTTTGGCACTTTTTAAAAATTCACAAAACATCAACCACACATTGCACAAACATAAAAATATATGAATGGATAGGTAAAGCATTATATTTATTGAGCGTGCTCACCTTAAATGCGAAATCCCCACACTGTTCAGATAATACAGGTAATCCAATACAGTATATGCACTTCACACGGAAATCATAAACTTTTTCACAGCTCCACACTCCACTTTTTAGATCACTGTCACTGTCAACCAAGTTGTCGTCCACATTTTCTTGATCAAACTCTTCAGAATCAGAACCTTCGTCCCCTTCATCGTTGGATGCATTCACAACACCCTCCTCCTCAGATCCTAATTCATGCAGCAATTCTATCGTTTTATTCACTCAAATGTTGCGGGTAAAGCAGTTTCGCCTAAGCGCCACCATGGTGAAACTAGTCTAATTCTTGGACGTTCAAGTAGGTTAATTGTAGCCGTTATGAAAACACTGCTAAACGCTTGACAACGATCTAAGGGAAGCAACTGCAAGAGAAGAGTGCACTTTCCTGAAACCACAACTTACCTCCCTTTAATCGTAACCGTCGTCAGTAAAAAAAAAGATTAAATGTTGTCGGATATGCATATCCGATGTGACTTTAACGTAGCGGAACAGTGTCGGAGAGCCGTCTCCGATGTGACTCGATTGAGTTAAAGCTTGTCAGGGTTGGGTGGTAACTAAAGAGGGAGGGTTTAAGCATGTGTGTGTCATGTTTGTAGACCTCAGCATGTTCACAAATGCATGCAGTAACGATGGGCTTGTTTGAGGCTTGCAAGCAAAATACAAAAACATTTATATGTGTTATCTTTTCACTGTTGTGCGTGTAGACAAGTCATTGTATTGATGAAGTTTATGCTCACTGATTGTAAATATTTAGTGGTGGGTTTTTTCTCAGGCAGCAAAATGGTGCTTAAAACTTTGCTGCATCTTGTTATTTTCATCTAAATAATCAATCTGTAAATCTTTTAGGGAAAGGACCTGCTAGGACCAATTTCAACACAAAAACCTTTCTTTGCTGACAAACAAGACCCAACAATTACGTTTTTGAGCCAGCAGAACTATTTTCAGTTTTAGACGATTGACCTGACGAAAGTTCAATCTTGTACTTATTATCAATCATGGATAATTTACTTGTCAATTGATTCTTAGTGGGAATAGTCCAGGCGGAATGTGGTGAGTCAAAATTGAGAGGACTCAAATTTCATTTTGAGATCAATATTTTGACCTAAAGTAAGTTTTGCTACAAGAAGGATTCGATTGGGAACCAACAAAATTTTGTGTGTGAACTATTCCATTTTTGTTTTTGGTGATACCTGTTTTTGAGTTAGACGGTTTCCACTGTATTATTAATCATTAATAATTCAATTCTCCCCGTGGGGATACCGGGGGGTCTTTTGTATAAATAGTTCCCCCACCTTCTGTGCTTATAACTTCCTCTAATCTGTTACTCCTTTGACATTGCCTTTTCCCTTTCCTTACTGTCATTTTCCCTTTGCTTACTGTCATCTTCTCTCTTTCTGCCTTGCTGGTCCATTCTCGTGCCTTTAAAAAGAAAACAATTCTTACAAAGATTTTCCCCAGCCGAAGACGGACTTGCTGGCCCTGACTATTTTTGAGTTAGGCACATAACTGCAGCATGATACATCTGCACTCATTATGATAGGAAACTGTCTGAGTGATTGATGACGAAGAAGAAGAAGAATTCACTTCATGGTTCCCTTGTCAATTATCCATTTTTAGTTCACTAACCATCATGAATATCGTGATGGTTGTCAGGACGACTGCTTCGAGGATCCTCACGTCTCCCAGATGATGACGGCAGCGCTGCAGGAAGCGGGGGTGCAGGTGCACGCTGGTTACTACCTGGCGCGCTGGAACGACCAGGTGGAAGTGCCGGAGGAGATCACCTGTGCCTCCTTCACCTCCTCCCACAAACCGCTCAGGCTGGAGTGCCAGGTAGGGAGGGAGAGAGAGAGGGAGAGAGAGAGAGAGAGAGAGAGAGAGAGAACAACAATGAACAAAATGTTTAATGATTAGGCCTTTGGCCCATATCACTGGAGGTGAGATACAAAAAAGTGACAGGAAAAATTGTAGTTGTCATAAATTTAAAAAATGACATAGTACACAAAGACATGAATAACGAAAGAACTCAGATCAACAATAACTAATTACGTCACTAACGATAACCATCTTAACTGTAAGGATTTATGGACATAAGTGGCAAAATTATTGACGATTGGAGAGATAGAGAGAGAGAGACTGACACTGACACAGGTTGTTGTTTTTTGTTGGTTGTTTTTTGACACTGGTTTATTGTCATTACCCGGGGGTCTTTGAGAGAGAGAGAGAGAGAGAGAGAGAGAGAATTTCTTTTACATTTAATACAAAGTCTTTCGTTTCAATAAATTAAAAAAAGGATGACTGAAGACAGAGGGAGTAGAGTGGCATGTAGTATATATTACTTCTTCTTCTTCTCTTGCGTTCCCAGGCCATAATGGGTAAGGTACGTATGTGTCCGGTTTTCAGTTTTCACTGGTCTCCCCGCTGCGTACAGCTGACGCATTCCGATTTTGGAGGAGTTCAAAAGGAGAAAAATTATTGGGAAGACTTTTTTTTATTAAAGGGCAGGAGATGGGCCAATGAGTCAGAAAGATAGTAGATGACAGAAAGCAAAGGAAAAAGGTGGAGTCAAAGAGAGTGGCAGTTTAGAAGAAGTTACAACTAATACAAGCACAGAACTTCATGAAGGTGGGGGAACTATTTTTACGAAAGACTCCTCCCCCCCTCCGGTATCCCCACGGGGAGAGACTCATGGAGGGAGCAGGGTCATCCAGCTCCCCGTATGGAGGCACGAGGCATCCACCCACTACCCCGATATATGACAAATTGTGAAGATTTTGGAAGAAAAGAAAAAAGAACTTAGGGAAATAGCATTTTCTTTTGAATACTGGGAATTTTACAATGGAAGTTCATAATGATATGAAGACATTTGCAAAACAACAACAGTTAAATCCATGTTTGCATTTTCTTTTTTTGCATTTTGATATTGTTTGTCTGTGTGTTGAAAGTAATTTCATTGTATGTTTTACTTTGTTTGATTCTCAAAAGCGTGTGATGGTTTTGTCAACAGGCTTTCTTCTCATTCTTCAAGAAGGCTGCGGATATGAGCGCATTCAAAGGTGTGTACACACACGTTTTTAACACTATTGTTTTAGCAAACTTATGAAAATGCTTTAAGCAAAGATCAAGGTTATAATTTAATATTTCACAGTCTAGAAGCTATTGAGACTCAGACAATGAACTGGAAAAATGAAATATATGCAAATAGAGATGAACAATTTATCTTAGTTAAGGGTTCGAAAATGAAGTTGCTCTCAATCATTACCTTCTTAAACTTTTGAGACAGAAACATCAATCATACTGATCTTCGTTATATGAATCTGCATGTTTATGGAGAAAAAAAAGAAATGACTGCACACCAAAGTTCCATATTTTTGTGATAATGCAACTAATGCATATACAGTCATCTTACACATATGTATAATTTCATTCCACCTGTAGGAAAAGTACTTGTAACCCATTGTTTGCTGGCTGGACAAGATCACACCATTTAAACTCATGCACATTTAACTCATTCAAGTCGTTCCAGCCATATATGTCCGGAATCAATCAGGTAGCTGTCAATTTGATGCATTTGCTTCAAGGGAAGTAAATCTGTGTGCACACCATACCTTGGTCACTTCTAAACTCGCTTCACTCCCTTAGACCACAATTTTGCCCCTGACTTTGCTTTTGTAGTGGTTCGTTGTGGGGGAACCA
>CM065688.1:26622731-26647165 GCA_017654935.2 Phymorhynchus buccinoides
AGCGAGAAATTAAAGACATTCAAAAAACACGCAAGTTTTTTTTTTTTTAATGACAATTTTTAATAACTGGTTTCCTGTTACTTTTTCCCCGTGCCTTTTTTTTCTCTGACTGATTTTTCCTCTGCCTTTTTTTCCTTTACTACTTTTCCTGTTGCTACTTTTCCTGTGACTATTTTTCCTGTGATTGCTTTTCCTCTGACATTTCCCCCCCTGATAAAGTCACCATTTACCGAATTGCCATCTCCTACTTTTGATACAAATGTGGATTTGTTTCTGGTGGAATGACTGCTTTCACTGCAAGAGTTGGGCCTGTCATTTCTGTTCTCTGGATCTGGTGTCTGTAGTGTAACCTCAGTGTCCTTCTGAAGGTTCTCTGGATTTGTATAGCCCTGTGTTGATTGGCTTGACCCTGTGGAGTCATTCTCCTGGCTGGAGGCATTCAGTTTCTCAACAACAAATGCGTTGAGGGCTTTAGAGGTTCTGCTTAACATTACACCAATTGGAATACAGACTCCCCGTTTATAGTAAACTCGGTTATAAGAAATTTCGGTTACAGTAAAGGAAAGCACTGGTTCCCGGCCAAAGGTCTACTGTTTTATTACTAAATAGACCTCGGATAGTAGCAACTCGGTTATAATTAAAAAAACTGCTATAGTAAAGTTACTTTTGGTTCCCCACAGGACTGGCTCCTCGGTTACAATTAAAAAAAATGTCCTCTTCGTGACCTTTGTAAATACGTCACCAATGTATGCGTCACAGTCTCACCACTCCCCCCACCCACCCATAATAACAACTGGGTTATAATTAAAATTTAAAAAACTCCTATAGTAAAGTCATTTGTGGTTCCTCTTCGTTACAATAAAAAAAATTGTCCTCTTCCTGACCTTTGTAAATACGTCATCAATGTATACGTCACAGTCTCACTACTCCCTCTACCCACCTTCATCAACGAAATTGAAAGGCACTCAAAAACATGTTTCTTTCCCCTCATTACTTAGTGGAAAAAAATGAATCCGAAAAAAAAAATATATACAGCCGAATCCGCTTATAAGAAAGCTCGCTTACAATGAAGCCAAAAAAAATGTCCCTGCCGAACTTCTTCTTTCTTATCTATGATCAAAACTGGGATATAAGAAACTCGCTTATAAGAAAACTCGGTTATAAGCAAGCAATTTCCTTCTCCCATCCGCAATGGAAACTTGGATATAAGAAAATTATGTCATACAAGAGAGTTGGTTTGCAGTTCATTTTCTTATAAGCAAGTTCTATTTACTTATAAGCGAATTACCATTGACAACATTTTCTTAAAGACCCCCCAGATCATGAGTCAAAATCACGGGTTCCACCTGTTTTCCTTCTTATAGCTGGTACAAAATCTTGTTTTGACCAGGTTTGACTCCCATACAAATGCCCCCAAATTGAAAACGAAACATTTTAAAGAGCAGCCTCAATTTGAACTTGGGGGAATTTGTATGTGGGTCACAGCTACCCAGAAAAAAACAAGGGATTTAATCGTGTTGGGTCAGTGTGTCTTTAAAAGTGAGTTGGACCTGAACTGAAAGGATGTTCCGAGAAAATTGAAGTCGTTCCAAAAAGGGAAAGTTTACATCAAACCAGTTGTGTCACAGACATTCTAAACAGTACAGGCACTAGATTACAAGACTAATTGAGTTGTTTTTGTTCCTTTATTCCTTCAGTATTCTGTGCCAAATAAATGTTGAGCCGAAGAAAAAAATATGAGTACTTTTGTGTTGGTGGTAGAGAGACAAGGGGAAAAACTTCAAAATGTTTTCTTATATCTGAGTTTCGGAAATAAGAAAACTTGGATAAACAAAACATCATCTCCCTTCGATTTTCTTATAACCGAGTGTTGCTGTATTTTTATTTTATGATGGGTTTATATTTAGTATTTTACGTTAGCTTTGACTTTGAAAAACGTCATCGGATAAGATAAAAAATACCATCAAAACTTTACTATATCCGAACATCGTTTATAAGAAAAACCTGTTATAGTAAAGGAAAAGCCTTGCTCCCCTGCACTTTACTATAAGCGGGGTGTACTGTATTAAATTTAACCCGTTTAGATGCAGTAGTCAGAACAGTCAGCTCTTCCATTGAGGATTCATAATGGAGGTCTACGCTTTCCTTTGGAAGAGCACGTCGAAATGTTGAGCCGTGAAAGGTGATTTCACTGTTTGCAATGTGTGTCTTTTCTCTGGGGATAAATCGTTTGCATCGACCACACAGTAACAGCTCCATAATGGCTGTTTTGATTTTGGTGTTGGCAAAGGCATACAGAAAGGGATTAATGAATGAATGAACATGACTGAGCTGGATAGCAGCTAAATACCAGTCAGGGGGCACGGCATGTTCCGGAAGAAACAGTCTAATGGAGTAGATAATGTGGATAGGCATCCAGCTTACTGCAAAGACGATTACCACCAAGGCCAGGCCCGTTGCTGTGCGCATCTCCCGTCTCCTTTGCTTGATTTTAGATGGAAGTCTAATGCCAGCACCAGAAGAAATGAACGTCTGAGACTCAATTCGCCGCTGCTGCTTCCGAGCAATGTGAAAGATGTAGGAGTAAATTAGTATCATGGAGATGAGTGGTACAAGTGTGACTATGAAGAAGATGAGGTAAACCATGTACTTCAAAGCAATGACGCTGGTGAAGGAGCAGGTTTTGAAGCCTTCCTTTCCAGTGTTCCAGCCCATCATGGGGATCAGACCGATCAGGATGCCTGCAGTCCAGGAGAGTGCCACCACAGTAAAGGCTATTTCGATTGACATGATCCGGTTGTAACAGAAGGGGTCGCTGATGGCTAAGTAGCGCTCCAGAGCCACAGTTAGCATGTTGAGAATGGAGATGTTGGTTATGAGCACCACAATGGAGTTGGCCAGCAAACAGCCTTGAAAGTCTTGGGGCAGTCCCAGGTTGTCCAGAATAGTGATTACGGGTAGTCCTAAGCCTATCAGAGCATCTGCTGTGGCCAGGCTGCCAATGAAGCAGTTTGTGACGGTGTGCAGGGAAGGGGTCCTAGCGATGGCGATCACCACCAGACTATTGTTCATGAATATCAAAGCACCAATCACACAATCAAACATCACATGCGCATCATTCTTGTTCGCCCAGAAGAACATAACGCCTTATTGATGTTTGTATGTTTTGTAGATTTTTTAAAAAAGCTCACGTTGTTATTTATGTCTCGTTTTCTCCTGATCAAAGGTAATTGGATATGACCGAACAAAGCTGAAAGAATGAGTGTAGTCCAGTGATATTTTTTTCTGCACACCTTTATTTCTCTGCTTTAATATCACTTTAAAGTGTGTCTGGTGCGCGGCCGCCTGATGATTTTCGTGTAATTAATGTGTTCACTTAAGTAAAGGTAAAGCAACCACAGTAACAATCCAAATATGGCATTGCACGCTCATGTATGCTTAAAGCTTTGGCTTTTAAGTGCATTTTTAAAGGAATTTACCATGTTACAGTTTGATTAACTTTCATCTGTGTTCCCTACATTATCAGGGTAAAAAAAAAGAAGAGATAGAAAACAATGAAAGACCTAGTAGATCCCTTCATAGTCTGTCAGAAGTAAGCCAATTGAAACCAGTTTGCTTTGACGATTCCCTTCGTAGTCTGTCAGAAGTAAGCCAATTGAAACCAGTTTGCTTTGATGATTCCATTTGTAGTCTGTCAGAAGTAAGCCCATTGAAACCAGTTTGCTTTGATGATTCCCTTCTTAGTCTGTCAGAAGTAAGCCCATTGAAACCAGTTTGCTTTGATGATTCCCTTCGTAGTCTGTCAGAAGTAAGCCCATTGAAACCAGTTTGCTTTGATGATTCCCTTCGTAGTCTGTCAGAAGTAAGCCCATTGAAACCAGTTTGCTTTGATGATTCCCTTCTTAGTCTGTCAGAAGTAAGCCCATTGAAACCATCAGTTTGCTTTGACGATTCCTGTTATCATTGGACAGCCGGCTGTGTTAAGTCTGAAAGCACATACAGCAAAAGTGAAATCAGCAGTAAATTGAAGTTAACTGATGGCGCAATTAGGATAAAAACAAAGGGATAAGTATGAGCTGTTAATTAGTGGCGTGGGGAGGGGGGTGGGGTGGGTAGAGGATACCTTATTACTTTTCCTATGGCGGTTCTGGTGGATGAGAAAGGGGCAGTGATACTGGATGCATCAAAAATAAAATTATAATGTTGCAACATGCACTCTGAATACTTTGCTTTGCATGTAAGCATCTGCACTTAGTTGGGCAAAAGGACTTCAGAACCTGGAGAAGGCGTCCAAATACCAATTAATCCTCAATGTTGCAGCACTAAGAAGTAAGAGTCATTGCTAATGCCTCCTAGTTTGAGAGCCAAAGTCATTCACAAAAGACTATAATAATAATAATAATAATAATAATAATAACTAGAGTGCTTATAATAATAATAATAATGGGAATTTATATAGCGCTCTTTCTCACATGAGCTCAGTGCGCTTTACATTGATAACAAGAACATTAAAGGCAAACAAATAATTAATCATTAGAAAGTAAAATAAGCACGATGCTTACACACAACGTTCTTACTTCCTTACTTCACACACACACACACACACACACACACATACACACACACACATGCATGCGCACACGCACACTCGCACACAATTAATTATACAAGTAAAATAGTTACAACATGAACATTCTAAGAAGAAACATAGAGACCACATTCACATTCCCAATCAAGTTTGAATACAATACTGCAACTTGAAATAAAATCATACTGCCATCGACATACCAATTACATGACTAATTATATTAGACAAATTTTGCAAAAACAAAAATACCCTTCTACCTCATTTACAAGCATTTAAAGTTTACAAGACGTAGACATTCTACATACAAAATACGAATAATAAAAAATAAAATTGTAAACATTATTTGAGAGCAAACATGACGGGATTCTCCCCTTAAACAGCCATTTGTAAATTATTCAAAATTTAAATTTGGCCAAATTGGGGCATTTTCGTCCCCACTTCCAGTTGGCACGTACTGTTCGAATTTTTATGCCGAAAATATTGCAATGTTACTCTTTAATGAATACTGAAAATATGAAAGTATTCCGTTCAGTATTCCATTTTTGAGTTATTCAAGATTCGAATTTGGCCATGTTGGTCAAATTTTGACCAATCGGTTTAATATTGGAAAAACGTAGCATAAGAATAGTGTCCTTCAATTTTCCTGCAAATTTCAGCGAAATCGGAGGGAAAGGAAAACTCAATAAATGGAAATAAGTGAAAGTGACAGAACTCAACTTACATAAATTTGAATAACTTCCAAACTATTCAACATACCATCACCAAACAGTTTTCTGCACTGGGCCAGAGTAAGAGCTTCAATATATATCCAAAAGTTACTTTTGTGACATCACTTCCGGTTTTGGCTATTCCGTGAACCAATGAGAGATGCCTGACTCTTAACTGGAGCACTTCCGGTTGGTACTATCTGTTCACTTTTATACCAGAAGTGCTGGAAATCACGAACCTACATTAGGTCCGTGTTGGAAATGTATTTTGGAGTACCTACTCTTCAATGTGATTTCAATGTCATTCGCTGAATTTCCATCATGGTTTGTTGACTGGTTTGGCCCTGCAGTGAGTGAGTGTCTCACTGTTTTCCACAACTGTGTCACCTTGCACCTAGAAACTGCTTTCGCTTTGCACAGAACGTGAATCGGCATCGCCCACTTTTGGGTACAAGTGTGGATTTCGTTCCTTTGAAACGACTGCTGTCACTGCAAGAGTTGGTCCCACAATTTCTGTTCTCTGGAGCTGGTATCTTCAGTGTGATCTCAGTAATGTCATTCTCTGAATTTCCGTAGCCCTGTTGATTGGCTTGGTCTCGTGGAGTCATTCTCCTGACTGGAGATATTCGGTTGCTCAACTAAAAAAACCAACTGTATTGGAGACTTCAGAGGTGTGGCTTAACATTACACTAGTTTGGGTGTCGAATTGAACTCGTTTCGATACTGTGCTCAGAGCAGGGAAGGGATCCTAGCGATGGTGCGCGATCAGCACCAGACTATTGTTCATGAATATCAGAGCACCCATCACACAATCAGCTGTCGCATGCGCGTAGTCCTTGGTCGTCCAGTGGAACATAATGCCTCGTTGATGTTTCTTTGATGTTCACTAGATAGAATAAAGGTCACGTTGATATTCACGTCTTGCTTTCCTCTGATCAAAGGAAGCTAGGTAGTGCTATCGGGATTGCCACAGGTGTGTCTGACTGCCTAATTGAATGGTTTCGTGTACATTATTTTTTTCCCTCAGTGACAATCCAAATTTGGCATTTACGCTAATGTATGCGAAACGCTTTTTATTATTTTTAAAATAGAGCATTTGAAAGGGAATTCAACATTTAAAGGTTTGTTTAAGAGTTAAGTGTGTGTGTGTGTGTGTGTGTGTGTGTGTGTGTGTGTGTGTGTGTGTGTGTGTGTCTCTCTGTGTGTGTGTGTGTGTGTCTGTGTGTGTGTCAGGGTAAACAAAAAGCCACGGGGAACAATAAAAGATGCAGTTGGTCACATGATAGGGTATCCGAAGTAAGGCCATTGAAATCAGTTTACTTCAATGATTCATTGGACAACAGGCAGTGTGAAGTCTGAAAGCACACACACACACACACACACACACGCGCGCGCGCGCGCGCGCGCACGCACACACGCACGCACGCTCACACACTCACTCACTCACTCACACTCACACACACTCACTCACACACTCATTCATTCACTCACACTCACTCACTCACTCACTCACTCACTCACTCACTCACACACACACACTCACTCACTCACACTCATTCACACTCACACTCACACACCCTCACTCACACACACTCACTCACACACTCACTCACACACACTCACTCACACACACACACTCACTCACACTCTCACTCACTCACACACACACTCACACATACTCACTCACACACACTCACACACTCACTCACACACACTCACTCACACTCACACACATACAGAGAGAGAGAGAGAGAGAGAGAGAGAGAGAGAGAGAGAGAGAGAGAGAGAGAGAGAGAGACTCTCTTACACCGGCTACAGAGTGATTGAACACAACACATTGTACATAAAGGTTTTATCATTGTGATGCCATGTAATTATCGCAATCAATTGCTTAATTCAAATTTGTTAATTATTTTTTTGAAACGAAAGTGTTGTTCATTTCCTGTAACTCTTTGCATGTCAAACTAGCAATGGTCGTTTTGTATGCCCCAATAACGGGTTAATAAAAGATATAATTATTATACTTCTAGTCTGAGAGAGAGAAAAGAAAACAAAAGAGAGAGAGAGAGAGAGAGAGAGAGAGAGAGAGAGAGAGAGAGAGAGAGAGAGAGATCAGCTGTAACTCGTTAACTGAAGGTTCGATGACAGTGAAACCATGGAACAAGTGTGGGTTGTTAGTGGGTGCCCAGGGAAGACAGGGGGGATATATTATTACCTTTTCTATAGCGGTTCTGATGGATGAGACTGAGAGGGCAGTGACACTGGGTGCGTCTGGACTACCACAATAAAACAGAAATTCTACACACCTTGCTTTGTATCCCAACATCCCCACTCTCAAGATGGACAAGAGGACTTCAGAACCTGGAGAAGGCGTCCAAATACCAATTAATCCGCAATGTTGATGCACTAAGAAGTAAGAGTCATTGCTATTGTCTCCTAGTTTGAAAGCCAAAGTCATTCACAAAAGACTAACATGCAGTGATTTTCCATTACTATTGAATGTCATTGATCATACGCCTCTCACTCTACGTTTGCCCCCAACATCAGGCTAATGTCAGTTAATGATTAAAAAACCCACTAGATTGAAAAGTTATCGAATGTAGCATTCGAGAATCACCCGCGGAGTTACGCAGCCACACCCCGACTTCGGAGGCATTCCCACCTGATTTCATCTTGGGAACTCCATTTTTCCGACCCCCCCCCCCCGATTTTCAGGGTCTAGCGATCTCCTTGACCTTGACCTTGATTGGTCAACATTATTCGGTAGGAGCAAACCACCTTCATACCAAGTTTCAACATCCTTTTTTTTTTTTTTAGCCGGAGATCAGATTTTTTGTTTTCTACATTAAGAAACCAAATTGGGGAATTTCGTTCGAGGTTTATATCTATTCTTTATCATACACATAACACACATTAATCTCTCTAATAACATGCTAAAATAACATTCTCTCTCTCTCTCTCTCTCTCTCTCTCTCTCTCTCCCCCCGATCGTTTTCGCCTTGTAGGTAGTTCCTTTCTTCTGTGCATGGATGCTCTTCCGGCTTGATCTTAGGTTCCCCTTCATTTCACTGTGTTTCTGCGGCTGGCTTGCTGCGTTCTTTGTTCGTTCGGTTCTTCACTCACGGGTCGCTTGGGCGAATCTCGTGGCTGGAGGGTGAGCGAGTGATAGGCCTATGGGTTGGGTGTAAATTGTGTGCCGCGTGGGTTGTGTCTCTGCAACTTTGGCTTTCCGATGGCTGCAGCGCTGCCTGGGGTCTTTCTCTCCTCTCTGCGACTGCGAAGGCCTACTTGATACCAAAGCAATACATTGCTACTATATTCATACATACACATAATGTTTCGAAACTTAAAAAATAATATAAATACAAATGATTATAATAACATTAATTTCCCTGTGTTCGTCATTTCATAATAGCAATAATTTCCCCGTGTTCGTCATTTCTCCAGTGGCTCTTTTCATTTTTTTCTTTCTTGTATTTCTAGTTCTTTTATTTTTCTTCTTCATTTCACATCATCATGCACATTTGTTATATACTTTGAATGTTTCCTTCCCCTTCTCACTCTCTCTCTCTCTCTCTCTTTCTCTCTCTCTGTATGTGTGTGTGCGCGCGCGTGCGTACGTGTGTGTGTGTGTGTGTGTGTGTGTGTGTGTGTGAGTGTACAAGCGATGATGTGTGCGTACGTGTGTGTGTGTGTGTGTGTGTGTGTGTGTGTGTTTGTGTGTGTGTGAGAGAGTGTGTATGCGTGTGTGTGTCTGTGCTCGTGTGTGTGTGAGTGCGTGAGTGTGTGTGTGTTTGTGCGTGTGCATGTACGTGTGTATGCGTGAGAGAGTGTGTTGAATCCTACATAGACCGTAACTGAAGTTCAGTCTCAAATATTAAATCTAAGTTTTTACACTTTCCATACTTAAATTTTGATATGGACAGCTTGGCGATTAAGAGGACGTTATTAACTGCTTTCCTGGTTCTATCTGAAAAGATGACTGTTTTTGGTAACCCAAACAGCGCCGTTGTTGCGCTCATGGGAACTGAATAGTCATAGTGTGTGAGGATGTTGTGACGAGGTAATGGGTTAAAAGGCTAAGTCTCTAGGGAAGACTTTAGAAAATTTGCCTTTAGCCCACTTCTCTAGGGTATGGGAGATGAGCAACTTTCCCGGCCCCTTTTCATCTAATAAATTTATATTTGTGCCCGGGTTCTGGCTCGTCAGATGGTTGTAAGAAATACAAGTGGTTGAATTGCTCTAAATGGCAGACAGAGAGAAGTAAGGTTTTACATGAAATTACAAGACTCCCACTCTCATCAGTCTGACCAAAGGGTTCAGGATTATTTGACACTTGTATTTTATTTACTCCCAAAATCTGCATAAGATTATGCAACAATAATAATAAAGCAGCTCAATGGCGCCAAAACAAAATATGGATAAAAAAACAATGAAATCCGAAAGGATTCACAAGACTTTTTGTCTTTCTATAAGGTTCGCCCCATGCCGGAAGGGTTACTAATTATATTCGGTGTCCGTAGGAAAGTTCAAATGATTGGCGCAGTCAGGTAGACTTAGCTGTTTGAAGTTCTGGGCTTGCTCGTCAGGTGAGAGTAGCTCCCAGTCGTTCCTATTACGGCTTCGCGGGATGGCACGGTTCAGGCGTGGTCTCCTCGCGGATTCTGGGTGCAGGTTGTCTTGGCGACGGACCCGTCTTGGTGCTTGGTGGAGTCCGGGATGATCGTCCGGCCCACGATGCCCTGCTGATAATCACAGGAGAAGGTGGATGTAGATCTCTATGGCTTAGAGACAAGGGGCTTCAGTCGGCAGGGAATTAGTGAATCCCAACCGGCTTGAAGGCTTCCCTTGTACAATAGCACTACATGTAGTTAATAAATAAACTGAATTTCAGTTAACAAACTGAGATCAGTAAAACATAAAAGGTGATCAATCCATCATCACTCTCCATCCAACACCTGGAAAGGAATGGTATCATAAAGTGCAAGATTGCGGCCCATAGGTTTCCTACTAAAAATAGGGCAAGATTGCGGCCCATAGGTTTCCTACTAAAAATAGACAAAAGGGTTAGTAGGCATAAACTCCGGTTCTGGTACCAAAAGTGTTCAAGTCAAAAACACACACACACAAATAATCAGTGCACATAAATAGAATAGAATGTTTACCACTTCTTTTCTATAACATATCTATCTACTCCTTATTCATCATTGAACATAGGATCTAGATCAAAACTAGAGTCAAACAAACAAGATCTCAATCACCTGCCATCAATAATACTTACTAGTGGGCTTATGATGACTGGTTGTGAGTGTTGCTCTAGCTACGTTTCAGCATCTTGTGTGACAACTTTTTCTCACCACTCCAATTATAGCCTTCACTTTCAAACAATGAAAGCCTGCTATTGGTGTATTACAGTCCACACGTCACAATTTTGCTGTTCTAAATGTACTGAACAATCACGCGCCTATTCCATCCTTAGCACATTCCTGACATTCCTAACCTTGTGATTCAAACAGCAAAACCATCTTCAAAGGGAGATAACCGTGGTTGTCACTTTCTTGTGATGAGACGGTAGAAAGGGGGGGGAGGTGAAGGGAGATAACCTCGGTAGGTGGTACGTGCCGACCGGGGAGAAAGAGATAACGCCCTTCCGCGGCGTTCGTTTGAAGCAGCCGGGCAATTAACGTGGCGGCTGGACAGAGAAATGAAAAGGCGAGGGGGGGGGGGGGGGAGAAGGGGGGGGGGGGGTGTAGATAAGAAATAAAGAAAGCGGGTCGCGCGGGACACTTACGTCACAGAGGCCCCCCGAAGAAAAGATTCTGGTACCGGAATCTTCCTGTGGAACGCCGACTCCACTTTCGACTTGGGCGACAGGGACAAATTAGTGGGGAGACTGGGTCGGCTGGAATGGTGGAACATCTGGTCGCAACACAGAGTTCAAAGGAGCAGGTGGGTTAGAGATCAGTGGAATGGATTCCGACTGAGGTTGGTGCGGCAATCCTGTGTTGAGTTGTCCCAAGGTTGATTGCAGAATAGCAAACACCTCTTGCCTGAGTTTCCCCTTTAGCCTGGATTCATCATTGCTGATGATGTGGTTTGGTAGGCCGATTCGGGCGAAAATGGCTTTGAGTGCCGCAGCTATCTGACTAGCATCAAGTGAGGAGATTGGGGCGGCATCGCACTGCATGGTACATATGTCGACCACGGTGACTATGTACCGGAATTTCTTCTTCCGTTGAGGTAGAGGCCCGACCAAGTCGACTGCCACTCGCTGAAAGGGAGGGGTAGGTGACGGCTGTACGTGCGGCGGCCTGTCCCGATAGTACCTTCGGTGGGTGTTTGCGGGTACAGTGCTGCCTTTCACCTGAGGTACCTGTGGCGAGTGGTCTTGGGTCGTTAGGCGGACATTCCTTGGGAAGGATTTTCCAAGTTGTGGCGGACTTGGGGACTTGGGACAATCTGGATTGGCTCGCGCGGCAATTTGGTTTGCCGCGTTGAGAGGTTTCTTCCCTGCTGAGGGAGATTTGCTCTTTGGGAAGGAGGGAGGGAGTTGGTTTGTGGATTGGGGAGAAGGGAATCCTGCTGAAACAATAGCAGGTTGAGAGGGGTGCCCTAAAAACACATACTGTGATCCCAGTATGAGGTCATAGACAGGACTGTCCATGAGCACTGCCTTGATGGGTCCCTTAACATATCTGGTGTCGACATTGATTATGGCGACTGGCAAAGTGGATGGGGGGATTGCAGCATCAGGGCCTTGCAGAGAGATGAAGTCTCCCGTGTATGCTGACGCGGGGACTAGGGATCCGCAGACAATTGCGTCGCATGACAGTCCAGTGTCATAGAGACACTGAACAGGGATGTTGTTGACAGTCGCCTGTCCAACGACTGACGGTGTGCCTGGACACTGGATTGGGGAGGGGTTTGTGCAATTCTGCGAAGTCGAGACGACTTGCATAGTTGCAACATTTTGCCGCTTGTAAGCAAGTTTCCTGCAGTCATCCCGATTGTGGGTGTTCGACTTGCAGTATGAGCAGAATAAGGGTTGTCCCAGTGGTTGTCGTTCATGGGTAGAACTGTTTGACCCACTGTTGGAGTTGGGGTTAAACCTGCTCTGCTGTGAAGCAGTGGACCCAACAACTTGCTGTAGTTTTGGCCTTTTAGGGGCGCTAGGTTCATCATGGGCTAGAGTGTACCTATCACTTAGCTGGATGAGGTCAGCCAGAGTTGTGGCACCTTGTTCGGCAGTAAAGGTGCGTAACTCTGGGGACATGGTTTCGCGCAGTTGCTCGCCAACCATCAGTTCCCGTAGATCCTCATAGGACTCAGTTTTGGCAGAAAGCGACACCCATTTAGTCAGATAGTTCCCCAGTCTATCTGAAAATTGGGCATAGGACTCTCCCCTACCTTTTCTGGTTGACCGGAACTTTTTCCGGTAGGCGTCAGCTGTCAACTCGTATCTGTTGAGCAGGGCTTCTTTCAAAGCTGGGTAGTCGGTAATTTGGCTTGACGGAAGTTTACTGTACACCTCATAAGCCACACCCCTGAGACTTTGGGCAAGCTTGAGGTTGAACTTTTCCGGAGCAAGCTCAAATTCCTGGGCCAGTCTTTCAAATCTATCGAGGAATGCATCGATAGACTCGGTTGCCTCATTGAATGCCTCCAATGTGAAGGTCATGGCTGAGGTATGAATGGGAGGGGGAAAATTTTGAGGGGCAGCAGTCTCAGAGTCTGCTGAGTTTTCTAGCTGCTTCATAGCTAGTTCATGGTCTCGCGCCTTTTCTCGCTCAGTGGCCTCAAGTTCGAGTTCTTTATTTTTGGCATCCTGCACTAGTTGTCTCTGCCTTAACTCATGAGTACGGATTTGCTCTTGCTCGGCAGCATCATGAGCTCTCTGCTTATCTTTCTCAGCGTCTTCGCGAGCTTTATCCGCCTCTTCCGCCTCATGAGCTCTCTGTTTGTCTTTCTCGGCCTCCTGAGCCTCCCGAGTTTTGTCAGCCTCTTGAGCCTCGCGAGTTTTCTCTTTGTCATATTCAGATATGACAAAATTTGCTAACTCTTGGCCTGACATTCCTAGAGATTCTCCCCATTCTTTAAGTTCCCTCCTAAGTTTAACAATCTCAGCCATGGTTGTAAATACAACTATTCAAAATAAAAACAAAGCTGCTGAGTTGAATGTATCAAACAACACTTAACTATTTCAGCATAAACAGAAATAGCATGCACATCAAAATAAAGTCATAAATAGCATTCAAACAAATCAAATCAAAACACAGTGAACCAAATCACAATAACTTTCCCAGTGGACACAAGATAAGTTTTGAAAAGGAACTACCGTTTGAATTGAAATTTGTTAGACTTTATGAAAAAAAATATCCCGGACGCGAGCCCCCAATTAGATGTGACGAGGTAATGGGTTAAAAGGCTAAGTCTCTAGGGAAGACTTTAGAAAATTTGCCTTTAGCCCACTTCTCTAGGGTATGGGAGATGAGCAACTTTCCCGGCCCCTTTTCATCTAATAAATTTATATTTGTGCCCGGGTTCTGGCTCGTCATGGTTGTAAGAAATACAAGTGGTTGAATTGCTCTAAATGGCAGACAGAGAGAAGTAGGGTTTTACATGAAATTACAAGACTCCCACTCTCATCAGTCTGACCAAAGGGTTCAGGATTATTTGACACTTGTATTTTATTTACTCCCAAAATCTGCATAAGATTATGCAACAATAATAATAAAGCAGCTCAATGGCGCCAAAACAAAATATGGATAAAAAACACAATGAAATCCGAAAGGATTCACAAGACTTTTGTCTTTCTATAAGGTTCGCCCCATGCCGGAAGGGTTACTAATTATATTCGGTGTCCGTAGGAAAGTTCAAATGATTGGCGCAGTCAGGTAGACTTAGCTGTTTGAAGTTCTGGGCTTGCTCGTCAGGTGAGAGTAGCTCCCAGTCGTTCCTATTACGGCTTCGCGGGATGGCACGGTTCAGGCGTGGTCTCCTCGCGGATTCTGGGTGCGGGTTGTCTTGGCGACGGACCCGTCTTGGTGCTTGGTGGAGTCCGGGATGATCGTCCGGCCCACGATGCCCTGCTGATAATCACAGGAGAAGGTGGATGTAGATCTCTATGGCTTAGAGACAAGGGGCTTCAGTCGGCAGGGAATTAGTGAATCCCAACCGGCTTGAAGGCTTCCCTTGTACAATAGCACTACATGTAGTTAATAAATAAACTGAATTTCAGTTAACAAACTGAGATCAGTAAAACATAAAAGGTGATCAATCCATCATCACTCTCCATCCAACACCTGGAAAGGAATGGTATCATAAAGTGCAAGATTGCGGCCCATAGGTTTCCTACTAAAAATAGTGCAAGATTGCGGCCCATAGGTTTCCTACTAAAAATAGACAAAAGGGTTAGTAGGCATAAACTCCGGTTCTGGTACCAAAAGTGTTCAAGTCAAAAACACACACACACACAAATAATCAGTGCACATAAATAGAATAGAATGTTTACCACTTCTTTTCTATAACATATCTATCTACTCCTTATTCATCATTGAACATAGGATCTAGATCAAAACTAGAGTCAAACAAACAAGATCTCAATCACCTGCCATCAATAATACTTACTAGTGGGCTTATGATGACTGGTTGTGAGTGTTGCTCTAGCTACGTTTCAGCATCTTGTGTGACAACTTTTTCTCACCACTCCAATTATAGCCTTCACTTTCAAACAATGAAAGCCTGCTATTGGTGTATTACAGTCCACACGTCACAATTTGCTGTTCTAAATGTACTGAACAATCACGCGCCTATTCCATCCTTAGCACATTCCTGACATTCCTAACCTTGTGATTCAAACAGCAAAACCATCTTCAAAGGGAGATAACCGTGGTTGTCACTTTCTTGTGATGAGACGGTAGAAAGGGGGGGGGGGGGTGAAGGGAGATAACCTCGGTAGGTGGTACGTGCCGACCGGGGAGAAAGAGATAACGCCCTTCCGCGGCGTTCGTTTGAAGCAGCCGGGCAATTAACGTGGCGGCTGGACAGAGAAATGAAAAGGCGAGGGGGGGGAGGGGAGAAGGGGGGGGGGGGTGTAGATAAGAAATAAAGAAAGCGGGTCGCGCGGGACACTTACGTCACAGATGTATTGTTTCACATTGCTCCAGAAAGAAGACAGTTTTGGACAAAGATAGAAAGCATGCTCAATGTAATCTATTTCCCTGCATTGAAGGCATCTGTTTGTCTCTGCTACCCCCATTTTGTGTAGCAATATATTCGTTGGGTATATGTTGTGTATGAATTTGAAGTGCAGCAGCCTTAGTCTGGACTCTTTGCTGCATTCATATCCCAGATTGAAGTAATCTTTCACGTCAATATCTAGTTTACGTTTCCAAAAGTGAGCAGCACATATGTCGTGATTTTGTTTAAGAGCAAATGTTTTTTCGTATTTCTTTGTTAGATAAAGCTGTCAAGCGACCTTTTTCAGATGGTACATCGTTTGGAGTTTCCATCTTTTCATCATTTTCGTTTAGCTGCTGTTTCCACGCGAGCGGAATCGCGTTTATTAATGCATTGTATTCAAATAAAAGTGCTGGAGAACTTCTTATTTTCTGTTCTATTGCTTGGTAGGTCATTAAGTTTCCATTATGCCAGAGATCCTGGACTACGAAGAAGCCCGCCTTACACCAATTTGAAAAATAAAGAGGCTTTCCCTTGTATTTTATGCCTCTATTATTCCAGAGTGGCTCTGTTTTCACATTTTCTACAGTCCGATCTTTATTAAAAGTTGCGATTGTGGTTATAACATCTTTCCAGAATGTTGATTTGATTTTATCTAAACATTTAATTTCTTTCGGATCAAGGTTACAATTAAAAATACAATGCAAGTTCTTAAATGGAAGGAGATTATTGATGGCTAAGATACTCCAGTGTGCGTTGGCTTGCTTTAGAAGTCGAGCTACCCATTTGACCAGGAACATGTGCTGTTGGTGTTCAATATTAATCATATTTAAGCCCCCTTCTTCTTTGCTTAAACTTAATACTCCTCTTTTTATTTTTTCGAATGCTTTTTTGTTGTTGAATTTCTTCTTCCAGAGAAATTTGTAGATAATAGAATTGATGGAGTGGAGCACTTTTGGGGGTATTGACGCAACTTGTAGAATATGAGAGAATTGGGACAACAGGAATGTTTTCGCAAGAATAACTTTACCATAAAGGGATGGGTTTCTGTTTTCCCAGCGTTTGATAATCTTAATGACATTATCTATTTTGGGTTTCCAGTTTTCCTCGATTTCAGAAATTTCCTTGTCTGCAGAAAAATAAACTCCTAATATTTTTAATTTACCGTTTTTCATGGGTATATTATGAACATTGCCTAATTCGTATTTTTTTGAGCCAAGCCACATGCCTTCTGATTTTTGCTTATTTAGTTTAAGGCCTGAGAAATGTTGGAATTCCTCTACAATATTAGTAGCTATTTGAATATCCTCTTCATGCTTAAGTGTAAGCGTAGTGTCATCTGCATATTGTTTGATTTTGGAATGAATAGATTCTGTTAGTTTAACTCCTTGGATTTCATTACAATTTCTTATTCGTATAGCTAAGGTTTCAACTGCAATTACAAAAAGGAGTGGACTGACTGGACATCCTTGTCGTATTCCTCTCTGAGTTTGAAACCAGTCTGATAGCCAACCACCGTTATGAATACAGCTTTGAGTATTTTTCATTATGGTTGCTACACAGTTTACGAACCGCGGTCCAAAGTTAAAAAGTTGAAGCGTTTCCAGAATGCAATCTTTAGACAATGTATCGAACGCTTTGGAGAAATCAAGGGCTATGAGGGCCCCTGGCTGATTAATTGTATACATATGCTGAGTTAGATCATCCAAAAATCTTAAATGAGTAGCTATGTTTCTGCCTTTAATGAATCCTACCTGATCCTCGTTTACAATGAGTGTAATTACATTCTGCAGTCTGAGAGCCAATGCTTTTGTAAATATTTTATAGTCTGTATTTGTTAGAGTAATAGGTCGATAGTTAGATAAATTGTTTTTGTCTAAGTCTTTCCCTTTGTGTATTAGTGTTATTACTCCTTTTTTCATGGAGAAAGACAATTCGCCTTGTTCAACAGAGTTTATTAAGCAATTATAAAGTGGTATTCTTAGTTTATTCCAAAACTTCTTGTAAAATGCCGGGTGTGAGGCCATCACTACCTGGTGCAGAGTCATTATTTAAATTATTCAAGGCCTTAGTGAGCTCGTCTGCTGTGATCTCTCTGTCACACAGATCCTTTTCTTCTTCAGACAGAGTAGGGTAATTGTTATCTTTCAAAAAGTCGTTTTGTATTGTTTTTCCTCTTTCAGGTATAGGATCTTTTTTGTAGAGCTGTGTGTAGTATTGTTTAATTTGGTCTAATATTATTTGGGGGTTGTCTGTAAGGGTTTCGTTAGTTTGAAGGGATGTAATGGTGTTTGTAGCTCCTTGAGATTTTTCTAGGCGCAGGAAATATTTTGTGTTTTTCTCCCCTTCTTCCACCCATTTTACTCTTGATCGTACCTGTGCACCACGGGCGTCTCTTAGTTCTTGTATTTCTATGTCTTTTTTTCAATTGTTGAGCTCTGAAGACCAAGTCTTTATTTTGAGGGTCCTGCAAGAGTTTTTGTTCTAGTTCTTCTAAGTGCTTAATTTTTGTCTGTTTGTGTTCAGTTTGTTGTTTTGCTTCTTTAGAATAATTTATACAAAATGATTTATATCTTACTTTGAACATTTCCCATGCATGCTGTGGGCTGCTTTCTTTATAATGTTCAAAATGGATATCTATGAATGATAACGTTTCCTTAATAAAATCGTCACGTGTTAACAGTGACTTATTAAACTTCCAATACCCTGGGCCTCTTTTGAAGTTATTTACATTAAACGTTATTTTTACTAGTTTATGATCGGAGTGTGGGAATGTTACAATATCAGCTCGTTTAGTTAGGTGTAAGGATAGACCGTCGCATAAAATATAATCGATTCTTCTGGCAATAAATGGTGTAGTTTTTGACCATGTGAAGTCTTTATAGTCGGGGTGCATTGCTCTCCATACGTCCTTTAAGTCAAGAGAGAGTAGCAAGTTTGAAAGGGCTTCCCTCTCTCTGATAGAGTGAAGGTTGCCTGCTATATTGTCTAGGGGAGTCAATGTTGTGTTAAAGTCTCCCATTACCCACAGCTGATCGTATTCTTGATCACTTAACAGTTTACATGTCCGAGTAATAAACGCTAGTTTATCTAGTGTTGTGTTGGGCGCATAGCAATTGGCTATAACATTAATCTTATCAGCTACTATAACCTTTATTATCAGAACTCTCTCTGTTGCTTGGAGAAGTTCAGCGTTAATATCTTTGTTGTTTATTAGGGTGATTAAGCCATTACTGTTATTAGTACCTGGGCTGTAGAACATTTTCCCAGACCACTGCATTTTAATTTCTTGTACAACGTCTTCTGTTACATGTGTTTCTTGTAAACATATAATATCTATTTTTTGTTTTCTAAAAAAATTGAATCCAAGTCTTCGTTTCAGTTTGTTTCTAAATCCGCGCACATTAAGAGTGCCAATACAAATGGAGTTGTTAGCCATAAGAGAAGAGGCGTAAGTTTCATCGTGCCAAGTCCGTTATTCATTACAATCGTTAAAGTCCGTAAGACACGCTAAGGTCGTAAGGGGAGGACTGTGGAACGCGCGCCGTCTCAGGTGATGCATTCCTCAACCATCCTTTGCCCCTCTCCATCCTCCCTTTCTTCTTCCCCGCCTTCTTCCACCGTCGGTCTCTTGGCTGCCTGATCTTCGTGGTCAGTGGGAGATTCGCTTCTCTCCCTTTTCCCTTTCCCCTCGCCTTTCTCCTTTCTTCCTTCATTTCGCCCTGCTTTTTTCTCTCCTGTGCGCGCGGCGTGTTGTGCCAGTGGCACAGCTGCTTCTTCCTGGCATTGGGTAGGCCTAGCTGGTGTGTTGCTGCTCTCTTCCTCGCCTCTCTCATGTGTAGCAGCCTCGCTCTGGCGCTGACTGTCGTCTGCTTCTGTTAGTCCACTTGGGCAGTCTATTTGTTTGTGTCCTGACAGACGACAAACTCTGCACACAATGTCATTGACGCAGCTGGCTGCTTTGTGCCCGTCTTGAAAGCACTTTGAACATTTCATCGCCACTTTCATCTCCTTGTAGAAGATGTCTGCACTGAAAGCACCCAGTTTAAGTACAGGCAGCAGTGGCGTGCTTGGCACAGTAATAAATCCAAACCTGCGGCCTGTTTCGAACTCAGATAGTTTTCCGTCCGGGTTTCGTGCGAGTTCGTAGCGAATTGGGCTACGAATCTCTACACCTAGTTTTTCCAGAGCAGTTTCCACGTCCTTATGTTCAATGAACATTGGCAAGTTCGAAACCCATATTTTGGTGGAGGGTTTCTCCACCCCCTGAACCCCCTGCCCCCGTGCACTGAAGGGGTTTTTGTCCAGTAGAGTCACACGTGCTCCCCTGAACACAAAGTCCTCCAGCAATAATCTGTCTCTGGCCTCCCTGGTCTTAGAATAGATCATCCAGAGTCCTCTGATCCTCTGTGCACCACGAATAGTTTTTATGCCAGTAACTGCCTCCGCAGCCACACAAATGTCATACGTTGTAGGCAGGCTTTCGTACACTGGCAGCGCACGTGCAGTCACATATACAGGCTCTATGAACGGGGCCGGGGCGGCCGCCGCCATAGTGCCAACACACTAACACGATCACTATTTTAGGCAGCTGCACTTCGAGCGGTATAATGGGGTAAAAAAAAAGGCACAAAATGGAACACTGTTCAACAATCGAGATTTGTATCAATATAAAATATCATTAACATTTAGAAACACTAAAAACGCCGAAATGTATGCAGAGTAGAGAGCACATGGCCTACCGACATCGGAGACCAGCCGGAAGACCAGTTTCAACATCCTATGTCGACTGGTGCCTGAGACATGGCTAAAATTGTTTTTTCAGTTTTCAAGGTCATACGTCAAGGTCATCACCTTGACCTTGACCGTGACACCAAAAGGCACATCTACAGTACCTAGCCTACATGCACATCAAGTTTCATCTTCCTATCCTTATTCTTTCATGGTGATATGATGTTATCTTGGGAACTCCATTTTTCCGACCCCTCGATTTTCAGGGTCCAGCGATCTCCTTGACCTTGACCTTGATTGGTCAACAATATTCGGAAGGAGCATAAGCCAAACCACCTTCATACCAAGTTTCAACATTATATGTCGACTGATGCCCGAGATATGGCTAAAAATAGATTTTCAGTTTTCAAGGTCATACGTCAAGGTCATGACCTTGACATTGACCCAAAAGGCACATCTACAGTACCTAGCCTACATGCACATCAAGTTTCATCTTCCTATCTTTATTCCTTCATGGTGATATGCTGTTAACAAACCCACACACACACACACACGCACACACACACACACACGCACGCACGCACGCACGCACGCACACATACACACACACACACACACACACACACACACACCAAGAACAATATCATCTTCGCTCCGTAAACTCCACGGGTGATAAAAAGCCATTTGAGTAATTGAAGGGTATTCAAGATTGGTATAAATACTGTTGACCAGCATCTCCCAATGAGGCACGTTGAAAGAGCGCAAACCTGCACCCAAAGACACCCCGAATAGGATTATGTGGGTACACAACCAGAGACAGGCAAGAAAAGGCAACCACATTTTGAAATACAGACTGTGACACAGTTGTTTCCTCTGGAAGGACGCACTTTATTCCATAATCAAACGATCCATGGCATTTTCTGCGAGCCGGAATAAACCAGGGTATTTCATAATCAAACACTTTATGGCAGTTTTTGCGAGCTGTAATAAAAGCAGAGTAGGATTGAAAGAATGGACAAAATTGAATACAACCATTTCTGTACCCGAAAGAGAGTACGGATTTGCAGCAAGATAATGAGACATAGTTAAAAATATAGAACGACAAACAGATAAAGACAAAATCACAACCTTGTCGGAGGTATCCAAAAAAATGAAGAAAAAAAGCAAGTCCGGAAGCAAACAATGAGTAAAAAGCAAGTCTGCTATGTATCACCCCCAAAATAACCCCAAAAGGGAAATGGTTTCAACTATTCATTGTCTTCCATAGTCTGAGAACAGGGCCTTTAAAAAAAATAAGTACCGCAAGCAGTTCCTGTATCAAGCTGTGACTATGGTTTAAACCTACATTATGCCAGTGATTCTATAAAATAAAATAAAAGATAAAAGAATCATGACAAATTTTAAAAAAATCACTACAAATAAAAGCAAAAGAACAAAACACCTCCAGCTTCCTGGTTAACTCCAACACAGAATGGCATCTGTCTTTTGTTGTGATTGTCGTTGTTTATGCGCATTAGCTGATGCCCCCCCCCCCCCCCCCCCCCTGAGACCGAAGCAGATATAAAAACTGTTCCAACCAACTGGCTAACTGGTGATGCGATTAGAATAAAACGTGGGTAGCAGGTCATTTGTTAGCCAGTTAGGCTTCCAATCAACTTGTCCCCCTTCTCCACCGCCACACCCACCCACCACCTCCAGATTCCCTCTATCTATGGGAATTAGAGGAGCAGTAGCCTTTTCAGGACTAGACTTCATACTATCCAGCACTTCAGTTGAGGACTGACCATGGATACTTTCGATACTCGTCTTTGGGACAACAGTACTTTTAGTTTGGCCAGTTTTGCTTCCATCGATTACATCTGTGTCTGAGGGGGTTATATTTTGGCACAGCACTATATTCTTAATTGCTCTTTTGAATTTGCTGTTGGCAAAAGCATACAGAAACGGGTTAACAACGGAATTTGCGTGACTCAACACAATAGCAAACAGAACCCATTCTATTGGTATATTAACCGGTCCAGAAGCAAACACTGTAATGGTGTTCATCATGTCCATTGGCATCCAGCACATTGTAAAGAGGATTATCACAAAGGCCAGGCCAATGGCCCCACGCACCTCCCGTTTCTGTTTCTGTTGCCCTTTGATGCTAAACTGGGACAGGTGGGCCACATTTCGCATTTGCTTTCGAATAATGTAGAAGATGTAGCAGTAAATGAGCAGCATCAAGAAGAGAGGCACGAGCGTGACCACGAAAAAGCTGAGGTAGACCATGTACTCCGTTGACATGACTGCGGCGAAGGAGCAGGTTTGGAAGCCCTCATCCCCAAGGTTCCAGCCCATCATGGGGACCAGGCCGATGAGGATGGCCACAACCCAGGTGAGCCCCACCACGATAAGGGCAGATTTGATGGACATGATCTGGTAGTAACGGAAGGGGTCGCTGATGGCTAAGTAGCGCTCCAGAGCCACAGTCAGCAGGTTGAGAATGGAGATGTTTGTGATGAGCACCACAATAGAGTTGATCATCACGCAGCCATAGAAGTCTTTGGGCAGCCCAAAGTAGGGCAGGATGACGGTTGGGGGCAGTATCAACCCTACGAGAGCATCTGCCGCTGCCAGGCTGCCGATGAAGCAGTTGGTGATGGTTTGCAGGGAGCGGTTCTTTGCGATGGCAAGCAGCACCAGACCATTGCCCACAAAGGACAGCACACCAGTCAGACATTCAGCCGTTGTGTACACGTAGTCCTGGGTCGACCACTGACGCATGATGTTTTTTTCTGGTGTTTCCAGAAATCCACCAAAGTCAGCTCATCTTGTAGTCAACAGTATCAGAACATGGGGTAGGATGCAGTCGATCCACGAAACCTTCCCATTTCTCACATGATTGGAACTATCAAGTGTTTCCACTTGGGGTTTTCCCACACACTTTTCTCTCTTCACGTATCACACTTGATGTATCTGTTGTGTGATTACCTGACCAGATGGATTTTGTGCAGATGAAATTTGTGTAAGGAAATCTAAGCAAGTCTATGCTGATACGATTTGTATTTCAAAGCCACGCTCAAGGTCTTTCTGGATATAAAGTACTCAGTCCATCCGACTATTAAAACAATTTTAAAAAAAGTTTGCATTGGGAGGTTATTTTGAAAGTCGCTGTTGGCTTTTGTTCGGCCTCGGATGATGATGAAAGAGTGGTTGGCTCCTTTTTTTAAAATATATATTTTTATTTATTGTTTGTCACATTAAATCCGTACACGTTGCTTTGCAGACTCCCGTGGTCATTAGACAGCAGGTTTTGTGAAGTCTGAAAACACACGCACAAGAAGTGGGATCAGTATAAACGGGTGGAGCCGCCAGAAAGCATTGGGGGTTGAAGACAATAGTAGATATCCTCTATAAGGAGACCACTCGAGCTGTGGCAATGCTAATATAAGCGTTCTAATTCAGGACAGATTTACGCCCCTCTTATGCGAGGCCGTGAAGAGAGAGAGAGAGAGAGAGAGAGAGCGCTGGGATCGAACACGGAAGTGACGTGACATGAACCTGAATTCGCTGACACAGTGCAAACTTTCACCGAAAAAAATATGTTTAATTTTAAGGCTAGCTGACCACATTGGCCTCATATTTAGACAATTGATTCACAGAGAGACAGAGACAGAGGGGGGGGGGGGAAAGAGATTTCGAATACGAATATTTTAGTGAGGATGAAATGGATAAACTGGATAGCTTTCTACACCATTGCCCTCAGACGAAATAAACAACAACCAATGAATTTTTTTTAAAACAGAAATAACCATCTGGCAACAGTAATTACAAAAACATACAGAGAGAGAGAGAGAGAGAGAGACAGACAGACGGACAGAAACAGACAGACAACAGTCAAAGAAACAATGCCTTTTTGATTGGGAGGATGGGTGATGGTGGTGACAGATGAATCATATAATAAAAAGACAAGTGTGTCTCTCTGTGTGTGTGTGTGTGTTTGAAACACAAAATGGGCCTTTTTATAACTCCGCCGTTTTTCGACCGAATTCGCTTCAATTCAAATTTGCTATGAGCACCTATGGCAACGGCAACCGAGGCGGCCGTGTCATTTGCCCGGTTCCTTTCCGCGGTTTTGGCAAATGCGCGAAACGCTATCCGATCTTGCCTCTCGGCCCGATCTCTCTCGCTCCGTCTCTACTCTCTCTCTGGTGTTTCTGGCTGTATTGCCTTCGAGTTTGAAGGTA
>CM065688.1:26647665-26650165 GCA_017654935.2 Phymorhynchus buccinoides
CCAATACAGTGCACTTCACACGGAAATCATAAACTTTTTCACAGCTCCACACTCCACTTTTTAGATCACTGTCACTGTCAACCAAGTTGTCCACATTTTCTAGATCAAACTCTTCAGAATAGAACCTTCGTCCCCTTCATCGTTGAATGCATTCACAACACCCTCCTCATCCTCAGATCCTAATTCATGCAGCAATTCTATCGCTTTATTCACTCAAATGTTGCGGGTAAAGCGGTTTCGCCTAAGCGCCACCATGGTGAAACTAGTCTAATTCTTGGATGTTCAAGTAGGTTAATTGTAGCCATTATAAAAAAACACTGCTAAGCGCTTGACAACGATCTAAGGGAAGCAACTGCAAGAGAAGAATCTGCACTTTCCTGAAACCACAACTTACCTCCCTTTAATCGTAACCGTCGTCAGTAAAAAAGATGATTAAATGTTGTCGGATATGCATATCCGATGTGACTTTAACGTTGCGGAACAGTGTCGGAGAGCCGTCTCCGATGTGACTCGATTGAGTTAAAGCTTGTCGGGGTTGGGTGGTAACTAAAGAGGGAGGGTTTAAGCATGTGTGTGTCATGTTTGTAGACCTCAGCATGTTCACAAATCCATGCAGTAACGATGGGCTTGTTTGAGGCTTGCAAGCAAAATACAAAAACATTTATATATGTTATCTTTTCACTGTTGTGCGTGTAGACAAGTCATTGTATTGATGAAGTTTATGCTCACTGATTGTTAATATTTAGTGGTGTCTTTTTTCTCAGGCAGCAAAATTGTGCTAAAAACTTTGCTGCATCTTGTTATTTTCATCTAAATAATCAATCTGTAAATCTTTTAGGGAAAGGATCTGCTAGGACCAATTTCAACACAAAAACCTTTCTTTGCTGACAAACAAGACCCAACAATTATGTTTTTGAGCCAGCAGAACTATTTTCAGTTTTAGACGATTGACCTGACGAAAGTTCATTCTTGTACTTATTATCAATCATAGATAATTTACTTGTCAATTGATTCTTAGTGGGAATGGTCCAGGCGGAATGTGGTGAGTCAAAATTGAGAGGACTCAAATTTCATTTTGAGATCAATATTTTGACCTAAAATAAGTTTTGCTACAAGAAGGATTCGATTGGGAACCAACAAAATTTTGTGTGTGAATTATTCCATTTTTGGTTTTGGTGATATACCTGTTTTTGAGTTAGACGGTTTCCACTGTATTATTAATCATTAATAATTCAACTCTCCCCGTGGGGATACCGGGGTGTCATTCGTAAAAATAGTCCCCCACCTTCTAGGCTTATAAACTTCCTCTAATCTTGTTACTCCTTGGACATGGCCTTTTCCCTTTCCTGACTCTGCATTTTCCCTTTGCTTTACTGTCATCTAGTTTCTTTCTTCCTTAGTGGTCCATTCTCCTGCCTTTAAAAAGAAAACAATTCTTACAAAGATTTTCACCCCAGCCGAAGACCCGGACTTTGCTGCGCCCGGACTATTTTTCTTGAGGTTAGGCGCATAAATTGGCAGCATGATGCATATTGCCACTCATTATGATAGGAAAACTGTCTGAGTGATTGCGAGACGACGAAAAAGAAGAAGAGAATTCACTTCTTCATGGTTCCCTTGTCAATTTATTCCATTTTTTAGTTCACTAACCATCATGAATATCGTGATGGTTGTCAGGAGACGACTGCTTTCGAGGAGCCTCAACGTCTTCCCAGTATGATGAGGCACAGCGCTGCAGGAAGCGGGGCGTGCAGGTGAACGCTGGTCACGACCTGGCGCGGCTCTGTGGAAACGACCAGGTGGGAAAGTGCCGACAGAGGAGATCACCCGGGCCTCTTCCACCTCCTTCCCCACAAACAGCTCAGGGCTGTTGAGGCCAGGGTAGGGAGAGAGAGAGAGGGGTAGGAGAGAGAGAGAGAGAGAGAGATCAATGAAAAATGAACCAAATTGTTTAATGATTAAGCCTTTGGCCCATATCACTGGAAGTGAGGTACAAAAAAAAGTGACAGGAAAAATGGTAGTTGTCATAAATTTAAAAGAATGACATAGTACACAAAGGCATGAATAACGAAAGAAAGAACTCAGATCAACAATAACTAGTTACGTCATTAACGATAACCGTCTTAACTTGTAAGGATTTATGGACATAAGTGGCAAAATTATTGACGATTGGAGAGATAGAGAGAGAGAGACTGACACTGACACAGGTTGTTGTTTTTTGTTGGTTGTTTTTTGACACTGGTTTATTGTCATTACCCGGGTGGGTCTTTGAGAGAGAGAGATGAGGAGAGAGAGAGAGAGAGTTTTCTTTTACATTTAATACAAAGTCTTTCGTTTCAATAAAAAAAAAAAAGGATGACTGAAGACAGAGGGAGTAGAGTGGCATGTAGTATATATTACTTTTTCTTCTTCTCTTGCGTTCCCAGGCCATAATGGGTAAGGTACGTATGTGTCCGGTTTTCAGTTTTCACTGGTCTCCCTGCTGCGTACAGCTGACACA
>CM065688.1:26657665-26682665 GCA_017654935.2 Phymorhynchus buccinoides
GCAGTTCATTTTCTTATAAGCAAGTTCTATTTACTTATAAGCGAATTACCATTGACAACATTTTCTTAAAGACCCCCCAGATCATGAGTCAAAATCACGGGTTCCACCTGTTTTCCTTCTTATAGCTGGTACAAAATCTTGTTTTGACCAGGTTTGACTCCCATACAAATGCCCCCAAATTGAAAACGAAACATTTTAAAGAGCAGCCTCAATTTGAAGTTGGGGGAATTTGTATGTGGGTCACAGCTACCCAGAAAAAAACAAGGGATTTAATCGTGTTGGGTCAGTGTGTCTTTAAAAGTGAGTTGGACCTGAACTGAAAGGATGTTCCGAGAAAATTGAAGTCGTTCCAAAAAGGGAAAGTTTACATCAAACCAGTTGTGTCACAGACATTCTAAACAGTACAGGCACTAGATTACAAGACTAATTGAGTTGTTTTTGTTCCTTTATTCCTTCAGTATTCTGTGCCAAATAAATGTTGAGCCGAAGAAAAAAATATGAGTACTTTTGTGTTGGTGGTAGAGAGACAAGGGAAAAAACTTCAAAATGTTTTCTTATATCTGAGTTTCGGATATAAGAAAACTTGGATAAACAAAACATCATCTCCCTTCGATTTTCTTATAACCGAGTTTTGCTGTATTTTGATTTGATGATGGGTTTATATTTAGTATTTTACGTTAGCTTTGACTTTGAAAAACGTCATCGGATAAGATAAAAAATACCATCAAAACTTTACTATATCCGAACATCGTTTATAAGAAAAACCTGTTATAGTAAAGGAAAAGCCTTGCTCCCCTGCACTTTACTATAAGCGGGGTGTACTGTATTAAATTTAACCCGTTTAGATGCAGTAGTCAGAACAGTCAGCTCTTCCATTGAGGATTCATAATGGAGGTCTACGCTTTCCTTTGGAAGAGCACGTCGAAATGTTGAGCCGTGAAAGGTGATTTCACTGTTTGCAATGTGTGTCTTTTCTCTGGGGATAAATCGTTTGCATCGACCACACAGTAACAGCTCCATAATGGCTGTTTTGATTTTGGTGTTGGCAAAGGCATACAGAAAGGGATTAATGAATGAATGAACATGACTGAGCTGGATAGCAGCTAAATACCAGTCAGGGGGCACGGCATGTTCCGGAAGAAACAGTCTAATGGAGTAGATAATGTGGATAGGCATCCAGCTTACTGCAAAGACGATTACCACCAAGGCCAGGCCCGTTGCTGTGCGCATCTCCCGTCTCCTTTGCTTGATTTTAGATGGAAGTCTAATGCCAGCACCAGAAGAAATGAACGTCTGAGACTCAATTCGCCGCTGCTGCTTCCGAGCAATGTGAAAGATGTAGGAGTAAATTAGTATCATGGAGATGAGTGGTACAAGTGTGACTATGAAGAAGATGAGGTAAACCATGTACTTCAAAGCAATGACGCTGGTGAAGGAGCAGGTTTTGAAGCCTTCCTTTCCAGTGTTCCAGCCCATCATGGGGATCAGACCGATCAGGATGCCTGCAGTCCAGGAGAGTGCCACCACAGTAAAGGCTATTTCGATTGACATGATCCGGTTGTAACAGAAGGGGTCGCTGATGGCTAAGTAGCGCTCCAGAGCCACAGTTAGCAGGTTGAGAATGGAGATGTTGTTTATGAGCACCACAATGGAGTTGGCCAGCAAACAGCCTTGAAAGTCTTGGGGCAGTCCCAGGTTGTCCAGAATAGTGATTACGGGTAGTCCTAAGCCTATCAGAGCATCTGCTGTGGCCAGGCTGCCAATGAAGCAGTTTGTGACGGTGTGCAGGGAAGGGGTCCTAGCGATGGCGATCACCACCAGACTATTGTTCATGAATATCAAAGCACCAATCACACAATCAAACATCACATGCGCATCATTCTTGTTCGCCCAGAAGAACATAACGCCTTATTGATGTTTGTATGTTTTGTAGATTTAAAAAAAAAGCTCACGTTGTTATTTATGTCTCGTTTTCTCCTGATCAAAGGTAATTGGATATGACCGAACAAAGCTGAAAGAATGAGTGTAGTCCAGTGATATTTTTTTCTGCACACCTTTATTTCTCTGCTTTAATATCACTTTAAAGTGTGTCTGGTGCGCGGCCGCCTGATGATTTTCGTGTAATTAATGTGTTCACTTAAGTAAAGGTAAAGCAACCACAGTAACAATCCAAATATGGCATTGTACGCTCATGTATGCTTAAAGCTTTGGCTTTTAAGTGCATTTTTAAAGGAATTTACCATGTTACAGTTTGATTAACTTTCATCTGTGTTCCCTACATTATCAGGGTAAAAAAAAAAGAAGAGATAGAAAACAATGAAAGACCTAGTAGATCCCTTCGTAGTCTGTCAGAAGTAAGCCAATTGAAACCAGTTTGCTTTGACGATTCCCTTCGTAGTCTGTCAGAAGTAAGCCAATTGAAACCAGTTTGCTTTGATGATTCCATTTGTAGTCTGTCAGAAGTAAGCCCATTGAAACCAGTTTGCTTTGATGATTCCCTTCTTAGTCTGTCAGAAGTAAGCCCATTGAAACCAGTTTGCTTTGATGATTCCCTTCGTAGTCTGTCAGAAGTAAGCCAATTGAAACCAGTTTGCTTTGATGATTCCCTTCGTAGTCTGTCAGAAGTAAGCCCATTGAAACCAGTTTGCTTTGATGATTCCCTTCGTAGTCTGTCAGAAGTAAGCCCATTGAAACCAGTTTGCTTTGATGATTCCCTTCTTAGTCTGTCAGAAGTAAGCCCATTGAAACCAGTTTGCTTTGACGATTCCTGTTATCATTGGACAGCCGGCTGTGTGAAGTCTGAAAGCACATACAGCAAAAGTGAAATCAGCAGTAAATTGAAGTTAACTGATGGCGCAATTAGGATAAAAACAAAGGGATAAGTATGAGCTGTTAATTAGTGGCGTGGGAGGGGGGTGGGGTGGGTAGAGGATACCTTATTACTTTTCCTATGGCGGTTCTGGTGGATGAGAAAGGGGCAGTGATACTGGATGCATCAAAAATAAAATTATAATGTTGCAACATGCACTCTGAATACTTTGCTTTGCATGTAAGCATCTGCACTTAGTTGGGCAAAAGGACTTCAGAACCTGGAGAAGGCGTCCAAATACCAATTAATCCTCAATGTTGCAGCACTAAGAAGTAAGAGTCATTGCTAATGCCTCCTAGTTTGAGAGCCAAAGTCATTCACAAAAGACTATAATAATAATAATAATAATAATAATAATAACTAGATAATTATAATAATAATAATAATGGGAATTTATATAGCGCTCTTTCTCACATGAGCTCAGTGCGCTTTACATTGATAACAAGAACATTAAAGGCAAACAAATAATTAATCATTAGAAAGTAAAATAAGCACGATGCTTACACACAACGTTCTCTTACTTCCTTACACACACACACACACACACACACACACACACACACACACACACACACACACACACATGCATGCGCACACGCACACTCGCACACAATTAATTATACAAGTAAAATAGTTACAACATGAACATTCTAAGAAGAAACATAGAGACCACATTCACATTCCCAATCAAGTTTGAATACAATACTGCAACTTGAAATAAAATCATACTGCCATCGACATACCAATTACATGACTAATTATAATAGACAAATTTTGCAAAAACAAAAATACCCTTCTACCTCATTTACAAGCATTTAAAGTTTACAAGACGTAGACATTCTACATACAAAATACGAATAATAAAAAATAATTGTAAACATTATTTGAGAGCAAACATGACGGGATTCTCCCCTTAAACAGCCATTTGTAAATTATTCAAAATTTAAATTTGGCCAAATTGGGGCATTTTCGTCCCCACTTCCAGTTGGCACGTACTGTTCGAATTTTTATGCCGAAAATATTGCAATGTTACTCTTTAATGAATACTGAAAATATGAAAGTATTCCGTTCAGTATTCCATTTTTGAGTTATTCAAGATTCGAATTTGGCCATGTTGGTCAAATTTTGACCAATCGGTTTAATATTGGAAAAAAAGTAGCATAAGAATAGTGTCCTTCAATTTTCCTGCAAATTTCAGCGAAATCGGAGGGAAAGGAAAACTCAATAAATGGAAATAAGTGAAAGTGACAGAACTCAACTTACATAAATTTGAATAACTTCCAAACTATTCAACATACCATCACCAAACAGTTTTCTGCACTGGGCCAGAGTAAGAGCTACAATATCCAAAAGTTACTTTTGTGACATCACTTCCGGTTTTGCCTATTCCGTGAACCAATGAGAGATGCCTGACTCTTAACTGGAGCACTTCCGGTTGGTACTATCGGTTCACTTTTATACCAGAAGTGTTGGAAATCACGAACCTACATTAGGTCCGTGTTGGAAATGTATTTTGGAGTACCTACTCTTCAATGTGATTTCAATGTCATTCGCTGAATTTCCATCATGGTTTGTTGACTGGTTTGGCCCTGCAGTGAGTGAGTGTCTCACTGTTTTCCACAACTGTGTCACCTTGCACCTAGAAACTGCTTTCGCTTTGCACAGAACGTGAATCGGCATCGCCCACTTTTGGGTACAAGTGTGGATTTCGTTCCTTTGAAACGATTGCTGTCACTGCAAGAGTTGGTCCCACAATTTCTGTTCTCTGGAGCTGGTATCTTCAGTGTGATCTCAGTAATGTCATTCTCTGAATTTCCGTAGCCCTGTTGATTGGCTTGGTCTCGTGGAGTCATTCTCCTGACTGGAGATATTCGGTTGCTCAACTAAAAAACCCAACTGTATTGGAGACTTCAGAGGTGTGGCTTAACATTACACTAGTTTGGGTGTCGAATTGAACTCGTTTCGATACTGTGCTCAGAGCAGGGAAGGGATCCTAGCGATGGTGCGCGATCAGCACCAGACTATTGTTCATGAATATCAGAGCACCCATCACACAATCAGCTGTCGCATGCGCGTAGTCCTTGGTCGTCCAGTGGAACATAATGCCTCGTTGATGTTTCTTTGATGTTCACTAGATAGAATAAAGGTCACGTTGATATTCACGTCTTGCTTTCCTCTGATCAAAGGAAGCTAGGTAGTGCTATCGGGATTGCCACAGGTGTGTCTGACTGCCTAATTGAATGGTTTCGTGTACATTATCTTTTTCCCTCAGTGACAATCCAAATTTGGCATTTACGCTAATGTATGCGAAACGCTTTTTATTATTTTTAAAATAGAGCATTTGAAAGGGAATTCAACATTTAAAGGTTTGTTTAAGAGTTAAGTGTGTGTGTGTGTCTCTGTGTGTGTCTGTGTGTGTGTGTGTGTGTCTGTGTGTGTGTCAGGGTAAACAAAAAGCCACGGGGAACAATAAAAGATGCAGTTGGTCACATGATAGGGTATCCGAAGTAAGGCCATTGAAATCAGTTTACTTCAATGATTCATTGGACAACAGGCAGTGTGAAGTCTGAAAGCACACACACACACACACACACACACACACACACACACACACACACGCGCGCGCGCGCGCGCGCGCGCGCGCACACACGCACGCACGCTCACACACTCACTCACTCACACTCACTCACTCACTCACTCACTCACACTCACACACACACACACTCACTCACTCACACACACACACACTCACTCACACTCACACACCCTCACTCACACACACACTCACTCACACACACTCTCACTCACTCACACACATACTCACTCACACACACTCACACTCACTCACACACACTCACTCACACACACATACAGAGAGAGAGAGAGAAGGAGAGAGAGAGAGAGAGAGAGAGAGAGAGAGAGAGACTCTTAGTGTACACACCGGCTACAGAGTGATTGAACACAACACATTGTACATAAAGGTTTTATCATTGTGATGCCATGTAATTATCGCAATCAATTGCTTAATTCAATTTTGTTAATTATTTTTTTGAAACGAAAGTGTTGTTCATTTCCTGTAACTCTTTGCATGTCAAACTAGCAATGGTCGTTTTGTATGCCCCAATAACGGGTTAATAAAATATATAATTATTATACTTCTAGTCTGAGAGAGAGAAAAGAAAGCAAAAAGAGAGAGAGAGAGAGAGAGAGAGAGAGAGAGAGAGAGAGAGAGAGAGAGAGAGAGAGAGATCAGCTGTAACTCGTTAACTGAAGGTTCAATGACAGTGAAACCATAGAACAAGTGTGGGTTGTTAGTGGGTGGCCAGGGAAGACAGGGGGGGGGGGGGGTGGTATATTATTACCTTTTCTATAGCGGTTCTGATGGATGAGACTGAGAGGGCAGTGACACTGGGTGCGTCTGGACTACCACAATAAAACAGACATTCTACACACCTTGCTTTGTATCCCAACATCCCCACTCTCAAGATGGACAAGAGGACTTCAGAACCTGGAGAAGGCGTCCAAATACCAATTAATCCGCAATGTTGATGCACTAAGAAGTAAGAGTCATTGCTATTGTCTCCTAGTTTGAAAGCCAAAGTCATTCACAAAAGACTAACATGCAGTGATTTTCCATTACTATTGAATGTCATTGATCATACGCCTCTCACTCTACTTTTGCCCCCAACATCAGGCTAATGTCAGTTAATGATTAAAAAAAACCCACTAGATTGAAAAGTTATCGAATGTAGCATTCGAGAATCACCCGCGGAGTTACGCAGCCACACCCCGACTTCGGAGGCATTCCCACCTGATTTCATCTTGGGAACTCCATTTTTCCGACCCCCCCGATTTTCAGGGTCTAGCGATCTCCTTGACATTGACCTTGATTGGTCAACAATATTCGGTAGGAGCATAAGCCAAACCACCTTCATACCAAGTTTCAACATCCTATGTCGACTGGTGCCTGAGACATGGCTAAAATTGTTTTTTCAGTTTTCAAGGTCATACGTCAAGGTCATCACCTTGACCTTGACACCAAAAGGCACATCTACAGTACCTAGCCTACATGCACATCAAGTTTCATCTTCCTATCCTTATTCCTTCATGGTGATATGATGTTATCTTGGGAACTCCATTTTTCCGACCCCTCGATTTTCAGGGTCCAGCGATCTCCTTGACCTTGACCTTGATTGGTCAACAATATTCGGAAGGAGCATAAGCCAAACCACCTTCTTACCAAGTTTCAACATTATATGTCGACTGATGCCCGAGATATGGCTAAAAATATATTTTCAGTTTTCAAGGTCATACGTCAAGGTCATGACCTTGAACGTGACACCAAAAGGCACATCTACAGTACCTAGCCTACATGCACATCAAGTTTCATCTTCCTATCTTTATTCCTTCATGGTGATATGCTGTTAACACACACACACACACACAAACACAAACACACACACACACACACACACTCTCTCTCTATCATCTTCGCTCCGTAAACTCCACGGGTGATAAAAAGCCATTTGAGTAATTGAAGGGTATTCAAGATTGATATAAATACTGTTGACCAGCATCTCCCAATGAGGCACGTTGAAAGAGCGCAAACCTGCACCCAAAGACAACCCGAATAGGATTATGTGGGTACACAACCAGAGACAGGCAAGAAAAGGCAACCACATTTTAAAATACAGACTGTGACACAGTTGTTTCCTCTGGAAGGACGCACTTTATTCCATAATCAAACGATCCATGGCATTTTCTGCGAGCCGGAATAAACCAGGGTATTTCATAATCAAACACTTTATGGCAGTTTTTGCGAGCTGTAATAAAAGCAGAGTAGGATTGAAAGAATGGACAAAATTGAATACAGCCATTTCTGTACCCGAAAGAGAGTACGGATTTGCAGCAAGATAATGAGACATAGTTAAAAATATAGAACGACAAACAGATAAAGACAAAATCACAACCTTGTCGGAGGTATAAAAAAAAGAAGAAGAAAAAAGAAGCAAGTCCGGAAGCAAACAACGAGTAAAAAGCAAGTCTGCTATGTATCAGGACAGATAACCCCAAAAGGGAAATGGTTTCAACTATTCATTGTCTTCCATAGTCTGAGAACAGGGCCTTTAAAAAAAAAAAAGTACCGCAAGCAGTTCCTGTATCAAGCTGTGACTATGGTTTAAACCTACATTATGCCAGTGATTCTATAAAATAAAATAAAAGATAAAAGAATCATGACAAATTTTAAAAAAATCACTACAAATAAAAGCAAAAGAACAAAACACCTCCAGCTTCCTGGTTAACTCCAACACAGAATGGCATCTGTCTTTTGTTGTGATTGTCGTTGTTTATGCGCATTAGCTGATGCGCCCCCCCCCCCCCCCCCCCCCCCCCTGAGACCGAAGCAGATATAAAAACTGTTCCAACCAACTGGCTAACTGGTGATGCGATTAGAATAAAACGTGGGTAGCAGGTCATTTGTTAGCCAGTTAGGCTTCCAATCAACTTGTCCCCCTTCTCCACCGCCACACCCACCCACCACCTCCAGATTCCCTCTATCTATGGGAATTTAGCCTTTTCAGGACTAGACTTCATACTATCCAGCACTTCAGTTGAGGACTGACCATGGATACTTTCGATACTCGTCTTTGGGACAACAGTACTTTTAGTTTGGCCAGTTTTGCTTCCATCGATTACATCTGTGTCTGAGGGGGTTATATTTTGGCACAGCACTATATTCTTAATTGCTCTTTTGAATTTGCTGTTGGCAAAAGCATACAGAAACGGGTTAACAACGGAATTTGCGTGACTCAACACAATAGCAAACAGAACCCATTCTATTGGTATATTAACCGGTCCAGAAGCAAACACTGTAATGGTGTTCATCATGTCCATTGGCATCCAGCACATTGTAAAGAGGATTATCACAAAGGCCAGGCCAATGGCCCCACGCACCTCCCGTTTCTGTTTCTGTTGCCCTTTGATGCTAAACTGGGACAGGTGGGCCACATTTCGCATTTGCTTTCGAATAATGTAGAAGATGTAGCAGTAAATGAGCAGCATCAAGAAGAGAGGCACGAGCGTGACCACGAAAAAGCTGAGGTAGACCATGTACTCCGTTGACATGACTGCGGCGAAGGAGCAGGTTTGGAAGCCCTCATCCCCAAGGTTCCAGCCCATCATGGGGACCAGGCCGATGAGGATGGCCACAACCCAGGTGAGCCCCACCACGATAAGGGCAGATTTGATGGACATGATCTGGTAGTAACGGAAGGGGTCGCTGATGGCTAAGTAGCGCTCCAGAGCCACAGTCAGCAGGTTGAGAATGGAGATGTTTGTGATGAGCACCACAATAGAGTTGATCATCACGCAGCCATAGAAGTCTTTGGGCAGCCCAAAGTAGGGCAGGATGACGGTTGGGGGCAGTATCAACCCTACGAGAGCATCTGCCGCTGCCAGGCTGCCGATGAAGCAGTTGGTGATGGTTTGCAGGGAGCGGTTCTTTGCGATGGCAAGCAGCACCAGACCATTGCCCACAAAGGACAGCACACCAGTCAGACATTCAGCCGTTGTGTACACGTAGTCCTGGGTCGACCACTGACGCATGATGTTTTTTTCTGGTGTTTCCAGAAATCCACCAAAGTCAGCTCATCTTGTAGTCAACAGTATCAGAACATGGGGTAGGATGCAGTCGATCCACGAAACCTTCCCATTTCTCATATGATTGGAACTATCAAGTGTTTCCACTTGGGGTTTTCCCACACACTTTTCTCTCTTCACGTATTACACTTGATGTATCTGTTGTGTGATTACCTGACCAGATGGATTTTGTGCAGATGAAATTTGTGTAAGGAAATCTAAGCAAGTCTATGCTGATACGATTTATATTTCAAAGCCACGCTCAAGGTCTTTCTGGATATAAAGTACTCAGTCCATCCGACTATTAAAACAATTTTAAAAAAAGTTTGCATTGGGAGGTTATTTTGAAAGTCGCTGTTGGCTTTTGTTCGGCCTCGGATGATGATGAAAGAGTGGTTGGCTCCTTTTTTTAAAATATATATTTTTATTTATTGTTTGTCACATTAAATCCGTACACGTTGCTTTGCAGACTCCCGTGGTCATTAGACAGCAGGTTTTGTGAAGTCTGAAAACACACGCACAAGAAGTGGGATCAGTATAAACGGGTGGAGCCGCCAGAAAGCATTGGGGGTTGAAGACAATAGTAGATATCCTCTATAAGGAGACCACTCGAGCTGTGGCAATGCTAATATAAGCGTTCTAATTCAGGACAGATTTACGCCCCTCTTATGCGAGGCCGTGAAGAGAGAGAGAGAGAGAGAGCGCTGGGATCGAACACGGAAGTGACGTGACATGAACCTGAATTCGCTGACACAGTGCAAACTTTCACCGAAAAAAATATGTTTAATTTTAAGGCTAGCTGACCACATTGGCCTCATATTTAGACAATTGATTCACAGAGAGAGAGACAGAGACAGAGGGGGGGGGGGGGGGGGAAGAGATTTCGAATACGAATATTTTAGTGAGGATGAAATGGATAAACTGGATAGCTTTCTACACCATTGCCCTCAGACGAAATAAACAACCAATGAATTTTTTTAAAAACAGAAATAACCATCTGGCAACAGTAATTACAAAAACATACAGAGAGAGAGAGAGAGAGAGAGACAGACAGACGGACAGAAACAGACAGACAACAGTCAAAGAAACAATGCCTTTTTGATTGGGAGGATGGGTGATGGTGGTGACAGATGAATCATATAATAAAAAGACAAGTGTGTCTCTGTGTGTGTGTGTGTGTGTGAAACACAAAACGGGCCTTATAACTCCGCCGTTTTTCGACCGAATCGCTTCAAATTTGCTATGAGCCCTATGGCAACGGCAACCGAGGCGGCCGTGTCATTTCCGCGGTTTGGCAAATGCGCAAAACGCCTATCCACCGGCCTCTCGGCGCCCGTATCTCTGGTGTTTCTGGATGGATTGCCTTCGAGTTTGAAGGTAGATGACCAGGGACGGTGACTATCGATGTGCCAAACCGGAAGCAAATCGATTCATAAACGTGCGCGATATACGCCGCTTCACCTTTTCACAAATAACTCTGCCGTTATTTAACCGAATCGCTTCAAATTTGCTGTCAGGCTTGCTGTGGCCAGGGCAAAGCCTGGCAGCAAATTTGAAGAGAATCGGGAGAGCGCGTCACTCTCAGAGCAGCGCCAACGGGAAACAGGGCCTTATAACTCCACTGTTTCTTAACCGAATCACTTCAAATTTGCTGTACTCAGCGTTACCAGTACTTGGCGTTACCGTTACTAGGGAGAGCGCATCACTCTCAGAGCAGCGCCAACAGGAAACGGGGCCTTATAACTTCGCCTTTTCTTAACCGAATCGCTTCAAATTTGCTGTACTCAGCGTTACCAGTACTTGGCGTTACCGTTACTAGGCGTTACCGTTACTAGGGAGAGCGCGTCACTCTCAGAGCAGCACCAACGGGAAACGGGGCCTTATAACTCCGCCGTGTCTAAACCGAATCGCTTCAAATTTGCTGTACTCAGCATTACCAGTACTTGGCGTTACCGTTACCGGTACTCAGCGTTGTGCTAGTGATAAATAAATAAAGAAAGCATGGGAGGGCAAACTTTTTCTTCTTCTTTTTTTTTAATAGATGGGAGAATAAATTAAGCAAGTGCATTGAAAATCCCAGAGCGCAAATCTCGAACAATTAACAACAATAATAATCTTTACTTCAAATGTTCATGTCCTGCTTTTGACTCCAACGTCATTCACAGTGTTTTCCTTGAAATATGTGACCCAGCACCACGAAAGGGACATTAAGTCGCTGGGCTAGTTTCTCACAGCAGGCTTGGAAAGTCCAAAAATGAAAAATATAATTTTTTGGTCAAATTTTAGTTTGGGGCATTTTTGTGTTCTCTTAACATCTTATGTGTATAATGGACAATCTTTAATATGGTCTCTAAATGGTCTTATAAGTGCTTTAAAACGAATAGGTCAAAGGTAAAGATGTGCCACCCCCCATGCATTTCTCGGTTAATTGTATTTTTCCGTTTTTGCCTTTCTTACCATACATAAAGCTGTATTTTAGGAACATTTTTAGCTAATTACCTTTTTGGAATACTAACCCTAACCCTACCCCTACCCCTAAACCTAACCCTACCCCCCACTATGTACTGCAGTACACCGCGATTTGTCACAGTTGTGGTTCGTTGCGTTTTCCCGTCTTATACGGTGGGGGGTAGGGTTAGGGTTAGGGCTAGGGGTAGGGTTAGGGTTAGTATTCCAAAAAGGTTATTAGCTAAAAATGTTCCTAAAATACAGCTTTATGTATGGTAAGAAAGGCAATAACGGAAAAATACAATTAACCGAGATAGGTAGGGGGGGGGGGGGGGGGGTGGCACATCTTGACCTTTACCGTTGTTTCTATCATTAGAAAGAGAATGGTCTGAATTTTTTAAATGTATAATTTTCTCAGAATAGTCAGTTTGACACTTAATGTCCCTTTCGTGGTGCTGGGTCACATAATTATTGTAAAGTAAGATAATTATGTTGGATTTTAGATCGCTTCTTAAGCTACGGAACCGATCATATTTAAATGATTTATTTCAATGGAAAAAACACACACAACAAAACTAGGTCAAAACTAATACTGGTCGTACTGTTCGCTGGGTACACCCCCACTAGTACAGGTGAAGTTTTTGGGGGGGTTTTCTCTCCATTAACGCACATGCAGGCAAAGAAAACAAAAAGCCCTCGTTTCAAATCTTCCCTTGTTTATAAAACGGGGGGGTAAGTCTAAAAATAACCGGTGTAGGACTAACGATATAAAGACAGAGGGGAAAAAGCAAAATGCCCATAAAGTCAAGATCAACCTTTTGATTATAAACATCTGTATCTATTAAACATTCGGGACTTTCCTGGTATGGTTTGTACCCACGTGTCGTCATATCCGGCCACAAGAGCGTGTCATATTATGGGAGACCGCCATCTTAGTCAGTAACTTTGTTTTTAAAATGCCAGATCGATGCTGTTTACACACAAATCTGACTAAGATGGCGACACTTCGGAGGGTCGAGATGCGCACGCAGGTGGGGGGGGGGGGAGCCATTGCAGCACCTCCAGGATCGTCCCACCATCTTTATATCTATTAATGTCCCACGTGTGGCCGGATGACGTTAAACGGATTTTCATCAGCAAAATGCCGCATACCATAATTCCCACATACCTTTAGTCCCCGATGCTGTGGGAATATCGGTACGTGGGACTTGAACTGCGATTATCATTATGGCTTGTGTCTAGTAGAATATGGTACCACCAACGGTGTGTGGGACCATCGGTATGTCACTATGTGGGAATAATGGTATGCTTCCAACAAGACAATTTTCCAAATCAGCAGTAAACACATAGTCACCGAAGTATTTATGTAGACTAGACTGTTGTACTAGATATCTGCCCCAACTCCCTCTGCCTTGCACCTTGACACACTTCCCCTATCTCCCTCAAACCACCCCCATCCCCTTCCACCCCCCTCCTCCACCCTAACCGCCCCACCCCCCTTTTACCTTCGCCCTTTTAAGCTGATCATCAAAATCTACACACACAAAAACTGAAGTTGTTCGGAAACCCTCCAAATTATAATATATAAGCATCATAACCTTGAAATTGTTGACGACGTCAGATAAATGAAAGAAGAAGAATATTTATGTTATATTTGAAAGAGGGAGCGCCGTAAACAATCCCACACTCACTCTGTCACTGCCAGTGCCACAGCTCTAGGGAGCGCCGTAAACAATCCCACACTCACTCTCAGTGACTCTGTCACTGCCAGTGCCACTGAGATTTTTACCTCGAGCCGCGTAGCCAATCAGAATCGTTTGTTTGTCCGCCATTGTGAATCATTACGAAACTAAGTGCATGGCTTTGTACATCGATTTCTCTGCAAATATGTAGATTTACACTCTCCTGCTCTATTTCTTGGTTCTTTCCGTTGCTTCAACTTCGTTAGGGATAGGGTTAGGGATAGGGTTAGGGTTAGTAGTAATCACGCGAGATAAGTAACTGTTCTAATGCGCATGCGCAGAGGTAAATATTTCATACAACTACTTATTTATCGCGACACCACAGCTCTGAGCTCTTCCATACATTTACAATTCTAATACTAATAGTCTTGTAAAATAAAACTTTCAAAAAAAACATACACAAAACAACCATAAACTATGTAAAACATAATACCAGAACCCAAACTCGAATCACTTACCTACGAAGCTGTTTACTCGGCTAAATTCACCAAGTTGTCTAATTGATGAGAAACGATTTTTTGCTTTACTCACGTCTTTGCAGCTGTATGACGCCACTTTAATGACGTCAAATAAACGCTGTACTGACCAAATGACGTAATTTAACTTGTTCTTATTTCAAAGGAAGAAAGAAAATAAAAGCACGGGTCCTTCTTGATGTGTGTTTGTGCTTGCTCGCGTGCATGCGCCTGTGTGTGTGTGCGCGTGTGTATGTGTGTGTGCATGCACGCACACAAATTCGTGCTTTAGGCTAAACGCGCACGTGCATGTGTTTGTGTGTATGCGTGCGCGCGCGCACACAGACCTAAATGCGTACTTTAGGTTACGTGCGCACGTCTGTGTGTTCGCGCCCTTAAATGCGTACTTTAGGCTACACGCGTACGTGTGTGTGCGTGCATGTGTGTGTGTGTGTGCGCGCGCGCGCGCGCGCGCGCGCGCGCGCGCGTGTGTGTGTGTGTGTTTGTAGGCCCTCGCCCACACCCGCGTTTGTGCATGTGTGGTATAGGCCTACATGTAGGCTATGCGTGTAGTCCTTGACTCTGTGTGTGTGTGCGTGCGTGTGCGTGCGCGCGCGCATGCGTGTGCCCTCAGATTCTCCTTTTAAAAAAAATCCACACACGTTTGGCTGTGAACGTTGCTGACTGTTTCTGACTGTCTCTGCGTGCACAGCTGGCCACGGAGATGCTGCGGCTGTTCGACCCCACCCTGGAGCCCCAGCCCGCCCCGCCCTCCGAGCCCCTCAACCTCATCCCCATCTACCGCAGCCCGCGCATCCTGGGGGCGCTCCTGCCTGGTCAGTGGTCACCGTGGATGGATGGATGGATAGATGGATGGTTGTATGGATGGATAGATGGATGTTATTTTAGTCTTCTCTCAAAGCTACTCTTTTCAAATCATAGCCTGCTATATTTCTTTTCAAAGAACTGTGCCCCTTCCACCCGCGTGTGTTTGTGTGCCTGCGTGTTGTTTGTGCGTTGTGTGTATGTGTATGCGTGTAGTGCGTTCGTGTGTGTGTGTGTGTGTGTGTGTTTCTGTGTGTCTGTTTAGTGCATGCGTGTGTCTGTGTTTAGTGCGTGCGTAAGTGCGCGCGCGCGTGTGTAATATATTTTTGTCGTTTATGTATTTATATTGCTTGCTGGTTTATTCATTTATTATTGTAAGCGCGTAGGGCTTTTTTTTAAAAGATTAGGCGCTATAAATGCTAATTAGTATTATTATTATGGATGGTGGATGGATGGGTGGATGGATGCATGTATGTATACATTATGTATGTGTGTGTGTTTTTTAAATTTATTAATTCTTGGGGGAAATCTGATGGCACGTACCAGGTGGGTTTGCTTGTTTGCGCGTGTGTATGTGTTTGTGCACTATGATGTGTGTGTGCGAGTGTGTGTGTGTGTGTGCATTCGTGTGAGTGTGTGTGTGTGGCGAGAGGGTCGGGGGGGGGGGGGGAGTGGGGGGGGAGTTTGTTGTTCGTTTTTCTGATAGGTCTGGTTATTTTGCGTTTTAGCATCCAGAGTTCCGTTTGTTACCTCTCTCATATCAGTCCCGTTCGGTCTGAATGTTTTGGATGGTTTTTGTTTGTTTGCCTTCTAAAGTTTTGTCTTTGTCCTCTCTTTCTTACATTTCCCCCCTTGTCTGTCTGGTAAGCTATTACGAAAATGTCTTGCTATCTGTTTTGTTCGCGCGATTCTGCTAATCAGTGCTCGTGTTTGTTTGTCCTGCCGTCTTTGCCATCATGTCAGTCTGTTTCTGACTGCCACAGTGTTCTGTCTTTCTATCTGTTTTGTTTGAATCGATCTTTCCAATGCCAATGTGGGTTTTTGGTATTGTCTTCGATTCGTGTGTATGCGTGCGTGTGCGTGCGTGCGCGTGCGTGCGTTGTTTGTTTTGTTTGTCTATTTCTGAAAAATAATAAAATGCTTGTCTTTCCGACTTCCGTTTTCTGCCTGGCAATTTATTTTGCCATCTGTTTCGTTTGTCCGTTTCTCAAAGGCTAGACTGTTCGTCTTTCTGGGTGTTTTATATGTCAATATATATACTTTCGCTGGCATGAATGATGACCTTATTTGGTACCGTAATAACCACAAGTGAGTCTTAAAAGTTAACACTGGTAGTAACACAGGGCCGGATCTAGGGGGGGGGGGGGGTCCTGGTTTCCGGAACCCCCCCCCACCCCCACCCCTCAGCCCCAAGCATGTACCTTATACAAGGGTGAAAAGTTTTTAAAAAATGGCTCGATTTTTGCTTAATAATCCCTAATTTGCCAAAATGTCTTTGGGCTTCGCCCACTGGATCCTCAAAATGGGCACTTCCCCCTAACCCGGAACTGATGCAGATTACTGGACCCCTGGCGGAACCCCCCCTTACGAATCACTTGATCCGGTCCTGTATAAGCTAGAATGAGCTGCTAATCGTTTTGCCAGTTTAGTCTAATTGTCACGTTACGATCCGTGTTAACTGTTTATGCACTCATGACTACTTGTACTGGCTTTAAAAAAAAAAAAATTATTATTATTATTTCTGTGTGTCCACGTGCTGGTTTCAGTGTTTCTTGTGCGGGCCTGTCCCTGTCTGCACTGGTGTTAATTGTGTTGTTTACTTTTTGTGCACACTTCCCTACGTGTGCTTATTTCTACAGAATCATAACTATATTTCTTCTTTCGTATTAAAAAAAAAATCATTTCTTTTATAATTGATGCTTGTTTGACTTTGACTGCTCTCTTAACGCATCAACGTGTATGCTTGATCAGTCGTGTGCATGTGCGCGCGCATGCACGCACGCGCGCGCGCATACACACACACACGCACACACACACTTGTACTCACTTACTCATACACACATACGGAGAGAGAGAGAGAGAGAGAGAGAGAGAGAGAGAGAGAGAGAGAGAGAGAGAGAGAGAGAGAGAGTTCTATGAAATGTGAACGGATTTAAGTTGAGTTGGCTCTCTTTCGGAGGTTTGCACCGTGACGTTGCGTTTTTACAGCGACGTTGGGATTCAATGTCCAAACCTAGCAACAACAAAAAGTCACAACACACGGAGCTGTGGTCTAGTTCTTTCTTCATGTACCATAATCATGAATGCGTCTTGAAACAGTTAACACGGGTAATAAACACGTAAATTAGAAGGAACTGGCAAAACGATTGGCTGTGACTTCTAATTTACATCTTACTACCCGTGTTACCTGTTCAAGACGCACTCATTGTTATGGTACCAGAGCTTTATGGAAGCCGCAAAAATGTTGTTACCCAGGCATTGATTGGGCTGGTTTTCTGACCCAATCATAAACCTTAATGATCGGCCTGTCAAAGTTGTTTTGTTAGCCAGGCATTGATTGGCTGATTCCCTCCCTGACCCAATCATAAACCTTTAATGGTCGGCCTGTCAAAGTTTTGTTAGCCAGGCATTGATTGGCGGATTCCCTCCCTGACCCAATCATAAACCTTAAATGGTCGGCCTGTCAAAGTTGTTTTGTTAGCCAGGCATTGATTGGCTGATTCCCTTCCTGACCCAATCATAAACCTTAAATGGTCGGCCTGTCAAAGTTTTGTTAGCCAGGCATTGATTGGCTGATTCCCTTCCTGACCCAATCATACACCTTTAATGGTCGGCCTGTCAAAGTTTTGTTAGCCAGGCATTGATTGACTGATTCCCTCCCTGACCCAATCATAAACCTTAAATGGTCGGCCTGTCAAAGTTGTTTTGTTAGCCAGGCATTGATTGGCTGATTCCCTCCCTGACCCAATCATAAACCTTTAATGGTCGGCCTGTCAAAGTTTTGTTAGCCAGGCATTGATTGGCGGATTCCCTCCCTGACCCAATCATAAACCTTTAATGGTCGGCCTGTCAAAGTTTTGTTAGCCAGGCATTGATTGGCGGATTCCCTCCCTGACCCAATCATACACCTTTAATGGTCGGCCTGTCAAAGTTTTGTTAGCCAGGCATTGATTGACTGATTCCCTCCCTGACCCAATCATAAACCTTTAATGGTCGGCCTGTCAAAGTTTTGTTAGCCAGGCATTGATTGACTGATTCCCTCCCTGACCCAATCATAAACCTTAAATGGTCGGCTCACAACGTTGTTTTGTTTTCTTAACTTTACAAAATAGTAATGTCTCAGGTGTGTCCATTTGGACCGAGAAGACGTTAAACTCAACCTTTCATTCATTCGTTGTTTTCTTAGGACGCTATATAAGTGTCCGTTGTTTATTATTATTATTAGGGTCATAGTTAATAAGTCATACTTATCTGTATTGTTAAAAAAATCTGGACTTTACTGGTGTTGCACTGCCTCCGGGCATTGCCTCCAGTATCATTCCCACCATCTTTTTATCTACTAATGTCCCATAATTATGTGTCTGTTCCAGACCGGAGGACGTTAAAAAAGATTTTCATTATTATTAGGCAGGCATAATCATAGGGCAGTGGGCGGATGGCTGGTGTCTCCATTCGAGGAGCTGGATGATCCCGCGGCTGCGTCCATTTAGCGCGCACTTTGCAATTGCTATAAAACGCGCACTGTCAGTTACCGCGCGATTTCAGGTTGGTTAATGCCATAAAACGCGCACTTCGAATGTCTGGAAAGAGCGCCGCCCCCCCCCCCCCCCCCCCCCCCCCTCTCTCTCTCTCTCTCTCTCTCTCTCTCTCTCTCTCTCTCTCTCTCTCTCTCTCTCTCTCTGTCTCTAGAATAGGCATTGCCTAAAATCTATATCCTTGGAAAATAAAGTTTAAGTTTTGAACTCTCTCTCTCTCTCTCTCTCTCTCTCTCTCTCTCTCTCTCTCTCTCTCTCTCTCTCTCTCTCTCTCTCTCTCTCTCTCTCTCTCTCTCTCTCATGTTTATTTAAAATAAAACATTCGAACATTTACCACTCATATTTATTTAAAATAAAAATAAAATGAAACAATCTCTCATAGAAATGTTGTTTTCCATCAAACAATTTTTTTTTTTTTTTTTTTTTTTTTTTTTTTTTTTTCCATCAAACAACCTTCATTTTGAACATTAACTAAACATAAAATTGTAATTAAAATGTGTAACATATCTCTCTCAAACTTGTAAAATTTTGTTTGGCTTCATTAAACTCTCTCTCTCTCTCTCTCTCTCTCTCTCTCTCTCTCTCTCTCTCTCTCTCTCTCTCTCTCTCTCTCTCTCACACACACACACACACACACACACACACACACACACACACACACACACACATACACACGCGCGCGCACGCACGCACGCACGCACGCACGCAAAATGTTTTTAAAAGATTAAAACCTGCGCTATTCATGGAACATCAGGCCGAAGTGGAAACGCGTGCACTGTATTCAAGTAGCTAAATCCGTGCGCGCTTTATGGCACCAAAGTGCGCGCTTTATGGCACCAAAGTGCGCGCTTTATGGCACCAAAGTGCGCGCTTTATGGCACCAAAGTGCGCGCTTTATGGCACCAAAGTGCGCGCTTTATGGAACCAAAGTGCGCGCTTTATGGCACCAAAGTGCGCGCTTTATGGCACCAAAGTGCGCGCTTTATGGCACCAAAGTGCGCGCTTTATGGCACCAAAGTGCGCGCTTTATGGCACCAAAGTGCGCGCTTTATGGCACCAAAGTGCGCGCTTTATGGCACCAAAGTGCGCGCTTTATGGCACCAAAGTGCGCGCTTTATGGCACCAAAGTGCGCGCTTTATGGCACCAAAGTGCGCGCTTTATGGCACCAAAGTGCACGCTTTATGGCACCAAAGTGCGCGCTTTATGGCACCAAAGTGCGCGCTTTATGGCACCAAAGTGCGCGCTTTATGGCACCAAAGTGCGCGCTTTATGGCACCAAAGTGCGCGCTTTATGGCACCAAAGTGCGCGCTTTATGGCACCAAAGTGCGCGCTTTATGGCACCAAAGTGCGCGCTTTATGGCACCAAAGTGCACGCTTTATGGCACCAAAGTGCGCGCTTTATAGCGTTTTTTCTACGCACTTCCCCCGTCCACGGGTCTCTCCCCGTGGGGATACCGGGGGTCTTTCGTAAAAGTAGTTCCCCCTCCTTCTGGAAGTTCTGTGCTTGTAATTTCCTCTAATCTACCGCTCTCTTTGACTCTGCCTTTTTCCTTTGCTTACTCATACTGTCATCTACTATCTTTCTGACTTATTGGCCCATTCTCCTGCCTTTTTCCCCCAAAACAATCTTCCAAATAACCTTTCTCCTTTGAGCTCCCCCGAAATCGGAATGTGTCGGCTGCATGCAGCGGGGAGACCAGTGCAAACTGAAAACGGACACAACTTTGCCCATTATGGCCTTTTGGCTTGGAAACGCAGAAGAAGACGACGATTGGCTGATTCCCTCCCTGGCCCAATCATAACCCTTATAATTATGGTCAGCCTAACACAGTTGTTGTGTTAGCTAGAGATCTCTCCCTGGACCCAACCATACACCTTTCAATGGTCGGCTTCAGTTGTGGGACTTCGATCTGGCGGTCCCACAGAAATGTCAAGTGGCGTTTTATGGGGCATTGGTAGGTTGAGGAGTAATGCGCCCAGAGTGGGATGTTTATTTGTAAAGGGGATGTTTTTATTTCTACTTCACTACTTCACAGAATTGTAAATGCTACTAGTGTGCGTGTGCGTGCGTGCGTGCGTGGAACAGCAGAAATGTTGACAAAACTATGCTTTCTTTGGCTTGTTGAGCGTCCCAACTATCAAAACTCTGATAATGGATGTCTACAAAAAGAACAAGCAGCAAGGCTGCATTTCAGAACATTGTCTTATGGGTGGAAATGTTCCTGGTATACAAGGATTTCCTGTTTTTGAATTTTACCAGAAAAGGAATTTCCTTTTTTTTTAAATTTGTCAAACAAGATCTTTGTTCGTCTACTGTATTTTTCAAGCACTTTAGAATAAGCAAATGTACAAATTGTGGAAAAGCATACTAAAATATCTGGTAAAGGTCAAGATGTGCCACCCCCCCCTACCTATCTCGGTTAATTGTATTTTTCCGTTATTGCCTTTCTTACCATACATAAAGCTGTATTTTAGGAACATTTTTAGCTAATAACCTTTTTGGAATACTAACCCTAACCCTAACCCTAGCCCTAACCCTAACCCTACCCCCCACCGTATAAGACGGAAAAACGCAACGAACCACAACTGTGACAAATCGCGGTGTACTGCAGTACATAGTGGGGGGTAGGGTTAGGTTTAGGGGTAGGGTTAGGGTTAGGGTTAGTATTCCAAAAAGGTAATTAGCTAAAAATGTTCCTAAAATACAGCTTTATGTATGGTAAGAAAGGCAAAAACGGGAAAATGCAATTAACCGAGAGATGCATGGGTTTTTCTTCAGCTGCAGGGCGACATTACCCCTAGACCTCGGCCTTTCTCTGGGGGGGAGGGGGGGGGGGGGTTCATTTTGTGTTTTTGCACCCATGTTATAACAAAATGTCTGGATGGAGGCAAGCACGCACGGACGAAACCAAAACAAAAAAGTTTCCACCGCTTCGCTTGGGAACTAGAAATAGCAAAACTACATGCACGAAGCTTGACACAGCACCCTGACTGTCTACACGCATCCCCGGGGGGATACCGGGGAGGTCTTTCGTAAAAATAGTTCCCCCACCTTCTGGAAGTTCTGTGCTTGTAACTTCCTCTAATCTGCCACTCTCTTTGACTCTGCCTTTTCCCTTAAAAAAAAAAATCTTCCAAATAGTTTTTCTTCTTTGAGCTCCTCCGAAGTCGGAATGTGTCGGCTGTGCGCAGCGGGGAGACCAGTGAAAACTGAAAACCGTACACATACGTACCTTACCCATTATGGCCATATGGCCTGGGAACGCAGAAGAAGAAGAAGACGTCTACATGCATTGATGTCTAATAATGCGTGTATGTAACTTGTAAGGGGAGATTTGGCAAATCCCTGTCAGATTGTGACAGATGTCCCATGAAACATTATGCTTGGTTGGGCTTGTTATGGTTAATCGTTAATCGTTTAGTGCTTAACACCAGCATAGCTATTACTTAGTATGCTTTATTCACAAATAAATACTTTTCTGTTTGTCTCTCTCTCTCTCTCTCTCTCTCTCTCTCTCTCTCTCTCTCTCTCTCTCTCTCTCTCTCTCTCTCTCTCTCTCTCTCTCTCTCTCTCTCTTAAATTTCAGGTAATGTGATCATGGATAATTGTATTTATTGTTACATTGCTCATGGTTATTATTGCATTATGTGTCCCCCCCATGAAATGGGCTGTAGGCCCATATTCATTAAACTTCCGACTTCTCTCTCTCTCTCTCTCTCTCTCTCTCTCTCTCTCTCTCTCTCTCTCTCTCTCTCTCTCTCTCTCTCTCTCTCTCTCTCTCTCTCGCTCTCTCTTAAATTTCAGGTAATGTGATCATGGATAATTGTGTTTATTGTTACATTGCTCATGGTTATTATTGCATTATGTGTCCCCCCCATGAAATGGGCTGTAGGCCCATATTCATTAAACTTCCGACTTCCGACTTCTCTCTCTCTCTCTCTCTCTCTCTCTCTCTCTCTCTCTCTCTCTCTCTCTCTCTCTCTCTCTCTCTCTCTCTCTCTCTCTCTGTGATCATGGATAATTGTGTTTATTGTTACATCTCTCTCTCTCTTGCATTATGTCTCTCTCTCTCATATTCATTAAACTTCTCGACTTCTCTCTCTCTCTCTCTCTCTCTCTCTCTCTCTCTCTCTCTCTCTCTCTCTCTCTCTCTCTCTCTCTCTCTCTCTCTCTCTCTCTCTCTCTCTCTCTCTCTGTCTCTCTCTCTCAACTCGAAGACAGAACTGGATTCAAAACGACAAAAAGTGTCTCATAGTACAAATTAAGAGATGCAGCACATTATTGCTTAGAACAAACATGGTATATACTAGTGTTTTCCCTCTCTTTTAATTAAAAAAAAAAGTCCCATCTCGAGGCACTCTTCAACACGTTTTAATGTAAACAGTGCATAAACTATGAATATCTCAGTGAAAACTATGAGCTCAGATAGCTACAACAACCATACACAGCAACTTACATTTATGAGTATCACTTCACCGCAAGCATACATAAAACTGTATGTGTATACTCTTACTGTGAGTGTGCATATATGCCCAAGGGCGCGCGCACACAGACACATTTACCATGCCAGTTCTGCTTACAATTATTTATTTATTTTATTATTATTGTCGGCAAATAGTGTGAGTGAACACAAGCTTTATCATAGACAGAAAATAGAATTGGAAGTAAAACAGATCCTTGGGAGCTGCATCGTTGACGGACAAAAGGAGGATGACTTAAGTTTTTGAAGGCCTAGTGACTAGTCAGTTTGTTTGTAAGAGGAACAAAAAAGGTTGAACTGGGACCCGTTATGTTTCGGAAGCTGTAAATGGCACAATTTATGAGAAAGGGAATAGGAGGTTGTGTCGAATGCTTTCGGAAAATCAAAACTGGATTAAGAAGAAAAAAAAGGGAAATTCTTGACAAATAGAAACTCGTGGACTTGTTTAATATCCATACAAACTTGTGCGCACACACACATATATGTACATACTCACACGTAAGCACATAAAAAAGACAAAGCCAACCTGTGTACCTCCAAAAGATGTGTGCTCTCTCTCTCTCTCTCTCTCTCTCTCTCTCTCTCTCTCTCTCTCTCTCTCTCTCTCTCTCTCTCTCTCTCTCTCTCTCTCTCTCTCTCTCTCTTTTGAGCGTGTATGTTACACCCTCTCTCTGTATCTCTCTCTCACACAAACACACACACACATACACGCACGCGCACACACAAACCCACTCACACATGCACGCATGCGTGTGCACAATTGTGATATTCTCATACATACGCCTGCCCACTTGCGCAAGCACACACACAGGCACACATGTATATGTGTGCCTGATATTATGCATAGAAACACAGTAAACAAAAAACACATGCCAGTGCTGCATCGTCAATCGTCCTTGTAGAACGCACGCTATCTCATACCAGAAAGGTGTACGTATACCGCGACAACAACAAAAACAGACATAGACTCACAGAGAAACCGAGTAGGAATGTTCACTGTAAATGGGTCCTGCACAAATTCATGGCACTCATTTCCCTCCTCCATCTCAAACCTCAGCAGAACGTTTGGGGATGGGGGTTCCGTTACAAACGTATCGAGAAAGACCACGAGGATGTCATTGAACTGTGTTTGTCTTTCCCGTTTTCATCCTCCGTTGGCGGATTGGATGCTGCCTTCTTGCAGCTAGGAGACGGCGGTGGATCACACCACGCCGTTGAATGGGGTGGATGACGGAAAGCCTCTGCTTTTTCACTGTCTTCAGAGAGTGAGCGGCTCATCGTTGTGAGCCGAGAAGGACAGGAGGAGTGGTTGTGAGAATAATCAGACACAGAGGAATGCGTCATCCACAGTTGGTCACTTCGTCCGTTTTGGACAGGGCATACACCAGAGTCACCCGCGTTAGCCACAAGTACATGTATTTGTTTGTTTGCTATATAATGACTGCTGTCACTGGAGAAGAGGCTGCAGCTGTTATTTGCGGTTTTATTCACTGTGATTTCAGCGTGTCCTGAATCTCTGTCGGTCTGTGCTGACTCGGTCTGCTCTGCTGATTCGTCCTCCAGATCGGCAGTATGCTGTTCCTCAGCACAAAAGCCTTCGTTGAGGATCCCAGAAGCGTTGGTGAATGATACTCCTGTCTGCGTGTTGAATTTAACCCGTCCAGGATTGGAGGGCCTGCTCAACACATCATTTGAGGACCAGTCGTGAGACATTTTCTTGGGGACAGTACTTGGCAATGGTGTGTGAAATTTGCTGTCCATTTCTGCGTTGGACGCGCCAGCGG
>CM065688.1:26695165-26697665 GCA_017654935.2 Phymorhynchus buccinoides
TAACGTTAACTGGTTTTGTTTCTGAGGTTCACAAATAAAGACATTGGACACAGAAAAGTTTTATCAAAGCAAACTATATATATATACACTGGGACACTGGTGGCAGAGCACTTCAACTTGGCCGGACATTCCTGTGAGAATGTCAGATGCATCATCCTCGAACAGGTCTTCGTCCAGAGCAAGGAGTCCAGACTCCGTCGTGAAAAGTTCTGGATGGACAAGCTGAAGACCATGGCTCCGCTGGGTCTGAACTCTCTCTAATGAATTGTCTGAGAGGGCAGTTATTTCTCCATCGAGCTGGGTTATTTGTTTATAGTGGAGATGCTTTACCCAGGATCCACTCTCTTGACCTGTTCCTAGGGGAGATGCTTTATTTGTTTATAGTGGAGACGCTTGGCCCAGGTTACACACCCACTCTCTTGGCATTATCATAGTGGAGATGCTGAATTTGTTTATAATGAAGATGCTTTGCCCATGATACATGCCCACTCTCTTAACTAAAGGGTCTTAAGACATCTGGCGTTAGTTCTACATAGTTTGGAAGTGATACCTACAAAGATGGACAGAACGGACATGGATATGAGAGAGAGTGAGAGAGAGAGAGAGAGAGAGAGAGAGAGAGAGAGAGAGAGAGAGAGAGAGAGAGAGAGAGAGGGGAGAGAGAGAGAGAGAGAGAGAGAGAGAGAGATAGGAGACTACTGGGGGATTTTTTTTTTTTTTAATTTTTTTTTTTTATTATGTGGACTCAATAGTCCAAACGAATTATCAAAAACACACACACACACACACACACACACACACACACACACACACACACACACACACACACACACACACACACACACACACACTGCAACACAATCTAATTATACACACAGAATGTGGGTCACAACAATGACGTCAAGAAAAGTTACGTGTTGTATTTGTTACGTCAAGTTTGTTCTACTGTCTGTCCCGCGTCCAAGGCCAAAAGCCGAAATATTGGGAATAGTCTACATTCTTTCTTGTTAGTTTTCATTCTTTTTTTGTTCTGCTATATATATATATATATATGTCTTCTTTTTATTAAAAAAACCCAAAACCAATCGTGTTATATTGTGTAAATGTGTGACCTGTTATACTGCAAACTAGTTTCAGTTTGTAACGGAATCATTAAAAATGTGTAAGTTGTATAAGCTTGCGCGCACACATACGCGTGCGTGCGCTTGCTTACACACACACACGCGTGCACGCACGCACGCACGCACGCACACACACACACACGCACACACACACACACACACACACACACACACACACACACTGAGGGGGAGGGAGACGGGGGGTAGGGAGACAAAGAGAGAGAGGTTGGTTGATTGATTCGTACTTAACTTATTTCAGATTCACGCGATCAAAATTGTAAAGCTATACTTTGAATAATCAATGAAAATAAAATGCTAGGGAATCAATATTCTTTCGCGGACAAATCAAATTATACTCCTAGTTTGTTTAATTAATTTTTTGTGGACAAATCAAATTATACGCCTGTTTATTTCGCACTCTTCTGGAATCGATTCCATGTGGGTAACCAGCAAGGCATGGTAGGCTCTCCCAAAGCGGAGTGCCGGTGTCGTATATAATACTGTCGCTCATAAAATTGTGTCGCAGCGACAGTATTTCCTGGGAAATACTGCAGCTTATTCGTAAAAAAGTGTCGCTGAGCGACATTATTTTATAAAAAAATTGAAGCGCGACAGGATTTCACAAGAAATGTCCATAAAATGGCGTCGCTACCTAAAAATAAAATCGTGTCGCAGCGACAGCATTTCACCGTCGCTGTAAAATATTAACGCTACGACCATATTTCACAGAAAATATTAACTCTAGCAGCAACATTTCACGTGGAAATGTGTCGCAAGCGACAGTATTTACTGACTACAATATTTCACAGTGTCCTGTCGCAAAAAAACTGTCGCCAAATTTGGAGCGACAGTATTTTAAGGCATGAGACAATATTTTATAGGACATTTTTCGTGAAAATTTGTCTTGCGACAGTTTTTTTCAGAAAATAATATCGCTGCAACAGTATTTCACGTGAAATGGGTAATGCTATCGCTGCGACACGATCCCACGGCGACAGTATTATATACGACACCGGAACAAGTGAGGGGTGGTATTTCTTAGCTACCAGACTAAGGACAATGGAAAAATCAATGCCCAGCGATATCAGACTATCAGTAGCTGGATCACCGGCACCGGTTCGGTTTAAACAAATGTTCCAGATTCTAAATCGGTGCGTGCCAGAACTAACTAACTACTCGTGGGATCCCCCCCCCCCCCCCCCCCCCCCCCCCCCCCCCCTGTTTGTTCTATTAAAGGGGAGATGTTTACCCAAGATGGCAGATAAAATAACTCCTGACGTCACCTGCGTTTGGGTTTTCTTTTCTTTGTCCCTTTTATCCCCTTTTTATATCTGTATTGTAATAACCGCTCTCCATCTTTTTAAAAACAAACTTTTATT
>CM065688.1:26707665-26715165 GCA_017654935.2 Phymorhynchus buccinoides
TGACTGTGACTGAGCCATCAGGAGATTTATGACTCTATTACGGAGCTCGGACAACTTCTCCACTTGTCAGTAACAGAGCGGTCATGTACGGTTACACACTAGCTTCAAAAGCGAATAAAGGTCTTCTTCTTTTTTTTTTTTTTTTTTTTTTTTTTTTTTGGGGGGGGGTTCCCCCCCCCCCCCCCCCACCTCTTCCTGGAAAAAAAGGCACTATTCTGAAGACAAAATAACGATAATGAACGCCTTCTTATTGCTAAGTATAGCTATGAACCCTTCCTTCATTGAAGACCCGCCAGAATGTTGTCTTTGCCGTTTGGCCTGTTTTCTTCAAGCCAATCATTCTTAAAATAAAAAGAAAACAACAACAAAAGTGTACCAGAATATTATCTTTGGTTTGTTTTCTTCAAGCCAATCACTTTTTTAAATTAAAATAAAAAGAAAAGAAAAAAAAATTAATGCATCTTTATGATAACTCCTTGCTGTATTCATTGTGATAGTTGTTTGGCTGTTGTTGGGGTGGGGTTTTTTTTTGGGGTTAAACTCCTATAGTGAGTAAAGAGTTTCCATATGCGGCAAGGGAACATTATTTTAAAACTTGTTGCTCGGTTTTATTTATGCTTTAAAAAAAAAATTTTTACTAATTAATTCTTGCTTTCTTCTTAATTTTTGTAATTCAGAAGGGTATCCAAAACTTATAGACGTTTTTGTTTTTAAAAAATATAATATGGCAGACAATGGTACAGTTTATAAGAGAAATTAAAAAAAAATACTGTTACCTGTTTTTTGACGCTTGTGTCTTCTCATACGGCGACCATCTCACGAGGGGCGCTCGCTCGACCAATGAGAGCTTGTTAGTCACACGGTGATTGACAAGGTGTGTTTAGTTTTGCAGGATCTAAAGATTAGTGGTGATTGAGATGGATTGAAGCCTGACAGTGATAACACCGAACCCTGTTTTTAAAACTTAAGGGCCAGCTACACGTCCGCTGAAATCGCGCGACTGTGCGATACCGATTCGATCACGTGATCTCGATGCGCCAATCACATTTGTTCTTGGAGACCACGTGATCGAATCGTATCGTACAGTCGTGCGATTTTAGTGGACGTATGACTGGCCCTTTAGGTTCATTCCACCGTGACGATTTTTTTTTAAATGTTTGATTATGAAGGTCAAATGAGGAAGTTGATGATGATAGTTGTTCTGTTTAAACAAGTAAACATACAAGAAAGCAGTGAGAATGTAGCATTTAACCACGTAAGACTAAACAGGTCAATCAGAAAATTGCTTCTATGTGCACGCATATGAAAGTTACCTTTTCTTTCTTTCTTTTTTTTCTTTTTTTCCTTACATGAACGGACCTGTACAATGAAAGGCGGTTGTCTTGCTAAAGTATGGACGAACCACCATATACCATCTGCAGGAGAAAGAGATTCGGATTCGGATATTTTAGTCATAAAGGCCATAGCCATAGGGAGTAAGCAAACAGCACAACAAACACAATGAAGGCTAGATAATTCTACATACACACTGCATTTCGCCTCTTCAATGCCTTATAGTATAGCTACAGAGAAAATTACTTGACAGTATTTTCATTTTACAGGAGAGAGAGAGAGAGAGAGAGAGAGAGAGAGAGAGAGAGAGAGAGAGAGAGAGAGAGAGAGAGAGAGAGACTGGACACTGGACACTGGACACTGGAAAACTTTATTTGACAAGGATAAAGATTTTAGGCGATGCCTATTATCTTTAGAGAGAGAGAGAGAGAGAGAGAGAGAGACTGACTCCTCAGACTTCAGATGTTTGATGTACTTTGGCCATTGACCCATGCACATGCACAAACACACACACGAAAATTTTAGACAAAACAAGAAACAAAACAAAATAAGCACACATATACTAACTGCGAAACAAAGACAAGTATTAGAGAGAGAAAAATAAACAATAGCAACTGCAGCATAAACATATGAGAGAGAGAGAGAGAGAGAGAGAGAGAGAGAGAGAGAGAGAGAGAGAGAGAGAGAGAGAGAGAGATTTTTTTCAGTTTGAGGCTGAGTTTTATTTTAGTCATGCCCACGCCCATCCATACCCCTTTTCCCGTTTTTGCACTCCCAGTTCTTACAGAACCAAAATTGGTTTGGTGAAAAAGTGTCATCTAAAAAGAAACACTTTTTTCTGTAAAAATAATAAAGCACTGGGTAATGCCATACTGATACAGGATTTGTTTTAACACACTAATACCCACAATAATAATAATAATAATAATAATGGGAATTTATATAGCGCTCTTTCTCACATGAGCTCAGTGCGCTTTACATTGATAGCAAGAACATTAAAGGCAAACAAATAATGAATCGTAACCCAAGAGTCAAACATTATCTCCCTTGGATTTCCCCAGTATCTGGCAGTACGGTTGACGTGGCCCTGTCATCTTGTTTGTCTTCTATACAGGGAACGTCCAACGGATAGCAATATGCCAGGTAGCTGGCAAGATAACAGCGTGAACTGTCCGTTCAACAACTACCAGCAATGGTTGTGGAAACTCTGAGAAGAGAGGGACAGACAGGCAGACAGACACTCAGACAGTGAACCTGGGTGGTTTGGAAGAGGGGATATACCTGATTGGAATCAATCATGTTATCGTCGAAGAAGTGTTTATATGTTTGTATTCTTGCTTCCATGGCACTTTCGCTTTTTTGCTTTAGGTTGATTTGTGTATCAGACTGTGCGATTGGCCAAATTTTCCACCGAGCTGATGTTGATTGATAGATTGAGCTGTTCTGGTGGCCATACGGGAGATCCAAGAAAACTTGAAAACTTTAACTTTATTTTTCAAATCTTTATCCTTGAAAAATAAAGTTAAAGTTTTCAAGTTTTCCATCTCCGCGTTTCTTTTCTTTCCCTTGATTAAATAGAAGGCATAATCTAGTTTTGTCACTCGCTCGCGCGCTTTAAAACAGAGAGAGAGAGAGAGAGAGAGAGAGAGAGAGAGAGAGAGAGAGACGTCGCCGACCAAAAAAGAAAATTGGGTGACTAATAAAATGCACCCCGCAAAATCGTTAATAATGTTTGTAATATTAAAGATTTCATTTTGGTTTTTCAAATTTATGAGGAAGATTCAATGCTTGAAAGGCTACAACAGTTTGCAAGATGCCTCGAAGAACTCCAGAAAATAACTTTCCGCGGTAACCCTTTTTTATTTATTTAGAAAAGTCCCCTTTTGGAGGGGGGGGGGGGGGGGGTGTAAAAACACCTTTACCGAAAATGTCTGTTGTCTGAAAACTACCTTTTTTTTAAAAATGACTCTGTTTGGCCCTGAAAATTAGAATGCAAGACGTACTGTACAGCATAGCCTGACGTTTTGAGCCCAAATATGAATATGAAGTTTGTCTGGATACCGTAGAAATTGAAATTGCAAACGATGGCATTGAAATTGCAAAAGCGGGTTTTTTGGACTTCAAAAAAGGACATTTTCAGAAAATGGCGTACCATGGAAACTGTTAATTTTTGGAGCACACAAACAAATCTAGGAAAAACAATTTGTTGTAATCTTCCATGCATCGAATCTTCTTTAAACACCCAAAAAAAATCAAAATTATAGCTTGATCATTAAACATTTTATTACCAATTTTGTGGATTTTTCCCATATGGCTTCGGCCGGGAGGACGTAAAACAAAACTTTCGTTTTGTGGAATTTTTTGGGGGAGTCACCCTGAACCTTCAAATGGAACGCCACCTGGTGTCCAGGGCTAAGGGCCACAACTCCACCTAAGCAGCCCATCACTAACCTGCACCTTTTTGCCACCTGGTGTCCAGGGCTAAGGGCCACAACTCCACCTAAGCAGCCCATCACTAACCTGCACCTTTTTGCCACCTGGTGTCCAGGGCTAAGGGCCACAACTCCACCTAAGCAGCCCATCACTAACCTGCACCTTTTTGCCACCTGGTGTCCAGGGCTAAGGTCCACAACTCCACCTAAGCAGCCCATCACTAACCTGCACCTTTTTGCCACCTGGTGCCCAGGGCTAAGGGCCACAACTCCACCTAAGCAGCCCATCACTAACCTGCACCTTTTTGCCACCTGGTGTCCAGGGCTAAGGGCCACAACTCCAGCTAAGCAGCCCCTCACTAACCGGCACCTTTTTGCCACCTGGTGCCCAGAGCTAAGGTCCACAACTCCACCTAAACAGCCCCTCACTAACCTGCACCTTTTTGCCACCTGGTACCCAGGGCTAAGGGCCACAACTCCACCTAAGCAGCCCCTCACTAACCTGCACCTTTTTGCCACCTGGTGCCCCGGGCTAAGGGCCACAACTCCACCTAAGCAGCCCCTCACTAACATGCACCTTTTTGCCACCTAGTGCCCAGGGCTAAGGGCCACAACTCCACCTAAGCCTCACTAACATGCACCTTTTTGCCACCTGGTGCCCCGGGCTAAGGGCCACAACTCCACCTAAGCAGCCCATCACTAACCGGCACCTTTTCACACAACGTGCTGTGACAGATGGACAGTTCTCTACTATTGATGCGTTCCTTCTCCTCATATCATTGATTGACACCAGCCCGATGTTGGTTCCAATAGTACATGGATGCTGTATTGACTAATCTCTCAAACTAGCAGGCAATTGGACATTTGCCACGAGTGTTCGTCCTCTATACTCGACTGCGGTAAATAGACTGCTAATTTGCCCAAACTCGGTCTGCACGAGTTACGCTGACCTCTCTAATTCAACTCTCTAAATTCAACTCAGTGAAATTCAAGGTCGCCGGCACGCGGCAAATGCCCTATTGGGCTGGCTCTTGGTTCTGCCTTTTTATCAATTGCTTATGGTCTATGGGTGTCGTGTCTTGATGACTTTTCTTTTGTTTTGTTGTGGAACGGAAGGAATAGAATGTGTGTCTATATGCGCGCGCGCGCGTGTGTGTGTGTGTGTGTGTGTGTGTGTGTGTCCTTGTCCACGCTTTGTGTGTAATTGAATTTAATGCATTGCATTTTCTTATTTTGAAAAGCGCCGTAAGGAGTTTTGTTTGTTTGTTTTGGGTACTGTTTTTTTCTTCTTCACATGTGCACAATTTTATTATCATTTGAATGTTGCTTCTCTGCGAAAATGTTCAATAACACACAAAAAATGTGTGTGGGGGGGGGGGGGTGGGGGTGGGGGGGGGGGGGGGGGGGGGGGGGGGGGGGGGGGGGGGGGGGGGGGGGGGGGGGCGTTTCTAAAGTTGCCGGTTTTATTTTTTGTTTGTTTTTATCCATTGCCTTTGGGCTCTGACGGATTGTTTGCACACACAGGGGTTTGCGCGCGCGTGTGATCGTGATAGCATGTGCGCTTATCTGTCGCGCAAGTTACTGAAGCACACAGTGCGTTATCTTTATTGGCGCGCGCGGAAAAGGACAACATGTTGCAACAAGCATCGATAACTAAAGTGAACAACAGCAGCACTAGCCAGCAGCAACAACCGTCAACGCAAAAATGTGTTTGTCTTGTCCTGTCTGCTCTTTGAAAATTGCTGTTTGGTTGGGAAACGGGGCTATCAAGCTGTTTGACCTATTTTCTTCTTCTTGTTATCACGTGCTTGCTTCCCCTGCCATCAAAATGACAACACCTGCTGATCAACCAGGGACGGTATTCATGTCGAGATAGCATGAGACTTAGCATGATGCTAACTTAGAAGCTCTTCCAAAAGTCCTATTAAATGCTATAGGACATTGGAAGAGCTTCTAAGTTAGCATCATGCTAAGTCTCATGCTATATCAACGTGAATACCGTCCCAGACTCGTGCAGCTTGAATTTGCGATGGGGTGGGGTTAGGGTGGAGGGTCGTATGCGTTCATTGTGTTGTGTATCATGACTATGGGCAAAGACAGTGCCTTTGAATTAAACATCCTTTGCTTTGGGTACGCAGAAGAATGGTCAAAAAGGAGAACATGGGATTGGGGTAAATGTGCGGTGGGGGGTTGGGCCCTGGAGGTGGGGGGGGTTGGGCCGGGGGGGTTGGGCCCTGGAGGTGGGGGTTGGGCCCTGGAGGTATAAGGTTTTCACTTCCCATTTGTTACCCAGCAGGCTGCGCAAATATTTACGAATCCATGCGCCGCGCACTGACTGATGCGATCGCATTCGCACACTCACACGAGAGAGAGAGAGAGAGAGAGAGAGAGAGAGAGAGAGAGAGAGAGAGAGAGAGAGAGAGAGAGAGAGAGAGAGAGAGAGAGAGAGAGAGAGAGAGAGAGAGAGAGAGACAGAGAGAGACGGACAGGGAGAGGGAGAGAGATAGAGATACACACACACACACACACAGATGCACACACACACACACAGATGCACACACACACACAGATGCACACATACACGCACGTACGCACTCACAGAGACAGACAGACAGACAAACAGACACACATACACAGAGACGCACGCACACACTCATTATATAGTCAACGTGCGCACATGCACTCTTGGGAGGAGTGTGTGTGTGTGTGTGGTGTGTGTGTGTGTGTGTGTGTGTCAAAGTCATTTTTTAATTTTCAGATGGTACATTGAATAAGCAATAAGCAATGTGCGTGTGTGTGTGCGTGTGCGCGTGTGTGTGTGTGTGTGTGTGTGTGTAGGGGGTGGGGTGGGGTTGTAATGTTTTCTGGACTAGTCGTAATTCTGTGAATGATAGTTGATCAAGACATTGTATAGTTAAGATTTGTTTCTTCTTTCTTTTTTCTCGCACGACTCTGTATGTATTACATTGTAATAAAACCTGCTCTGTGCGTACATTTTTCTATCTGTCTGTCTGTCTGTCCACTTTAAAGTGCCCAAACCATAATTTTAAAAGATACACCAACATTATGTTCTATAGATCTGGGTCGTAATTTTTGTTGTACAAATTATTCAAACTGTCACTGATCTGATCTTTTGAGGGCCTATTCCGTTTAGAAAACAGTGTCTGCTTATCACTGCGCTATGCCACTGACGCATGCTGGCTTTCATTATCATTCATGTCTGATCACCGTGTGATACTCTAAAAAAAACACCACCTGGGACTCTGAGGAAAATCTCTCTCTCTCTCTCTCTCTCTCTCTCTCTCTCTCTCTCTCTCTCTCTCTCTCTCTCTCTCTCTCTCTCTCTCTCTCTCTCTCTCTCTCTCTCTCTCTCTCTCTCTCTCTCTCTCTCTCTCTCTCTCTCTCTCTCTCTCTCTCTCTCTCTCTCTCTCTCTCTCTCTCTCTCTCTCTCTCTCTCTCTCTCTCTCTCTCTCATAAAGGCTGGTGGCTTGTAGAAATTAAAACTTTTGTTCATTATTCTCTGTTTTTCTTCTGTGCCCCCCCCCCTCCCCCCTCTCTCTCTCTCTCTCTCTCTCTCTCTCTCTCTCCCTCTCTCTCTCTCTCTCTCTCTCTCTCTCTCTCTCTCTCTCTCTCTTTCTCTCTAAGTGTGTGTGTGCATGCATGCGTGCATGCATGCATGTGTGTGTGTGTGCGCGCGCACGTATGTAGGCCTATGTGTGAGTGCATGCATATACTA
>CM065688.1:26717665-26775165 GCA_017654935.2 Phymorhynchus buccinoides
GAGAGAGAGAGAGAGAGAGAGAGAGAGAGAGAGAGAGAGAGAGTGTGTGTGTGTGTGTGTGTGTGTGTGTGTGTGTGTGTGTGTGTGTGTGTGTTGTGTGTGTGTGTGTGTGATGTGTGTGTGAGTGTGAGTGTGTGTTTGTGTTGTGTGTGTTGTGTGTGTGTGTGTGTGTGTGTGTGTGTGTGTGTGTGTGTGTGTGTGTGTGTGTGTGTGTGTGATTGCAGTTTATGCAGGTAGCATTCTTATTCAACATTACATTACATTGCATAGAATGACTCGTGGTGCCACGTGACTGTTTTTTTGTTTTCCCCTTACAATCCTTGTTGATTACAATGAGGATATGATAGTTACAACGACAAACATGAGATTATGACGAGGATATTAATAATGATGATGATTGTGATGGATCTGTGTACACTGTTAATACTATTCACAAGATATTTCTATTTCCCCATGGCAACACAGTGAGCTGTAAGTCATATTAAGAGCGGGCTATCACTGTGTTGCCATGGGGAAATAGAAATATCTCGTGAATAATGTTAACGTGCACACAGACCATTAGGGAAGCCTTGACATGTTTTGCATGTACAGTGGAACCTCCCTTATAAGACTCCCTCCCACATAAGACCTACTTCTCTGAGACATTGCCCTTCTTTGTAAGTACAGTGGAACCTCCCTTATAAGACCTCCCATTATAAGACTCCCTCCCACATAAGACCTACTTCTCTGAGACATTGCCCTTCTTTGTAAGTACAGTGGAACCTCCCTTATAAGACCTCCCATTATAAGACTCCCTCCCAAATAAGACCTACTTCTCTGAGACATTGCCCTTCTTTGTAAGTACAGTGGAACCTCCCTTATAAGACCTCCCATTATAAGACTCCCTCCCAAATAAGACCTATTTCTCTGAGACATTGCCCTTCTTTGTAAGTATTAAAATTACCTCCCTTAAAAGACCTCCCATTTTAAGACTCCCTCCCACATAAGACCTACTTCTCTGAGACATTGCCCTTCTTTGTAAGTATTAAAATTACCTCCCTTATAAGACCTCATTTTTGGACGATTTTTGAAGGTCGTATAAGGGAGGTTCCACTGTACCCGTATGCATGTTATTTGTGTTATCTGTCTGTGTATGTCCACGTCTGCATGTGTTTATGCGTGTACCTCCAGGAGCTGCCTGCCAGCAACCTGATGTGTCTGTACGGGGTGCACCAGAGGACGCTCAACAACCTGGTGTCCCGCTTCGACGAAGGACTCATCAAGGACCTCTACAGGTACAGCTCTGTCATTTCTACCTTTATGGTTGGTGCTTAGGGGGGTGTCCACACATACAGGGAAACCCACGCTCGTATCCCGTAGAGTGGCGCAGTGGTAGCGCTTTCGCCTCGTGTCAAGTAAACCCGGGTTCGAACCTGGGTACAGGAGATTTTTTCCTCCCACTTTGCACTAGGTCTGAATGTGGAGTCTTTCGGATGAGACAATAAACCGAGGTCCCGTGAGCCCATGCAGTTAGCACACGTTAAACCCAGTGGCAACGAAAAAGTTGTCATTTGGTCAAAATTTAACACCACCAACACCCACCCCCCCCCCCACACTCCCCTCCTTCCTCATCAGTCACACAAAAATTGCACTCAAATTTTTTTTTTTAAATGGGTATCAATAGAAAGAGAATTGCCTGACGTTTTGAAACATATAATTTTCTCAGAGTAGTCAGTTTGACACTTAATGTCCCTTTCGTGGTGCGGGGTCGCCTCTGGCTGCAACGCGCTCTCCAGGTGGGAGCAACACGGATTTCAGAGAGACGCCTCTGTGGCTATAAAGTACCTAATACCTATCCACAGTCCACAAACAAAAATCTAGACAGAAGAAATATGAAGGAGTAGGCTGTGTACAGATATGTGACCCAGCACCACAAGAAAGGGACATTAAGTCGCTGGGCTACTTTCTCACAACAGGCTTGGAAAGTCAAACAAATTTTTTGTCAGTTTTGAGTTATGGGTATTTTCGTGTTCTCTAACATCTTATCTTTCATATTTATAAAGGATAATCTTTAATATGGTCTCTAAATGTTCTTATAAGTGCTTTAAAACGAGTAGGTCAGTGCATTTTCTTCAGCTAGGCTGGACTTTAGACTGTTTTCTCAAAATGGCAGACGCTCACCCTACTAACTTTAAATGCTCATAACTCTGGAACGGAAAAAGATACAACAATGGTTCTTGTATCAATAGAAAGAGAATTGCCTGACGTTTTGAAACATATAATTTTCTCAGAGTAGTCAGTTTGACACTTAATGTCCCTTTCGTGGTGCGGGGTCACATATACGCTGAAGTTCTGCGCGGAAACCCTGTGAATAAGTAAAAGAAAGAAGGAAAACAGAAGGAACTTCCGCGTACATCATTCTGTACACAGCCTTATACACATTCATGTGCAAGCCCATCCCCATATCCCATCAGCATATTATGTCTTACTTTCAGATTATTTGTGTGTGTGTGTGCAGATTTTGGATCAGATATGCAGATGGGTTTTTGCGTGCAGTATAATTATGTGCAAACACCCTTAGGATTATTTTCACCAGCTAATTTTATATGGCTGCTTTTTTCTTTTTAATTAAAAAAAGAGAAAAAGAAGAAAAACATCAAGCAATGAATGGGACTACGGTTTAGATCGAAGTGGTTGTGACTATCGACAACATCATTCCACAGCTATGGTAGTCTCCTTGATGTTTGTCAGTTAGAATGTCTCCATTAGTTTGGAGAAGGGAAAGCCTGTGTGTTTAGTTTGGAGAAGGGAAAGCTTGTGTGTATGTGGGGTGGGGGTGGTGGTAGAAAAGCACAGAAGAAAAGGGGGGGGGGGGGGGGGACAGAAAGGGAGATGTAGTGTTTGTATTATCTCAGAATCTCTGCCCAGCTGTATAGCTTGCTGCATCCTGTTTCAACCCCGATATCTTGATTGACTACTGCCGGAAAGTGGAGAACAAAGCAGAATCTTTTTTTTTCTCCCTTGAGCTATTTGTTTCCGCTTCGATGCCTGTCTTGCTGGCTTGTCATGACAATAACTTTGTTGTTTTTCCCCTTTCATATTTTTGCGTTAAATTGGTGTGAAGTGACAGGAATAGCAGACGTGTTTACTCTACTCTTTTCGATTAGTATTCTACTCAATTTGGATCTCTTCTACTCTTCAAAATTGAAAATATTGCTAGATTCTACTCGTTTTCAGTGAACATTGTTTGATGGTTTAATGAATAAAACTACACATTTCACACCCAAACTACTCATTTCAGCTATCCAGACTACTCAAGACTTGTGTAGGGGGTAAGCAGTTCTGGAATAGGAATCTTGTGTATGCCAGTCTGTCCTTTCCGACTATGGTGACTGCCAGATAGCAGGAACGGGGTAGCATGTATTCTGGATGACTGGGCTAGAATTAGGTTTTTTTAGAGGAGTAGTTGTCTTGCCCAGGGCACATCCCCACTCTCTGTCAAAAGGATTTGAGGATAGCTGGTGTTTGGGAATGTCCCCAAAGGCTAACCAATCCCTTTGTCTGCAGCACTAAAAGACGGTACAAGCGCAAGTGCAAGTGCCCCCTTCCTTAGTTTTCCACAAGAAATCTAAGCTGTACCATGATTTTTTGTTACTGTAGAAAATCATTTTGCTGTGTGCAAAAGCATACAGTATGTAGTAAGTCGTTACAACGACAAACATGAGATATGACGAGGACACTAGTAATGATGATGATTGTGATGGGATGATGATGTTAAGGTCTGTGTGCGCGTTAACATTATTCACAAGGTATTTCTATTGCCCCCAGGAGAAGGAAAAAAACCTCTAAGATTTGACTGATTCCATGTCAAATTTGTTCATATTATTATGGCATCACCATCAGTCTTTCTGTCTTTGCAAATTGTCGTTCACAGCTTTGTCAGAGCCTTGCCTTTGATCAACTGGTAAGCCCAACGCATCAAACTTGACCAATTTTGAGTTACGTTGGTTTAATTCCCAGGCGGCGATTTATTGTACCACTCTCATTTTATTATTGGCCCCTACTACATGTTAATATCAACCAATGATAAAAGCCATGTTGTTGTTGTCGTACCCTGGCTAAAAGACTCCAGGGATCATCCCAACAGCCGAAGCGCTTGAACACTATGGTACAAACGCACCAGCTAGGGATGAGAACATTACGTGTGTGACCGTTTTTGAGTACCCCGCCACGGGGGAGAGCCACACTCCGACTTACGGGGAATTTTGGAGACTGGTCATGTTATGCTAGGAGTAGGAGCTTGTCATGGCTAAAGACAATCCCCGCATAACTGTGCAAAGCATGGAAACATGTCGATGTAGCCTTGATCACGTTGGTGTTTCTAGCCAATGTCAATTGGTCTGACACATCCTTAAGCCAAGGCGGATAAAAACCATAAGGCCATGTACACACATAAGCGGATATTCCATGCGGAAACCCTTGCGCAATCCATAAATAAGTGAAACAAAGAAGGGAAAAGATTTGCGCACATGTCCGAATTTCCCCTATGTGCATAAACTTTTATCTTTCTCTCTTCCACTTAGGGTTTTCCGGACGGAACTTACACGTCTAATGTGAACCCGGCCTTATAGTAAAGGAGCCTGATACATGTGTGTGTACACTTCAAAAGTGCAAACTGCTCGCTTACAAGCCTTCCGGCAACTGTTTTCTTGTTTTTCTTCCTTTCCCCTTGTCTTTTCCGAATGGTCATGGTCAGCTGGTCAGTGTGCCTAGAGGGGAGAATCTTAACAATGTCACTGTATGAGTAAGTAAGACCCATCCCACTTATGATGACGCACATACACTGATTACACACATGGATAATCAATGGCTTCCAGCTCTTTTTGCATTGTACGCATGCCTTTGTTGTGAAGGGGCACGGACAGTGTGTGTGTGTGTGTGTGCGTGTGTGTGTGTGTGTTCGTGCGTGTGTGTGTGTGCGTGTGCGTGTGCGTGTGCATGTGTGTGCGCGCGCGCGCGTGTGCGTGTGTGTGTGTGTGTGTGTGTGTGTGTGTGTGTGTGTGTGTGTGTGTGTGTGTGTGTGTGTGTGTGTTTGTTTATTCTTTAATTTAATGTCTATCCACCTTACACCTTACTGTGTGTGTGTGTGTGTGCGCGTGTGTGTGTGTGTGTGTGTGTGTGTGCGTGTGTGTGCCTGCGTGTGTGTGAGAGAGAGAGAGAGAGAGAGAGAGAATGATAATCATAGCACTATGCATGAATGTGTTGAAAGTTTTCTTTGTGTGTTTTCTCTTCTTTACAAATTGTCTCTTTTCTTGGCCTGAAGTAATGTACGTCTTCGTCTTCTTCTTCTCGGACGTCTCAGATGGACACTCCAGCACCCAGAGTGAAGGCAGCTGTACGTTGCAGGTCCCCAAGAGTGCCGTAGAGCTTGTGGGCGAATGGGACGGGGTCTGGCCACATGCTCTCTCTCTCTCTCAGCTGATTGAAGAAGAGTGGGTAGGACTGGCGGAGGTGCTCGCTTGTTTGTTTTTCAGTGCCGCAAGGACACCTCTCTGATTGGCCAGTTCCGAGTCTGTTGGACATGCTCCGTCCATACTGTCTGTATGTTGTAGAACTTAGTCTCTAAGTCCCTCTTCATCTACGGACAGTTTAGTGGGTTCCTTTCGTCGTGATTCGAAACTCTCCTTGGAACGATGGTCGATTTGCACCTCCCAGGTTCTCAACCGGCAATCACTTATGTTTCGGTGACACGGTGCGTGACGTTTCGTTTGGTTCACGGGACCATCATTGTCCCCGTTCTGTCACCAGGTTATTTCCAGGTTGGAATTCTCCCCGGTTGAACACAACTGTTTTCAACACCGGATATCAACACCTCTTCCCTGGGATGATGGTCACGCAGTGTAATCGGTTAATCCGAGGATTGAGTTCAACAAGAAGTCTCTCGAAGATTTTCAATCTTCCGGTTCAGTCAGGAATCAGACTTTTCCGTAGATGTTTATGGTATTAGAGACCGTCTTTCTGTCTCTCTCTCTTCGATCAGACGACGAACAACCGTTTACTCTGATGTTTTTTAGTTCAGCCAGTGGCATCAGTTTACAGGTCATAGAATGGCATTTTTCAAGACAATGAAGTGTGAGGTACAGACAGAGAGACAGACAGCGACGACAAACAAAGGAAGGGTTATTAAAAGTGGGAGATGCACTATTATACAGACAGAGAATCATTACACTATGTCTTCTTTGACGTTTCTCTGTTTGTGCTATCTTTGCTTTACTTATGGAACGACCTTGTGTTCACATGTATGTATGTGTGCAGTTACTTCCAGGAGTCATGGGCTCTTGCTGTTTTCCACGATCGCTTCTCCGACTTCCGTGATGAAATCCGTGAACTGCTGGTCACCTGTCCTGTAGGTTAATCTGTATGTTTGTGTGTGTATCAGTGTGTGTGTGTGTCAGTGTGTGTGTGTGTGTGTCAGTGTGTGCGTGCGTGTGTCAGTGTGTGTCAAATCAAATTAAATCAAATCATCTTTATTATCTCATAACAAAGAAATTGCAGCCAGGTGCACATAAGAAAAACAACAATAAACACATCAACAACAATTATAGAATATAAACTAATAACTAATAACACTGCAATATCGTGTGTGTCAGTGTGAAGTACAGCGGAACCTCCATTATAAGACACCCCCCCCCCCCCCCCATTATAAGACTCCTTCCCATTTAAGACCTACTTCTCTGAGACATTGACCTTCTTTGTAAGTGTTAAAATTACCTCCCTTATACAAGTATTACAACTCCCTCCCATTTAAGACCTCATTTTGGATGATTTTTGAAGGTCTTATAAGTGAGGTTCCACACTGTACTGTGCATTGTTCTCTCAAATATCAAATGTGCATTGTTATTGTTGTGTGGTGTCTGCGATACACTTGCATTTCTGGTTGTTGCACTGTTGACTTCTTTCATGTGATGTTTCAGGAGGACGGCAAAGACACAATGGAGGACAAAGTGCGTCAGCTGGTGGATGAGGAAGTGGGGGTGAGTGGTGTTGTATCTGTGAATTCTTAGAAATAGGATACTCTGTGTGTGTGTGTGTGTGTGTCAATGTCAAAGTCAAAAATACTTTATTATCACGTTAGGTGAAATTACAGTGTGGTCTCGAACAAGCACAATACAAAAATGGAAACAAAACTAAGGAAAAATGGACAATAAAGCATGCTTCGCAAGAAGTTGGACATATTTAGTGTGGATATATTAGCAACTATCAAAACATTAAGAATTGCCCTCTTTCCCACCATTTCTATCCTCACGTTCCTCACCCCCACCCCACCCCACCCTCTCCAATTCACCCCAAGCGTTCACATATTTTGGGTCCCTTCCCGTTCCCAACATTTCATGCGCCTCCCTCCTCTCTCTCTCTCTCTCTCCATTGATCAGTGCAGAAATTATGAAAACCATTGATCGTTGCAGAAATTATAAAAACCATTGATCAGTGGAAAAATTGTAACACAAATCCGACTTGTGTTGTGGGTGGTCAGATGACGGAGGCTCAGAAGAGGAAGCTGATGGAGCTGTACAGCTCCACAGGGTCCAAGCGCGCCGTGGAGACCCGCCTGCTCAGCTTCATGGCCTACAACTACTACCACCTGCCCATGTACGCCAAGCCCGGCATGGTCTGAGCAGGACACAACCACCACCATGCCCCGCCACCCACCTTCTCTTTTTCTGTGGAGAGGGCATTTCGTGTTTGCCAAGCCCGCAAGGTCTAGGCAGAATGGCAGTCACACACACTCCTTTTCTTTTTCTAACAAACGCCCTCCTTTTTTCAACGCTTTTTCACTGCAACTGCTACTAGTGTTTGTTTGATGCCAGGTATTTCAAATCGCCTGACCACAGATTATGGCTAGGTTTTACGGCGTAAGAAGAAAACAATTATCAGAGAAACAAATTCTGGACTGGTCTGTCATTGAGTTTCTTTTCATAAATGATTTTTCTTTTCTGACCCAAGGATTAATGGAGATACAGCCATAGTTGCTTTTTGTCATCTCATTCTCTTGGTTTAACATGTGGTTAGGTATAAAAAAAAAAATTTGATTTTAGGACTTTCGTTAAATTACGATGGGTTGGGTTTGTTTGTTTTTTTCAAGAACAAAAGTCTTTCATTTTGGCACAGACTTTGGGAGTGCACACAGGGAGAAGGCTTTCCTGTTTTTCACATTTTTATGCTGTCATAAATTATGGTCTTTTTCTTTCTTTCTCTAATCCTTTCATGATTGGAACAAAAAATCCCCTGATCAAGCAACGCCACTGTGCGACCCAGAAGATGGGACAGCAAAAAAACAAAAAAATCCCCTGATCTGTGAAACTAACTTTCTTCCACTTGGTCATTTGAGCTGCAACCCCTTTCTTAAGATAACGAACCATAATGAACTCAATGTTCACCCTGATGGACCATAGCAATAATACAAGACAGCCAGACCATTCAGATTTTTGTCGGCTGCAATACATCTGATTAAGAGCTGTTTCACAATCCAAACAAATGGATTGTGGAACCTCGTCAATCTTTCGTTGTCGTGGGCTACCGTCCAGTTATATCGCTGCTGCCTCGATTTGATTGTAATTTATCACCAGAAAAATGATTGATGTTGTGTTTTTATGTGCAAGGAGTGTTACTCGCTGTTTGTGTATGAATATGGTTTGAAAAATGGTGTTTAAACAAACTGTTGTTCTCCCCTGTTGGTGAATGTATGGCATTACGTTTTGTCTTAAATTGTATTTTTTTTTCCATTATATTTATTCCTGTTCCGTCCAGTGCCTAGACAGTATTCATGTTAGTGTCAGCTCTTTTCATATGCTTGCATTTTAAAAGACGGGCTAAGCCTTGTATACAGGGGTGCCTGTGGGTATACCTGAAGCCTGAATTTAGGCATTTTGATGCAGGTTCAGGCAGTGGTCTGCCTGAAGAAAATGTTCTCCCAGAAGATAATACTCTTGGTTTAAACATATGTTTTATTAACACACTTTTGCAGCAACAAAATATATATAGACAAGAGTACAACAAGCCGAGGCTTATAAAAGTACTCAACACATATAGACAGCACTAGCAACAGGCTGCGTCACATTTTACATGGAAGTCCCAGTCATGCTTTGTAAGATAAACTGAATAATGATCAATACAACTTACTTTCGGGAAAAAGTGAACAATATAATCAAACATGAATATCAAGGTCATGAAAAATGATTCTAAGAACTAATAATTCATCATAAAAACTGAAGAAAAGGGAATAAAATTAGTTAAGTTAAGTGGGGCAACTCAATGTATATCACTGTAAACAAAGTATCTATTTAAGCAGGAGCAGATCATACTGTTGAAGTGAGGACTAAGTTTGCTGATTAACACCAACATTCAGGCCATGGTTTGCATCATCACATGCACCCATGTATACAGTATACTTCAAAGGAAATAAAGTTTTATGTGTGCATTTTTCTTTCTTTTTTTTCATGCTCTTTTTTTTTTTTTTTTTCTGTTTTGATCATGTTGTCTCTATAGATTCTCTGTTTGGTATTAGTTCTTACCTGTGAGTGTGAGCTTTGTGTTTCTAAAACAACAACAAAATGTTGCGATGAATGTACTTGAACCTTTTCTGACCTTTGACTGATTTGATATTTTTTTTATCAGATTTAGTTATTGTGATATGTATGTATTTTTTATCATTTTTAAAAAAAAGCTTGTTATCTATTTACTGTGATTGCGATGCATTTGTAAGGAAACTTATTTATATATTGTGATTCCGACTTTGGACCAAACAATTGTTCTCGATTATACTGAATTTTGTATGCACTTATTTTATATTGACAGGGTTTTTTTTGGACAGATTTTGGAATTTCTTTTGATATCCTATTTTATTTCTAATACACTTTCTTTGAGACTTGATTTCTTGGTATAATGTTTTAAGACAGTATATTCACGTGATTTTTATTTAATGACGTATATTTCAACTCACCCTTTTAAACGACAGGTTTTTCTTTTTTATGTTTATATTTTACCTTTAATAAAAGAAATAAAGATGGAGAACACAAATATCTGTTCTTTGATGGATTTAAGAGGGATCATGGTAGCACGAGGAAAAAATGTGACCTAGCACCACGAAAGGGACATTAAGTCACTGGGCTAGTTTCTCACAACAGGCTTGCAAATTTAAAAAATCTCAATTTTTGTCAATTTTGAGTTATGGGTATTTTTGTGTTCTCTAACATCTTATCTTCATATTTATAAAGGATAATCTTTATTATGGTCTCTGACATGGTCTTATAAGTGTTTTAAAATGAGTAGGTCAGTGCATTTTCTACAGCTAGGCTAGACTTTAGACTGTGTTTTCTCAAAAAGACTGACGCTAACCCTACTAACTTTAACCCTTTCACTGCCAAAGTCGCATTTTAGCACCACAGTGGTTTAACACCTCTGTCACTAAAAGGCGTCAAATTGGGGTCTATTATCCAAAGACCCTATTGTCTTGGTTTGGGTAAGTAAGGATAGACCCTATTTTATATATGCCACAGATCGAAGAATCCCCAATACTGCAGATGGATTTTGTTCTCTACCCAGGTAAATTTAATGGAAATATTTGGCTGAAATATGGCTGGCGGTGAAAGGGTTAAATGCTCATAACTCTGGAACGGAAACAGATACAAGAATGGTTATCATTAGAAATAGATTTGTTGGCATTTTCAAAGATATAATTTTCTCAGAATGGTCGGTTTCACACTTAATGTCCCTTTCGTGGTGCTGGGTCACAATTATTTTTTCTGTTACTATGTGTCTCAGTGTGTGTGTGTGTGTGTGTGTGTGTGTGTGTGTATCTCTATCTACCTGCCCCCCTCTATCTCTCTCTCTCTCTCTCTCTCTCTCTCTCTCTCTCTCTCTCTTGCTCTCCATATTTGAGCTCAAACACAGAGCCTGGCAATTGTCAGTTATTAAATCCCACTCTTTAAGTAAATAAGCTTAATCCTCAAAACGTGCATTGCCTGATTTTTAAAAAAAATGCATTTAAGTAGCTTCTTGGTTGTACACTGACGTTGCTCCCACGCTATTTGGAATAAGCAACATCTCTGTTTTATGTATTTACATTTAATGTGGGTTTGAGTGTGTTGTGTGTATGAGGTAATATATGCGTTTGTGCATGTGTATGGATCTCTCTCTCCCCTCTCTAAAACACACACACACACACACACACACACACACACACACACACACACACAAAATCAGACTGAGGCGTTTTTATGTAAAGGGGGGCGACTTTTGACATTTAGGTATCACTATAAGATAGATAGCTTCCCCTGGTTCAATTGTTGCATTGCATCCCACACTTCCAACATCTTTATGGCATTACCTCTTTTTGTTGTTGGTCTCTCTGTCTGTCTGTCTGTCTGTCTGTCTCTGACTCTCTCTCTCTCTCTCTCTCTCTCTCTCTCTCTCTCTCTCTCTCTCTCTCTCTCTCTCTCTCTCTCTCTCTTTATTTGTCTGTGTTAACGGCAAGTATGACAAATGGATAGGCCCTACTCTAAGCCAATACTTTTACCGTTGTATAATAAAGGTTCATTATCATTATCTCTCTCCTTCTCTCTCTCTCTCTCTCTCTCTCTCTCTCTCTCTCTCTCTCTCTCTCTCTCTCTCTCTCTCTCTCTCTCTCTCTCTCTCTCTCTCTCTCTAATGCTGATCAAATCCTTTCTCTAACTGAAAATAGCCTATAATCGAATACACTCTCCCCCCCCCCCTTTTTTTAAATTAACCCCTCCTCAACTACACCCCTCTTCCTCCCTTACCCTATTCTACCATAATCTATTCCACCCCATTGCCTTCATTCTCTCTCTCTCTCTCTCTCTCTCTCTCTCTCTCTCTCTCTCTCTCTCTCTCTCTCTCTCTCTCTTTTATTTACAGTCGCTTTGACTAGGCCTTTTCCAAACGTGTCTTAAATCAATTCTCCGCTGTTTGAACGAGCAAAAAGCTACAAGAACTTGGGGGGGATCGAGAATGAGTCCCAACCACTTACGGGCCCCAGTTGTTTGGGGGTTTTCTTTTTACTGACAGAAAAGGCATAGCTGCCGCGTAATAGGGCCTCCGCCTCAGATTATTAACACGGTCATTGAGATTAATATCCCATTTGACCAAAAGACCTCAAAGTTTGAATTGGCGTTCCCAGACAGAAAGTCTGTACAAAGTCAGGCGCCACGCTTTCACGCCTGGGTGGAGAGAAGTAACGACCAGGAATCGGAGACAAGTGTGCATTTACTCAGGTATATGAGTGAAACTGAAAGCCGCCCAAACTGTTGAATACTTCGATCTCAGTTGTGCTGAAAGGGGCCCCCAGAAGAACTGGTATGTATAACGCCTGTTTGCGAACTGCAATGTGAATGAATGACGCGCGTTCGCTTCAGAGTTCGGGGTATTTTAAAGTGGATCAAAACTTGACTCCTTCCACTCAAGTCTTGATAGAATTATATTCAATGTCATATTCTTTCTTTAGGTTTTTTTTATAGCCACCCCACCCCACCCTATTTTCTCTTGTGAATTAAAGTTTGTTTAGCGTCCTCCGGCCTGGAATAGGCAGGGGAAGACGGGGTAAAAAGCGCATGGGCGGGTAAGAAGCCCACCCAATTATCTCATGAAATAAAAGAAAATTTCAGTCAAATTTGCCCATGAGACGAATGCTAGACATTAACGCTCGTCTCATGGGCAAAATGAGACTGAAATTTGCTTCATTTCATGAGATAATTGGGGTGGGCTTCTTACCCGCCCATGCGCTTTTTACCCCGTCTTCCCCCACATATGGGACATTAATAACTATAAAGACAGTGGGATGATCCTGGAGGTACTGCAATACCAGGAAAGTCCCCAAGTTTTTTAGCTATTAAGATAAATTGATAAGATAACCAATTTTCTCTTAACGTTCCATCCTTTTGTTTTTGCCTCAAGCTCTTCTCCCTCTTAGCTCCAGTTCTTTGACTTATGATGACATTCTGTTTAGCGTCCTCCGGTCTGGGACATTAGTAGATATAAAGATGGTAGGAACGATCCTGGAGGCAATGCCCGGATGCAGTGCAAAACCAGGAAAGTCCCGATTTTTTAACAATACAGATACAATGTTTATTCCTAAAGTAGGCCTATTCACTTCATTGAAAGTCCCGATTTTTTAACAATACAGATACAATGTTTATTCCTAAAGTAGGCCTATTCACTTCATTGAAAGTCCCGATTTTTTAACAATACAGATACAATGTTTATTCCTAAAGTAGGCCTATTCACTATAAAACTGGTGCACTTGAATAGGGAGCAAACCGTGCTTATGGCTGGTACCCACGTGTCGTCATATCCGGCCACAAGGAGCGCCATATTATGGGAGACCGCCATCTTAGTCAGTAACTTTTTTTGAAAAATGCCAGATCGATGCTGCGTATTTGGCTGTTCCAATTCTAAACTGTATTTATAACATCTGGATGTTTTCTTTACACATTTAGATAACATTTTCACTTTGCTTACACACAAATAAGGACTAAGAAAGGAAGGGTCGAGATACGCACGCAGGTGGGGGGGGGGGGGGGGGGGGGGGGGGGCCATAGGCCTATACTTTGCTATTATTTATTTTTGATTAGGCCTACACACCTCTGGGTACAATGCAGTTTACAATATTTTAAAAAAAATCGATAACTACCCTTGGATAACCCCGACCTTCCTTTCAGGCCCCCAGGGAGGTCGAGTTATCCGATGAGGAGTACTTAAAAGAGAGAGAGAGAGAGATGTGCTCATAAACAGCGACAGACATGCTAAAAAGGCAGAAGGGGGGGGGGGGGGGTGAAAGGGTGCTATTAAAAGAAGTTGAGGGGGGGGGGGGGCGGGTGTCACAAACTTTAGACAGGGAGTAGACAGGGATAATTACAATATTAGCCACAAATTAATATTTCAAACTAGACAGGGAGACGACTGCTACCGAGTGATAATTTTGAACACAAAGGTTCTCTCCCTTGTTATAAGGCCGATTAAAAACTAGTGCCAAGCTTTAAAGCTTGTCCTACTTAAGTCTACTAGTTTGACAATAATTGACTATAAACAACTAAACATCCTTCCGTTTAAAGAAAGACTTTTCTTAAACAAATGCCTATGTATGTACAACATCGTAAACGGAACAGCCCCAAATAAAATAATAAGTTCCTTTACATTAAATGAAAATCGACATACTCATAAGCTTTCATTTCCTAAGCCCCATAACGATCTGTTCAAATCCAGCTTGACATACTCTGGGGGAAACACATGGAACAACTTGCCATCATTCTTGAAATCATGTCCATCTAAACCAGCTTTTAAAAAAGCTTTAAAGAAGCACCTGGTTGATAAATTGTAATCTGGCATTATTGAGATGTATATATGCATTGATTGTTCTTATGTCTGGAAATATTCTTTTCTTCCTTCTATCTTCCCTTTCCTTCTGTTTTTGTTTTGTTTTCCAATTGTGTGTGCAGGTGTGTGTGTGTGTGGTGTGTGTGTGTGTGTGTGTGTGTGTGTGTGTGTGTGTGTGTATGTGTGTGTGTGTGAGTGAGCGTGTGAGTGTGAGTGAGCGTATGTGTGTGTGTATATGCGCACACGCGCGCATGTGTGTATGTGAGTGTTTCCTCCCCCAGCTTTCTCTCCCTCTCTCTTCCTCCCTATTCCCTTCTCTGTGTTATTCTCTTCTGTTTGGTTCTTTGTTGTTGTTGTTTTCTTTCATTATACTGATCATAATGTTTTCTGTTTTGTGTTCCCTGTAAATATGTTAAGTTCATTGATTTTTGATTGTGTGTATTTTTTTTTATGAGGGCAGGATGAAAAAAAGCTTTGTTAGCTTATTCTTTAACCCTCATAAAATGATTTCTGACTTGACTTGACTTGACTCTCTCTCTCTCTCTCTCTCTCTCTCTCTCTCTTTCTCTCTCCCCCTCTCTCTCTCTCTCTCTCTCTCTCTCTCTCTCTCTCTCTCTCCAATAAAGTTTGTCTCTCTCTCTCTCTCTCTCTCTCTCTCTCTCTCTCTCTCTCTCTCTCTCTCTCTCTCTCTCTCTCTCTCTCTCTCTCTCTCTCTCTCTCTCTCTTCGGAAGACAAGACAATCCTGTCAGTAGTGCAGCATGCTTTGCCTTTGCATAAGCTGTTTGTCGGAAAGATTGGGATCAGTGTGATAGTATACGTATCAAATTAACAGGGCAGGAACATTGTATGTCTCTGTGTCTTACCCTTAGTCCGTCTGAAAGTCTGTCAGCGTGCATAATATTAGGCTACCTGTCTCCGTCTGGTTTAAACAAGATTTTTTTTTTTTAAGCTGCGCTTTAATACAACAGCAGTAACACACACCCGAGTTCGAGTACAAGAAGCAAGTCTCTGTCTCTCACTCTTGTGGGGTTGTAGTCTAGGCGAAATTAAGCTTGACCTTGTTTTGTTATATATATTAGGGGAAGACGGGGTAAAAAGCGCATGGGCGGGTAAGAAGCCCACCCCAATTATCTCATGAAATGAAGCAAATTTCAGTCTCATTTTGCCCATGAGACGAGCGTTAATGTCTAGCATTCGTCTCATGGGCAAATTTGACTGAAATTTTCTTTATTTCATGAGATAATTGGGGTGGGCTTCTTACCCGCCCATGCGCTTTTTACCCCGTATTCCCCTAGGTTTTTATGTCGATCTAACATGATTTGAGGGTGCTGAATCCAAATCCGTTGCAAATGTTGGGCATTTTGAGTTATGACGTCATATTCAAAATGGCCGCCGTGGGACTCCAGAGAACTGTGAAAACATGCACTTAACATAATTATTTTGTATCTAATGCTTTCTTTTGTAAGAAAAATAGTATTATTTGCTGAAACGATTCACGAGGGCTAGGAAGCCCGAGTCATATAGCACGGGGTAGGCTTCCCCTTCATGCAGAAGTCTTTGACGTCACTTCTGCTCGTGGAGCTTTTTTGCACATGGCCATGGGTCTTTTTACTCTCCCTTTACTCTTGTTAAATATTGGATGGGTGCAGAAAGATTAGGAAGGGAGTAGTGGTGGGGAAAGGTGGGGGCTGTCGCATGAAAATAGGTAGCTCGTAAAAATAAAAAGCTCGCTACCTATGACAGTGTATATTTGCGACATTGAGCATGAACCACAAATTTCACTTTTTTCTAGGGTTAGGGATAGGGTTAGGGTTAGAGTTAGTTAAATGGTTAAAGTACAGAAAAAGTGAAATTTGTGGTTGTCGCAAATACAGACTCTCATAGTAGCGAGCTTTTTATTTTTACGAGCTACCTTTTTTCATGCGACAGGGGCAACAACTATGCAATATGCAAACGGGTGGGGTCACACTGACGGCGCTTAGACGCCATTGCCCAGCCAACCGGTTGACTTGTGATATGGAGACTGTGTTTGATAAACGGTGTTCGGTGGCAACTTCGTGGGGGGGGGGGGGGGAGGGGGGGGGGGGGGGGGGGGGGGGGGGGGGGTGGGGGGGGGGGGGGGGGGGGGGGACTAGAGAATGGCATTTTAAAGATACACTGACGCACCACGATTAAGTCCCTAGATTTTTTGGGGGGTGGCTGTGACCCACATACACATGTCCCCATCTTCAAATTGAGGCTGCTCTTTAAAAATGATATTTCGGTTTGAATTTGGGGGCATTTGTATGGGAGTGAGACCAGGTCAAAGCAAGATTTATTTCCAGCTATAAGAGGGAAAAACACGTAAAACCCGTGATTTTGACACGTGATCTGGTGGATCTTTTTTTTTAAAAAGGGGGGGCCTGGAAGTTGGGGGGGGGGGGGGGGGGGGGGGGGGGTAGGTGAGAAATATACAGGGGAAAGGGGGAGAGGGTCCAGGATGCAGCTTAGGGTGGCATGGATGAGGAGGGTGGCTGGATGGGAGGGATGGGGTGGGGGTGGTGATGAGAGGTTTTTTTAAAGATTAAAGCTTAATTCCAAAGGAACAGTAAGCCATCTTTTGTCGGGGATGGTCATAGTAGACATAAATGATGAGAAGGAAGAGGACCACGGCGATGATTATGAAAATGATGATAATGATGATGATATCGACGATGATCCAGACAACTAATTATAATAAAATAACTATAATACCATTCCTGCTGATCCCTGCAAGAAAGTTGGAAGACTAATTTACAAGTTAGTGTGTGTAGATGTCCAAAGAGATTGACAGTGAGACATATTCAAAACCATGACTGATCTTTGTCTCTCTTCTTGATACCAAGGCCATTATCTACCTATAAGCTCTCTGGTCCAACGACAACCCCCCATGTCTGTGGCAGACATGTTGAACAGCTTGACAACTTAACGTCTAGGAGCAGAAGTTTGTTTCACAACATGAAAATATCAACACCAAGATAACTAGCCATATAAAAGCACTCTCGGTGAGTCTGATCTTAATACATAGCACTTCAATTGACGTACAGAAAATGAAGCTTCGACGCCTAGTTCTAAGTGTGTTACTAACTTACAAACTGTTACCTACCGGCAGATAAGCAAATGCTTTATCTGATATCTATCTTAAATCCCATGTCATCCCGTGCTGCACATCTTCGTCTTTGAGATAACAGATAGGACCTATCGTGCTTGGAAATATGAGTCTCCAGCTGATGACGGGCATCTGTAAACAAAAAAACTAAACAACAACTGAACGATTGTGCCAGGCATTGGTATTACATTTCAGTCATTATTATATTAAATATCACATGTTGTTTTCTTTGGAATGTCGTCAATAAAATAACGCCACTCTACGCTTGATTTGTATTTGTTTGTATGGTGTTTTATCCAATGACGTTGCAGTCTGTTTTTTATTGCTTGTTTATTTGTTTTTAAAGAAAAACATTTTTTTTAACCCTTTCACCGCCAACGTCACATTTTAGCACCACAGTGATTTAACACCTATATCACTAAAAAGGCATCAAATTGGGGTCTATTATCCAAAGACCCCATTGTCTTAGTTTGGGGAAGGAAGGATAGACCTTGTTTTATATATGTCACAGAAGAATCCCCAATACTGCAGATGGATTTTGTTCTCTACCCAGGTCAATTTAATGGACATTTTGGGCTGAAATATGGCTGGCGGTGAAAGGGTTAAATACACGCACAGACGCGCGTTTCTATTCTAACACACTCTCGAACTGCAAACGTACCATAACCATCAGCCTTACAAAAGAGAGTTGAGCCTGGAACATACAAACACTACAGAGATAACATGGCCGGATCTGGGGGGGGGGGGGTCCTGGTTTCCAGATAACCCCCTATGCCCCAAGCATATACCTTAGACAAGGGTAAAAAGTAAGAAAATGTATCATATATTTTTGTCTTAATAATCACTAAATTGTAAAACTTTCCAGGGCCTTTGCCCCCTGGACCCTCAAAACGGCATTGCCCCTTAACCCGGAACCTATGCAGCTCCCTGGATCCCCGGCGGACCCCCCCCCCCCCCCCTTTTACGAATCGCTTGGTCCGGCCCTGGATAAGAATCCCATTAGACACCCCCTGACGTACGCGGTCAACCTCTCGTTTCCCACGTATAAGAAAACGCTTCTCACAAGCACACGGGTCTTGGTGGACACGTTTCAATCGACGCAAAGTTCTGATAATATTATTTATATCCCCCGTAGCCTACCTGAATACCACCGCAGAGTCCTACCCTGCTAGAGAGCCGACAGGGACTTCAAAGAGCGGGGACACCTTCACGAGATCGTCGCTGCGGGTCGTTGGCTGATAACCACACTTTGGGCAGACAACTTACACTGATATCAGAAAGCCCCCCTACTACTACTACTACTACTACTACTACTACTACTACTACTACTACTACTACTACTACTACTACTACTACTACTACTACTGAAGTGCCTGCTACAACACATACGATTCGGATCTGAATACGATGCGATTTTGACGACGTGAGTCATGATGCGCGTGAAATTCATGGAGTATAGTGAGTATAGTGAACGAAAATGGATGAATTATTTTGTAGACTGAAGTATTCCACGTGAATCACGACTCACGTGACCCAATCGCATCGCGTCCCCATACGATTTTACGCGTGTGTGGCGCCGGCTTCATACATACTAGTCCGCCCTGTCTTCTCACAAACGATTGTGGCCTGAGATTTACGAGCGTGAGAGAGTTGTATTGGAAGGACATGGGTGGGCCACACCTAATAAAGGGGATAGTTGGAGAGACAAGGAATGCTGGCGTGGACGTCTTTGGTGCTTCACTCGTTTATCTTCTGTTAGTAGTATTCAATAGCAAAATAGGCAGATCAGAAGAAAACGTATTGTCAGCAAAAAGAGAAGTGTTACCTGAAGAAGTTATTTGATGAGCAAACTCTCAGTTCGCCGCTGTGCTTTCCATGCTGGTTTTGGATGTTCGCTTTCACATACGGCCATTTTTATTTGTTTTGATTAAAGCAAAATGTATGTGTTTTCATTTAGCAATATGTCTACTCGCCTGTGTATATTTTGCACGTCTATGTGAAATAACTGTGCAGCGTGTCATTTCTCTCTGCTAGTTTTGAAATCGCCATTGAACATTTTGCAGAATACGTAGCATATCAATGTAAAATAGTCCAGTGGAGATTTTGTAGGGCGCCTAAGTTGTGCGCATACTGATAATTTTGAAGCATATTTTAAAGGAATGCAAGTGTAAAATTTCTTCGAACAAATTATCAATCTGGCACACAATTTAGCGAAAGGAAAAGCTGTTTCTTTGCTACACTAAATTTGTACCTTCTTTCCCCTATTACGCCGTAGGTTATGTTTCAAACAAATGAATTCGCATTGATTCTGCCTTTTTCTGAGCAATTGAATCCATCTTCAAGAGCTAGACAATGGAAATTATCAGTAACACTGAACAGTTTATTCAAATAGGCCATAAGCCCCTTACGAAGGGGAGGAATGTTGACCACAAAAAACACATAAGAAAGAAAAACAATTTGGCCTATATGCCATAATTATATCTAAATTCACATCAATATTTCATTGCAGACCATAAAACAATTTGGCCTATATGCCATAATTATATCTAAATTCACATCAATATTTCATTGCAGACCATCGAACAATTTTTCCACATTATTTGGTACAAATAGTATAGCTAGATGTTTTAGAACGTTTTCATTATTTTTATGCAAGCAAAGATTCCATCTTATAAGCACAAGGGTTAACATAATAAACAGGTAAGATGAATAGTTCTCTCAGGTCATCAAGAATAGGACAATATAAAAGAGCATGAATCTCATTTTTAGGTACTCTCCCACAACAACTCAGATTTTGTTCCAAAAAATATCAGTATCACTGCTAGGTGATTGGTATCGTAATCAACTTTGGTGGAGGGGAGTTAATTAGAAAGAGAGTATTCACCCTTTGTTCAATTTCGTTATCTCCTCTCTTGGCCTCACTATTTCATTCTTTGATAACCAAACTTCCTTTCGAGGCTTACCAGTTTGTTCTGTGTTGTGTGTTGTTTATGTGTAACATATTCAAGGTTAGAAGGCTATGCCACTCTTGGATAGATGTTGATTTGTTTGTATGTTGTCCTCTCCACCATTGTTGATGTGTACTGTGTGGGTGTTGGGTCATAAAGGCGAACTTGGCACATTTGTTTTTAAAGAATGATGCTTTGTTTGTCTCACTTTGGTTCTGACCCACGCACTGCTAGGTGATTGGTATCGTAATCAACTTTTGTGGAGGGGAGTTAATTAGAAAGAGAGTATTCACCCTTTGTTCAATTTAGAATATTAGTAAGTTTGGATTTCACTGCTTCACCCCGTAACCAAGATTCAGCAAAGAAAGTGTAGGATATGTTCTAGTTCATTAGGGGGAAAACATAATGTTGCGTCTTATTGGGGTCTGCAACGAACACCTTTTGCAAGAGTGAATGCCCTTGGTGGGTGGGAGAAGATGGTTCAGTACTGACCAAACAGGGGGATAACTCTCGCCAATAACCCTATTTGATGCCACTAAATCGCTGCCTTTCGCAAGAGTGAATGCCCTTGTCAGTACTGACCAGCAAGGGCATCACTCTCACTGTCAAGGGCGTTAATAACCCTAGTTGCAGAGGCCTTAGGCCTACCACAAAATTCTCGTTTAAAAATTATACAAACTTTCCAGACCAAAAAAAATCTTTAAGAAATATAAAAACTATATTTTTTAAAGAGACTGTACCTCCAACTCCCCCCCCCCTCCCCCACCTCCCCCCATGGAAAATGAAAAACAAATAGTATGTCAGACGAAGATTGCCTGAAGGTCCATGCGTTCATTGTTATATTAGACTTGCATGGGTATTATATTAAAAAAAATTAAACTGAATATACAGGCTTTTTGGTATTATCATTTTTGGTATTCTTCTTCTTCTGCGTTCCAGGCCCAAAGGCCATAATGGGTAAGGTACGTATGTGTCCGTTTTCAGTTTTCACTGGTCTCCCCGCTGCGTACAGCCGACACATTCCGATTTTGGAAGAGCTCAAAGAAGAAAAATTATTTGGAAGATTTTTTTGGGGAAAAAGGCAGGAGAATGGGCCAATAAGTCAGAAAGATAGTAGATGACAGCAAGCAAAGGAAAAAGGCAGAGTCAAAGAGAGTGGCAGAGGAAGTTACAAGCACAGAATTTCCAGAAGGTGGGAGAACTATTTTTACGAAAGACCCCCAGTATCCCCACGGGGGTGGTATTACCAGTGAACTGGGAGTGACTGTTCCATAATTATTCTTATTATGCCTACTGTCAGTACTGTCTCTGCATATCTCCATCTGTCTGTCTGTCTGTCACTATTTCAGTCTGTCTCGTTTATTTCTATGTGCTGGCCTGTCTTTTCAGCTTCGTATATCTTTCTGGATTTTTTTCCCTTGATATTCTCTTTATTCATGCAAATGTATATATATGCATCCAGTGTATATTGTGAGTAGTGTGTGTATTGTGTGTGCGTATACATGCGTATAAATATGTATGCGTGAGTATGAGAGTGTGTGCATGGATAGGCCTAATTTTTTTTTTTAACTGTTTATCATAATGTGCGTGTGTGTGACTTCCTGCGGATGCAGGCCTGTGTATATGTTCATGTGTATAAGTATGATAATATAAATGTACCTGTACACACGTAGCATACAAATGTGAATGAGAACGACACAACCATTTTGCATTTTCACCCCTCTGATCTCAATAAAATAGCAAGCCTAAAGTTCAAAGCTGTAAATAGGCCACAGAGAGTGAGCTATTAGTATGGGGGACAAAGATCGGATTCTGTTGGTCTTTGCCTTACAGGGGTATCAGAAAGGATTCAGCTAATGACTCAACAAGGTTTGATCTCTTTCTTTACCACATATCCTGTCGCTTGTCTTCAAAAGAGATGAGCTTCTCTCTCTCTCTCTCTCTCTCTCTCTCTCTCTCTCTCTCTCTCTCTCTCTCACACATCACACACACACACACACACACACATATATATATATATATACACACACACACACGCACACACACACACACAAAACACGGAACGAACATCTGATAACACCTAGACTACTTTACGGCAGATTCACGACACTCTTTCGTGCCGGAGCCCAGAAAAAAACGACAGTTCAAAAGGAGAAGGGATTACGATATTGTGGGCTTCAATCGTACCTAGAAAAGAGGTGTAAATTATCGCCCCTTGAGCCGCTTTGTCACCTTTGAGCACAGTCTCAACGCTGGCCGCGGCACTCGCTATCTACTGACAAAACGGAAAGTTTTGTTACATCATTCATTCAGATAACTACATGCTAGTGGGCTATGGATTGGACAGAGCAACAGAACCTACTTTTGAGTACAAAAAGTCCTGTCTTATCTTTCTAAAAGTTCAATAATAAAACGAAGGTGTGGGTAAAAGTGTGAGTGGGTAAGGAAGTAGCTTCAGTTTAATGGCTGTACTCCAAGTTGTTGGACTAAAATATGAGACGGAAGCCCGTTTTTGTTTACCATTTTTAAAAAAACAAAAAAACTTGTTTTTGCGAACCCAACTATTAGGCCTACTTTTATCCCCAACGGATCTTAGCAGTAATTAGAAAATTCTCTCTCTCTCTCTCTCTCTCTCTCTCTCTCTCTCTCTCTCTCTCTCTCTCTCTCTCTCTCTCGTCTCTCTCTCTCTCTCTCTCTCTCTCTCTCTCTCTCTCTCTCTCTCTCTCTCTCTCTCTCTCTCTCTCTCTCCGTCTCTCTCTCTCTCTCCCTCTCTCTCTCTCTCTCTCTCTCTCTCTCTCTCTCTCTCTCTCTCTCTCTCTCTCTCTCTCTCTCTCTCTCCCCCCCCCCCATACTCCTCGATTTTCAGAGACCTTTCAAGGAAGTCAACAATCTCTCTCTGGATCTCTCTCTCTCTCTCTCTCTCTCTCTCTCTCTAAACTCTCTCTCTCTCCTCTCTCTCTCTCTCTCTATATCTTCTATCTATCTATCTATCTATATATCTCCTTATATATATACTATATATATATATATATATTATCTCCCTCCCCCCCTCTCTCTCTCCCTCTCTCTCTCTCTCTCCTCTCTCTCTCTCTCTCTCTCTCAGGGGGGAATAAAGAGACCTTTCAAGGAAGTCAACAGTCACTCTTGGATCACATAGACGACACGAATCAAAGACGGGGGGTACCAAAGAAACTTCCCAGTGTTGACACAGAGTGAGAGAGAGAGAGAGAGAGAGAGAGAGAGAGAGGAGAGAGAGAGAGAGAGAGAGAGAGAGAGAGAGAGGGGGGGGGGAGGGGGGAGACAGAGAAACTTCAGAAACTTTAGTTTATAAGAATGCGAATTTATAGGAGACAGACAGACACAGAGAGAGAGGGGGGGGGGGGGCTCGACACAGGACACTGTTTATTGAATAGGCCATAGCCCAGAGAGAGAGAGAGAGAGAGAGAGAGAGAGAGAGAGAGAGAGAGAGAGAGAGAGAGAGAGAGAGAGAGAGAGAGAGAGAGAGAGGCTCGACACAGGACTGTTTACTGAATAGGCCATAGCCCAAATAGAGAGAGAGAGAGAGAAGAGAGAGAGAGAGAGAGAGAGAGAGAGAGAGAGAGAGAGAGAGAGGACTGTTTATTGAATAGGCCATAGCCCACACAGAGAGAGAGAGGAGAGAGAGAGATGAGAGAGAGAGAGACGAGAGAGAGAGAGAGAGAGAGAGAGAGAGAGAGAGAAGCATAGTGTACTTGTTCAAGCACTTAAGGGCCCATAGGCAAGGGGTAAGTATAGACAAGTCTAATATTTGTCGGCGGCTCCCTCGAAAATGTACTCTGCGCCCCGCGGCGGCTTGGGCAAACTTTATTTAAAACACTAATAATATGGAAAAGAATATATTGCAAAGAGGCCGGGGCAGACGGGCAAACAGAACACGATAGAGGCGGAGACTGAGAGAGAGAGAGAGAGAGAGAGAGAGAGAGAGAGAGAGAGAGAGAGAGAGAGAGAGAGAGAGAGAGAGAGAGAGAGAGAGAGAGAGAGAGAGAGAGAGAGAGAGAGAGAGAGAGAGAGAGAGAGAGAGAGAGAGAGAGAGAGAGAGAGAGATCAGACATACAGGAAGGTAGCCAGCCATGCAGACATTTAAGATGAAATCAAACTCAGGACCACTGTGAAAAGACGCAAAATTGTCAAAATTATCAAACAAAACAAAAAAGCGAACTGAACTTTGCGATTGGTGTGTGTGTGTGTGTGTGTGTGTGTGTGTGTGTGTGTGTGTGTGTGTGTGTCTGTGTATCGATTATCTTAAAAACTACTGTTTGGACTTTGATTAAAATTGGCAGAGCCGTAGACAGCTTGAAAAGGAAGCTTCCGTTCGTTAATCAACACCGTGCTGACCTTGACCATGAAGTTTGACCTTGAAAACCGAAATTTCCTTCTTTGGGCTATGTAATTTCCCCCCAGCTTTATTTCGTGAACTAGTGACCAGAATCGCTTCAAATTTTGTGTGGTGGTGTACCATGGTGCAAGGAAGTTTGTATAACAGTTCAGCTGTATCTCGTGAACTACTGAACAGAATCGCTTCAAATCTTGGGCTATGTATTTTATGCATTCTGTAAGGGTGGAAAGTGGTGTGCTTATTGGGGGGGGGGGGGGGGGGGAGGACGTAACTCGGTGTAAGGAATTTGTATAAAAGTTCAGCTGTATCTCGTGAACTACTGAACAGAATCGCTTCAAATTTTGGGCTATGTATTTTATGCGTTCTGTAAGGGTGGAAAGTGGTGTGTTTATTGGGGGGGGAGGACATAACTCTGGCCGGGTTTGCATTGTCACAATGCGTTGCTGCCGCTCGGCGATGCCCTTGTTCTTTTCTTTTTATCAGACCAGCACCTTTGAAAAAAAAAAAAAGACATTATTGGGGCCTGTGATATGATGCAAAGAAGACAAATAGAAACATCGAGGTTTTTTTGTGGGTTTTTTTTTTAGTACAAAGACTGTCAGAGAAAGGCTTAAAAAGTTCTCCAGCAACGTTTTCCTTGGAACAGCGATCACATTGTGGCTTGTCCGTCCATCCATACCCCCCTTCTTTCTCTCCCAAGCTCAAACATCAAGTCTTCATCTCCCGATCCTCAGACACAGGGGACAAATGGAGTCCCCCCTGAATCGCTCTTTATTGAGGGAGAAGCCAGTAGCGAGCGGAAGAGGTAACCTCCTTCCCATTTCTTCTTTTTCCCCCTTCTTCTTCCTTCTCCTACCCTTCTACAAGATCAAGTCCTGAAGAGTCGGCCCCCCGTCCAAAGCCCCAACAAGATTAGCCGCGGCTTGGCCCATTGTTTAAGGGCGAACAGGGAGGAAAAGCATCCGATCTCGAGCTCATTTGCATAAAGATTCCATTTGATATGGCAGGAGGAGGAGGAATTAGCAGCGAGATTGTCGAGGTCTGGGGACGGGCCCACGGATGGCCCTGAATGGCTCACACGCGGTAGTAGTAGTAGTAGTAGTAGTAGTAGTAGACAGCTTCAGCGGGGCGAAGGGGGAGGCAACTGCTTGTTTTTCTACCATCTGCTGGCAACAAAAGCCTCCGCGATACAGACCGTGCTCGCATTCAGCTTTTTAGTTGCCGCGATACCTCCGTACTAGTCTTAAAAGAAGAAAGAAAGAAAGAAAAAAAAGGAAAAAGCTGCGAGAGATGGGGTGGAATGGGTTGAGGTTTTCGAGGGAGGAAGAAATCATTTGATCATTACAGACTCTTCACTCTTCCCGCGGTGGTAGTCGAGGGAGACAGAGGGCCTTTCAGAGACGGCGGGGACAGAGGCAAGGGCAGCTCGCGGGTCCCGTGACACGAGAGACCCCAGTGTTGTCATTTAACCCCGCGCCACATTAATATTCTGGGGGTCGGGGCCCCGCCAATCTGCAGGCCGCCATCTTGTTTACACAAGCCCCGGCCGCCATTGTGCTTCCTGTTTGCCCGCCATTGTGGCCCGTCCCGCAAGGGACAGCACTCGGGCTGAAAAGCCAAGGCTGGTGGAAGGTGGACCCCGTTGTATTTACCTACACGTGGGAGCAAACTTGTTGGAGCCCTTGTAAAGTGGAGAGGTCGCCAACGTTTAAGTTTATAAGACGGCGATTAAGGAATTATTGGGGAAGACCCGGTGGTGGTGGACCGCTCGTCGTAAGAGCTGGCATCGTCCCGCTTGGAGTGCTAGACAATGGCTGGCACACTCGACGCCCCGAGCTGAAGGCTGGAGGCAAGGGCTTCACACCTACACGTGTTCCTCTCCTGTTCAAGGAGCTCCTCTACTGTTGGCTATTGTCATCCCGTGATTGTCTTTCTTTCTTCTGTGTGCCTCTTTATACTCGCCTCGGAGGACTCTTTGGTACATCTTCACGATGCCTTAGCGTCAAAACAGACTATCTCCAGACAGTCCATTGGCTTATTTTGGAACTTATTACAAAAACTAATAACCTGTGTTAAAAACAGACTGAAGAAATATGAATGGCATAATCCCCAGTTTATATTATTAGTAGTGTTTTTTTAATACAAGTTATTTGTTTTCGCTAGAAGTTCAATAATAAGCCACTGGACTATATGGATATGCTCCGTTTTGATTCTAAGGCATCGTTCAGAGCTCCAAGGGCTAGGTCTCTGAAGATGACTCTTCTAGCCTATGACAATGTAGGCTTGCATTTAACCCTTTCACCGCCAACGTCGCATTTTTGCACCACAATGATTCAACACCCATGTCACTAAAAGGCATCAAATCAGGGTCTGTTATCCAACGACCCTGTTCTCTTCATTTTGGGGGGTGGGGATAGGCCTTACTTTAAACATGTCACAGAGGAATCCCCTATATTATAGAGATTGTTTTTCTCTACCCAGGTAAGTTTAATGGAAAGTTTGTGCGGAAAAATGGCTGACGCTGAAAGGGTTAAGGAAACATGCAAATTGGGTTTTGTTACGCACACATTGCTGTTGTAACCGTGGCTTCTGTCGCAAAAGCTAGTTTATAAGGAAAACAACAGAAAATGGAGATAACGAGGTTCGAGCCGGGGGAAACAACAATGGGAATCTTAAAAAAATAGCAATGGAACTTTCGGCTCATTGGCACATCAAGTTTTAAGTTGCCTCGAGTGATTTAAATTCTTTATTAGAAATAGCCATTTAAGACATACAAGATGCCATATAGCGTCAACAGCAAAAGTACACGAATTTTGATCATTAATTTTTGGTGAATAAAGCAGTACGATTGGCAAGCTCAAATGCTGCAGGAACAGGTGTACTCCGATCGGTAAATGACAATGCAAACGGGTTACCTAGGACAAAGAGGTGGGTGAGAGATGGACACTGGACACAGATCAGACAGACAGATAGGGACACAGACAGGTGACGGACAGACAAGCAGGCAGGCAGTGCGTGAGCCTGCATCGCTCACCACCCTGATAATTCACTGATTAAGACCGATCACTGATGGATCCCACACACTCTATCACTGTTGTCTGCTGCGGGTTCCTCTCTACCCATGGCGATATCCCAACAACAACTGATCTGTACGGCCACACAACGGGACGAAAAGCTAACAATCTTCGAAATGCTTCTTTTTTTAAATTATAAATATAAAATTGTAATTTGTTTATTGGAATCTAGCGCGCGCGCGCGCGCGCGTGTGTGTGTGTGTAGAGAAGAGAGAGAGAGAGAGAGAGAGAGAGAGAGAGAGAGAGAGAGAGAGAGAGAGAGAGAGAGAGAGAGAGAGAGAGAGAGAGAGAGAGAGAGGAGAGAGAGAGAGAGAGAGAGAGAGAGAGAGAGAGAGAGAGAGAGAGAGAGAGAGAGAGAGAGAGAGAGAGAGAGAGAGACTTTGTTTAATGACATTAGCCAGATACAGCTTTCGTATCATGGGGGTTTGTACAACGCCATCATCATTTCGTGCAACTTTTTCTTGCAAAACAAATGAAGCATACACAAAAATAATGATCAAGAACAGAAGATTTAGAACTAAGAGAGAGAGAGAGAGAGAGAGAGAGAGAGAGAGAGAGAGAGAGAGAGAGAGAGAGAGAGAGAGAGAGAGAGAGAGAGAGAGAGAGAGAGAGAGAGAGAGAGAGAGAGAGAGAGAACTGCTTAAGGCAACTCTTTGCAGAAAGCTCAAGTCCTTCCCCAAGACAATTTTCATAAAACTTACATGACAGATTTGTACTGAAGTACACTTTTGCGTACATTCAACAGTTTCCTCTTCCGAGAAAAACTCGTGGTTTTGACAAACAAGGGTCACCATGCCATGAAAAACCAGGCCCTGTCTGAATTCTAAACGAACACTTAATCCGGTGATATCCTGCCCCCAACCGCTGTTGACAGAAAGAATCAGCCGTGTGTGTACCGCCAGCGCCGGAACTGCCGACGACGCCATCTTGATTCGCTCCCTTGTCTGTCCCCCAGCTAGCAGCAAACAAACATGGTCGCCAGGCGGGAGTGAGTGGGTTCAATTCTGCGATCGAATTACAGCGGTTTTTAGAATCGGTTGAGTATGGATAGATAATTGGGAATGGAGAGGGAAGGGAGGGGAGGAAGAAAGAAAGTGAGAAAAACGGGAGAGCAAGGACTCATCTATACCTTTATAATAGAATTCGTGGCGTGTCTGTGTGCTGTTGGACGCTAATATCACCACCAGAGTGAGAGAGAGAGAGAGAGAGAGAGAGAGAGAGAGAGAGAGAGAGAGAGAGTCTGTGTGTCCACTTTAAAGTGCCCATAGTTTCAAAACCATTGGCGTTAGACCCCTATAATATTCAATAATTATTGGCATCACCGCGGAAATGCCGCGGGAAGACATTTTGAAGGGGCCAATAGCACAGTGAGAGTGAGAGCTGAGGGGGGCCTTTGAAAACAAGTGCCCATAGTTTGAAAAGCGTTGGCGTTGTATGATGTATTAGGGCTATATCTGTGCGTTTGGTGTCCGGTCGGAGGAACTGACAGACGAAACAAACACACTGATTCCCGCCAATTCAACTCAGGAACTTCTTCTTCTTCTTCTTCTTCTTCTGCGTTCACACGCCATATGGCCATAATGGGTAAGGTACGTATGTGTCCGGTTTTCAGTTTTTACTGGTCTCCCCGCTGCGGCCGTACAGCCGACACATTCCGATTTCTGAGGAGCTCAAAGGAGAAAAATTATTAGGATTTTTTTTTAAGGCAGGAGAATGGGCCAGTAAGTCAGAAAGATAGTAGATGATAGAAAGCAAAGGAAAAAGGCAGAGTCAAAGAGGGTGGCAGATTAGGGGAAATTACAAGCACAGAATTTCTAGAAGGTGGGGGAACCATTATTTTTACAAAAGACCCCCCCCCCCCCCGGTATCCCCACGGGGACACTCGGGAACTAATAATCCTTGGAATTTGCATCGGAGGCTTTCAGAGCACTACTGCATTGTGAAATTAGTGAAAAGGGATCGGAGTGGCAAAGAGCGAGCGAGCACCGAACAAGTTAATTGCGCTTAAAGCACGTGCAACCAGGCAGTAAACCGACCCGACCAGCCTCATCAATTTGCCGTGTGAAAAATGGTTGGAAAGTGGCAAGATGGAAGAACGCTGAACTGAACGAGAGCGTGCAAATGTAATGACTGCCTCGTTTGTTATTGTGCGTATCAAAATTGTACATGGGTTGGTTTTATTCTCTTCAACCTGTTTGTTTCATATATATATATACAATGAAGGGGGGGGGGGGGGGGGGGGGGGGGGCTCTGTCAATGATAATCGCACTTAATTGTTCCTGTTTTGTGAAGCTGACGCGTGTATTGACGATTGTATTTAGTTGGTGTATCTGCTCGCTCTCTCTCTCTCTCTCTCTCTCTCTCTCTCTCTCTCTCTCTCTCTCTCTCTCTCTCTCTCTCTCTCTCTCTCTCTCTCTCTCTCTCTCTCTCTCTCTCTCTCTCTCTCTCTCTCTCTCTCTCTCCTCTCTCTCTCTCTCTCTCTCTCTCTCTCTCTCTCTCTCTCTCTCTCTCTCTCTCTCTCTCTCTCTCTCTCTCTCTCTCTCTCTCTCTCTCTCTCTCTCTCTCTCTCTCTCTCTCTCTCTCTCTCTCTCTCTCTCTCTCTCTCTCTCTCTCTCTCTCTCTCTCTCTCTCTCTCTCTCTGTTTGAGTGTGATTTGTACATCTCTCTACGCCCTCGCCCCACCCCTCTTTTTGCTCACTGAGAAACAAGCAGGGAAACAGACACGCAGAGACAGGGGCTGAAACAAAGACAGACAAAATGACAAAGAGGGGACAGAGATGAAGACGGAATTAAACAAAGACGTAGCTAGGATTTTTTCTTCTTTTTTTTTTAAAAAGAAAATAACTTGAGACGTCAAAGCCACATAAACGTATTTCCAGTTCAGTAGTAAACTTCACTTGCGGTACGTTTTTATGGCGTGCAATTTCGGTAAGCTGACATCACCATCAGAGACCATTCTGCAAATTTTAATTGTGATCGGCTCGGTATCTTGAACAATAATAATTGTCATGAAATTTCAGACTCACCATGAATGTACTTATGCGGTTTGCCATTTTGGTGACACTGATATAACGGCTTCATTCATTTTTCATGACGAAGGGAACACTCTGCCAAATTTCAAATTTCGCTATGATTGGTTCAGTAGTTTTGGCTCCGATGAGTGGAACACTTTTTTGCGTGCAGAGAGAGAGAGAGAGAGAGAGAGAGAGAGAGAGAGAGAGAGAGAGAGAGAGAGAGAGAGAGAGAGAGAGAGAGAGAGAGAGAGACAGACAGAGAGAGACAGACCTATAGACAGACAGACATATGTGTCTATGACCGAGAGGACGTAAAGCATCATTTTCATCAGTCATTCAGACATGCAGACAGACAGGCAGACAAACAGACAACAGAGACAGAGACAACAAAGATCGACCATGGACAGCGGTAATTACCGTGCCGCACGTGCAGAGAGAGGCATGTAACCCAACACGGGTAGCAGTATAGTGAAATTCAACGGAAAACGAAAGAGATTACACACTACAGGAAGCATGACTGTGGCTGGAAATTGTACCAACGATCTCTGACAAAACATGACATGTTGTGCTTCTGCTTTGTTTGAAACAGGCCCGTTTTCATTTGCTTAACTCCGTAATAACTCGTCCGATTTTGTACCAGGTGAAACTATGCTAAAAACAAATTTGGAAGAAGGACTATACCCCACAGGGCTTACAAAAGAATTATTTGATTTGTTGAATTTGCGTTCGTTTCTTTTATTGTTCTATAATGTCAGAGTTGAATTTATTGTATGCGTATCTACTGGCAACGAAAATAACAGTTGAATTTCATCCATTTAAACTTGACCTTTAGTCATTGCTCATCTAGGCAGTACCCATTACAGGTGGCGGTACCATAGCAGATGAGGTTTAATTAACCGAGGCGTGGTTACCGCTACACCTATCTGCATTGTTAAAAAATCGGGGCTTTACTGGTGTTGCACTGCCTCCGGGCATTGCCTCCAGTATTGTTCCCACCATCTTTGTATTTACAAATGTCCCATATATGTGTCTGTTCCAGACCGAGAGGACGTAAAACACTATTGTTCGTTTCTTGACCTTTAGTACTTACTGCAGCTCGAAATTTCCTTTAATTTAAGGTCAACTCCTTAAGTGTCTGTATCTCTCGTAGTCCTACCTGACTGACTCAGGGAAGTACTTCAGGAAGATGCGTGACTATGTTGTGTCTGACAAAATGGTAACTTCACAAAAGTCATATATTCACTTGCCAATGGCCTACTTCGTAAGTAATACTGACTGGGGGACCTTTTTTCCCTTTAGCTAAATATCTATGTCGTTTCAAACTTTGTGAGGTTTGGAGGATCTGCAATTAACTACCCTTAGCTTCTCAGTATGGACCTATGCTTTGACACGAATTAGGAATGCTCATTAGTTTGGAGTAGAGTACCTTTATTCTAATTAAGGTACTCTGGTTTGGAGGGCAGGGTTTCCCCATAAAAGACGACACTAAGTCTTACCTTGTCAACTGCTTCGAGAAGCTTCACACATGATAGAAAATGTCGCTTGCATCTGTTGCATCTGTGGTCTCGAGCCTTTATTTGGTAGTTGATACTATATAGTCACAGAGGCGTATCTGTGAAATTCGGGTTGCTCCCCCATCCGGAGAGAGCGTCGCAGCCAGAAGCGCGCCACCCATTTTTTAAAAACACTTTTGCATTCGACGTTTGTGTGACTGATGAGGAAGGAAAGGGGGGGGTGTGTAAATTTTGACCAAATGACAACTTTTTCGTTGCCACTGGGTTTAACGAGTGTTAAGTGCATGGGTACACGGGATCTCGGTTTATCGTCTCATCCGAAAGACTCCACGTTCAGACCGTAAGGCCTAGTGCAGAGTGAGAGAAAATATCCACTGTACCCAGGTTCGAACTCGGGTTTATTGTATACGAGGCGTACGCGTTACCTCTGTGGCTCTCTACACTTATGTCCGACAAACAAGGACAAAAAGTGTGCAGGCTATTTGTAATGCACAATTCGAACATGGAATCATTAATTTGACCAGTTTTTATCCAGAAATGATGTTCGAAATGTATTTTTACAGTTCACATCCCGTTTCCAAAACTCAGCCAATTAACTGAAACTGTTATTGTCAAATGAGCTATTTAGGCAGAGTCACGGTCCTTGGCCATTCGCATCAGAGACGTTTAAAGGCAGTTTCTTAGCAACAGGAAACTCACTCTCTCTCTCTTTCTTTCTCTTTCTTTCTGTCTCTCTCACCCGCATGCGGCAAAAATAGATTTATACCTTCTACTATATTTTACAAAGCGAAGTAAAATAAGCCACTAGAGTGATCTCCTGTGGGGCGACCAGAAGCGCTCAATTTGAAGTAAAAATATATCTTATTGTATTAGATAACCCCTTTCTTAGAAGGACGAACAGCAAGGGAAGGAAGTAACATTGAAGATTGAAATGACTGAAGGGGAGATATTAAGAGTCAAGTGGGGTTGGGGGAGGCCTGACTGAGATACTGTTTTATCGTCGACCATCAGTTATTTCAATGACAAAAAAGACGCTGCCAGTTTAGAGACTGGAACACTGGCGCCCGGGAAAGAAAGTTCTGGTACCAACTGCTCCATCTGCCGGGGTGTTCTCGCAGCTTTTTGGGGGGTACGACTAGGTCACGTTTTAAATTCTTTTTTCTTATTTTTTATTTTTTATTTTTGGACTCTTTGCTTCCTCTTATCTTTCTTCATTTCAGCTAACTCCCAGTCTGATCCCCAACCCTCTCCGCTCTAGTCTTCCAAGGTCCCCCCCTTCTGATCCTATTGTTCTGCTCTCTCAAAGTCCTGTTATTAGTTCCCCAGCGAAGCTTCGGGAAGTATTGTTTTTGTTTCATCCGTCCGTCCGTCCGACCGCGTTTTCTTGAAACCCGTTCGGTCTATTTCAATTACTTTCAGTGTACAACTTTCACGATATCAACTCTGTCGATTGATTACTTTAGTTTTATTTCAAAGTCAAGGTCATGCTGATTAAGGAGTTCAAACCCCAAAACACTTCATCGCTAATATCTGGCGAAGTTTTGCACGTATTTCAATGCGTTTTTTCTTCACAGCATTTTCTGATAAAAGGGCTCTGACATTATAACCATGAATTTGTCTGTGCGCTCATGCGCGTGAATCATGGGGTTCCAACCACTGCCAATCTCCATTACTGTAGGGGGCACATCTCATTATATCTAACTATACTATATAGCTACGGACGTCCACGTGCACGTTCCAACCCCAAGGCTGTATCTCAAGAACTACTGCATGGAATCGCTTCATCATGGTGCACCACGGTACACAAACGATCCCATACAAAAATAATAACCATGCTGACCTTGGCCTTGAAGATTGGCCTTGAAAACGTAAATTTGGACTTACAATCGTTTGACTTACAATGTTTAAATTTGGCATGCAGATGCATTGGCTTATATGGTAATTTCGAATACTAAGTACAAGAAAGGTCAAGGTCAAGGTCACAACGGTCATAGTCAGAAAAATAGTAGATGAGAGTAAAGTAGAGGAAAGACAGAGAGTCACAGTAATAGATGACGGAAAATTGCTTTCACGGAACTTCCAGAACTGAACTGAAAGAGCCCACGGCTCTTCCACCGGCTGTTTCTTTCGACAACAAGAAGCCCTACCCGCTGGGATGTCCGAGCAGAGACAAGTTTCTGTGACTAGACACTTAATGCAATACAATTGAATACAATTGAATACAATTCAATACAAAAGGAGTCACGAGGTCAGCTAGTCTCGCAATATTGTATCCGCGTGCTTTGGGCGTGAATCGGGAAGCTAAGGCAGACATCACAAGCCAGTTGGAAAACTGTACTCACTCCATTGATTTGTTGCTACCGTTTGACCATTATCGTTATTATTGCTGTGGCAGATGACGCAAAGCCATCCACACCTGCCCTGATTCTCCTATCTGTCCATCCACTGACAGCCAGCGTACGTCTGCTGGACAGAGCATCGTCATAAACGGAACAACAGATAAAGATCAAGGCTGTCCGCCCCCTTAGCGACTCCCATAGATTACCTCCCCTGGACAAGTTATGACAAACTCATAGGTTACTTCCCCTTATTTAATTTTTACGAACACTACTCAGTTGTTGACCACAGGGAGGATGCTACTGTTGATGACTCGTGAAAGAATATTCACCTCCTCCCCCATCCATTCCATCCCCATCCCCACCCTTTCCAACAATGTTTGACTGCAGACGCCATCAGCCACGCCTCCAAAACGCTCTTTTCTTCGCTTACGTCCTTAAAGACCCACCAGATCACGTGTCAAAAATCACGGGTTTCACGTTGTTTTCCCTCTTATAGCTGGAAAGAAATCTTGTTTTGACCAGGTCTCACTACCATACAAATGCCCCCAAACTCAAAGCGATACATCATTTCAAAGAGCAGCCTCAATTTGAACATGGGGGCATTTCTATATGGGTCACAGCTACCCAGAAAAAAAAACAAGGGACTTAATCGTGGCGCGTCAGTGTGTCTTTAAGTTTTTACCCGTCCCCACAATAATGGTTTCTCATCTCTCCATCCTTCCCTCCCTTCTCGTTCCTCTCATTTCATAACACCTCTACTTCTGTCATGCTTGTCATCCCTAGCCTCCTCTCATCCTTTCGTAGCCTCGTTCTCCTCCTCCTCCTCTTCTTCCTTCCTCCATCCCTAGCCTTTTCAAAGGAGTCTGTGGTCTAAAAATGAACGGACCTCTCTAAATCAAACCCCAGGAAGATTGTAAGAATGGTCAATGTCCATACGCAGCACCCCTCCTCTCCACACCCCCCACCCCCCCCCCCCCCCCCCCAACCACACCCATCTTTCTCTCTCAATTCTACAATAAACGATTGACATTCTAAACGTAGAATGGGCGAGACCCACACCATTTAAGATCAATGGATGATGCTGTGATCTCGTTTCGGGTGGGTGGGGGGGGGGGGGGGGTGGAAAGGGTGAGGAGGAGGGGCAAAGCAACTGGCCTTTGGAGGCGTTATATATTTTCCCTACACCTTGCGTGTGTGTGTGTGTGTGTGTGTGTGTGTGTGTGTGTGTGTGTGTGTGTGTGTGTGTGTGTGTGCGTGTGTGTGTGTGTGCGTGCGTGCGTGTGCGTGCGTGCGTGCGTGCGCCCGCGCGTGTATGTGTATGCGTGTGTGTTTGTGCGTGTGTATGCATGTGCGTGCATGCTTGCGTGTGTGTATGCATGTGTGTGTGTGCGTACATGCGCGCGCGCGCGCGTGTGTTAATTTTTCTGTTAGTGTCCTTTTCGCTATTTTCTTGAGCGGTGCTCTTTAAGGTGCTTTACGCCAGATCGTATCATTCCCCGAAGAAACTTTAAGCTTAAGACCCGCCCTAATTAAGGCTTTAAAACGACCCACCACGTCACGTGTATCTTCCCTCTCTCCCTCTAAAAGATCTCTTACCAGCGAGAGAGGGAAAACGCGAGAAAACCGTAATTTTCACTCATTGGACGTGGTAGGTCTTTAAAAACCCGCCATTAAGCACGTGTCCGTGGTATTCGTTTCCAAACAGTTGTGCGATTTTCGCAATACGTACCATCCAATAATAATATGTCAAGTGAACGAAGGAAACAAAACATTTCGGAGGAGTTAGGGATGGGGGGGGGGGGGGGGGGGGGGGGGGGGGGGAAAGAAGCGAAAGGGCGGGGTTGGGCGTTGTTAAAGGATGGGGTTAGAAAATTGGCGAGAGAGAGAGAGACAGAGGGACAGAGGGAGGGATGGAGAGAGAAAAAGAGAGGGGGAAGGGAGGAGGAAGAGAGCTCGCTTCCTACTCGGTACATTTTTGTTGTTGTTGCGCAGAGCGAGAGGATGAGGAGAGAGAGAGAGGGGGGGGGGGAGAGAGAGAGAGAGAGAGAGAGAGAGAGAGAGAGAGAGAGAGAGAGAGAGAGAGAGAGAGAGAGAAGAGAGAGAGAGAGAGAGAGAGAGAGAGAGAGAGAGAGAGAGAGAGAGAGAGAGAGAGAGAGAGAGAGTATAAAAGACAGAATGGCCGGAAAGTGTTCCCATTGATGACTAGCGCTGTCATCAGCTTTCGCTAACGGTTAAGGACAGAGGATAGAACAAGAACAAGAGGTTGGGGGGGGGGGGGGGGGGGGGAGAGAGAGAGAGTGTGGCCGTTTTTGATTACCCCGCCACTTAGGGCAGCCACACTCCGTCTTCGGGGGAAATTTTACCAGTGTCATTTTGTTTCATTTTGGCGAAGATCTGAGAGAGAGAGAGAGAGAGAGAGAGAGAGAGAGAGAGAGAGAGAGAGAGAGAGAGAGAGAGAGAGAGAGAGAGAGAGAGAGGGCGGTGGTCGGTGGTCGGTGGTTGTAGTACTGTAGTAGCAGTGTCACAGACAGGTCTGTGGGAATAAAATGAAATCGAAAGTCTAGAGCAGTGAAAAGAGGGGTGGGGGTGGTGTGTGGATGGAGTGACATACCGTTTCCCAGTTCGTCTTTCCCGTTACACCCTAGGATCGGGGGGAAACCACTCATTTGTGAGTGTGTTTTCCCCCCCAACAAGCGTTGAGTCCCAATAAGGTTACAATTCACCTGGTTTTACCAGTGTTTGTTGTTGACGTACCCTGGCTAAAAGACTCCAGGGATCACCCCAACTTGAACACTGTGGTACAAATGCATCCGCTACGGACGAGAGCATTACGTGTGTGACCGTTTCTGATTACCCCGCCACGTAGGGCAGCCACACTCCGTCTTCGGGGGACATTTTGCCAGTGTCATTTTGTTTCATTTTGGCGAAGATCTAAGAAAGACAAGGTGAATTCTCCGTTTATTCCTTCACTCACTCACTCTCTCTCTCTCTCTCTCTCTCTCTCTCTCTCTCTCTCTCTCTCTCTCTCTCTCTCTCTCTCTCTCTCTCTCTCTCTCTCTCTCCATCTCATTCTCTTTAAGTCTGTTCTTTTTGTCTGCACATACTCGCACGCGCGCGTGCGCGCACACACACACATGCTCATGCATGCAGGGGCGCGCGCACACACACAGAGGCACACACACAGAGGCACACACACACACACACACACACACACACACATACTCCACGTCGCATCAAAAAGGGCGTATTAATACACTGGCCATTTGACTACAAATCCATAAGTTAAAATGGCACCAAGTACCGTATTCTGCGGAATACAAGGCGCTTCTAATTATAAGGCGTGGGACTCCGTGTTTTTCAATTCCCACTTTTCTGGGCTCTCTGACGCAAACGATGCGTAAAAGCGCTTCATCATATGGATATCCAAATAGCGACGTGTGTGTAATTTCTCGTTCTGAAGATTGTTTTGACAGATCTGTGCAAAATACTGACTTTGAGTCGACCTCGTGGTTTTTTTTAATAATCTATGTAGTAAGCCGTCCGGAAGCGTTTTGAAATTAGCGGTTAATCACTATATTATATTTTTTGTTTGTTTGTTTGTCCTTATTGTCTGTTAGTTTGTGTGTGTGTTGGTTTTCGTAGAATTGCAATACAGAATGCTTCTTCGTCCCTATATCATATACATGTTCTTAAACTTATGCCTTTTCTGTTGCTCTGTAAATCTGTTAGTCTTCCCTTCTTCTCTGAGAGGTTATTGTTGGCTGTACCATTTTTCTGTTGTGCATCGTTATTGTCAAATATGGTTGTGTAAAACATATTGTTTGACTGTTCATGCTTTGGGTTACTGGTCTATCAAGGTACGATGTTCTTCTTTGGGTCATGGGATGTTGTTACAATTGTGTGAGTGCACTCGAAAGGTGGTTTTCCCTATGTGTTTCAATGTGACGCAGGTCTGTGGTTGGTTCTTCATAGTCTACCATGGCGGAATGTAAGTCGGAATTGTTTAAAATTTGTTTTTGATTTTCTCAGGAAACAAAAAGCAAATATTTATTTTTTACAAGAAACACACTGGAAGCTACAGTCTGAAAACTTTATTAGATCGTCTTGGGGCTATGACTGTTATTTGTCAGGAAAGGAAAGCAATAAAAATGGAGTAGCGATACTTTTTAGTAATACCTTTGAGTATAAAATTTACAATGTTATTAGAGATCCTGAAGGGTGTTATTTAATAATTGATATTGAATTCAACAGTAAAAGGGTCACAGTAATAAACCTATATGGAAGCAGTAGTAGAGATGATTTCCAATGTTTTGACAACCTTTGTAACCTACTAGAACAGATTGGCAACGAAAACATTATTATGGGAGGGGATTGGAATATTGTTTTGGATCCTAAGCTAGATGCAAGAAATTCTAATAGTTCGGTGAGCCGTCCAAGAAGTCGAAAGAAAGTTTTAGATATGATAGGAGTATTTGATTTGGTAGACGTTTGGCGACATCTCTACCCAGATAAAAGAAGTTATACGTGGAGAAGGTATCACTCATTTCAGCAGAGCAGGCTGGACTATTTTCTTATTTCGGAATCGTTGCTGGTGGATGTTAGGGGAGTACATGTTTTGTCTGGTTATCGATCAGATCATTCAATGGTATTTCTTCAGTTGGAAAGTAGCAGGAATAAAAGGGGTAGACAATTCTGGAAGTTTAATAATGCTCTGTTGAAAGATAAAGAGTATATGCAAATTATAAAACGGGTAATAAAAGAGGTGAAAAAGCAATATACTGCTTTAGTATACGATATGGATAAATTGATACTATCCCAGAAGAGTTTATTCAATTTCGTATTAATGATCAATTATTTTTTGAAACGCTTTTGATGGAAATTCGAGGTAAAACCATTTCGTACGCTTCACATAAGAAAAAAGAAGACTGTAGACTAGAACAGCAACTAGTAGATGATATTAACAAGTTAGAAGCTAGTTTGTCAGGTCATTCTATTGAGGATATTGAGGTGAAAAAAGCTCAGTTAGAAGAATTAAGAAGTAGAAAACGTGAAGGAATGTTGATTAGATCAAGGGCGCACTGGTTGAAAGATGGCGAAAAGACGAGTAGATACTTTTGTAATTTAGAGAAAAGAAACTTTCTAGATAAATCGATATACTTTCTGCAATTAGATAATGATGAGGTTATTTTTGACGATGATGAAATTTTGAGAGAAAAGCAAATGTTTTATGAAAATTTATATGAAGAAAAAGAAGTAATGGATATTGATTTGAACGATATTATTTCAGATGCCCCAATACTTGACGAAGAAGAGAAAGAGATGTTAGAAGGTCCTATTAGTTACGAAGAAGCACTTTCTGCTTTAAAAAAAATGAAAAATAACAAAAGTCCTGGAAGTGATGGATTTACCTGTGAATTTTATAACTTTTTCTTTCGCGATATTGGCACTTTTTTAGTGCGTTCCTTGAACTTTGGCTTTCAAGTAGGACAGATGTCGGTTACACAACGTTTTGGGACAATAACGCTCATTCCCAAAGACAATAAGCCAAAACAACGGTTAAAAAATTGGCGTCCTATATCCCTGCTTAATACAGCCTATAAAATAGCATCATCATGTATTGCTGATAGACTTAAGGCAGTTCTAAATAAATTAATTTACAAAAACCAGACTGGATTCTTAAAAGGCAGATATATTGGTGAAAACATTCGTTTATTGTATGATGTGCTTTTGTTTGCTGATAAAGAAAATATGCCAGGTCAAATCCTTACTGTAGATTTTGAAAAAGCTTTTGACAGTGTAGGGTTTTCATACAAAAAGTTTTGGACTTTTTAAATTTTGGACCAGATCTAAAAAATTGGATTAAGGCATTTTATTGTGATGTTTGTACATGTGTTGCTTTGAATGGTAGGTACACCCCTTCATTTCAAATTTGCAGAGGGGTACGCCAAGGAGATCCGTTATCTCCATATTTGTATCTCTTGTGTGCTGAAATTTTATCACTGTTGATGCGTAAGAATGACAGAATCCGTGGCTTGACTATACAAGGGAAAGAACACTTACTGTCACAATTTGCAGATGACACCACTGTTTATTTAGACGGAAGTGAAGTATCTTTTAGTGAAACTATCAGGTTATTGGAAAGATTTGCATCCATATCGGGGTTAAAAATAAATCATGAAAAAACAAATGTCATTTGGATTGGCAGCATGAAAAATTCAAAAAGAAGATATATGAGGGATAAGAATTATTGTTGGGATCCTGGGATTTTCACTGTTTTGGGAATCAAATTTACCACTAATATTGACAACATAGTAAATATTAACTATGAAGGGAAATTACAGCAAATCAAACAAGTATTAGCTAAATGGAAGAAAAGGTATTTGACACCTTTTGGAAAAATAACAGTCATAAAAACTTTGGCAATGTCAAAGTTAATTTATTTATTCAGTAATCTTCCTGATCCTGACCTCAGACTTTTACAGGAACTCGACACACTCTTTTTTAATTTTTTATGGGATGGAAAACAAACCAAAGTAAATAAGAAATGTGTTTGTAATGAATATGAAAATGGTGGCCTGAAAATGTTAAATGTGCATTCATTTTTGTCGGCTGTAAAAGTTTGTTGGCTGAAACGGATATTTTCTAGTGAAGAACAAAATTTAAGAGAGCTAGCATTTTTCTTTGTTCCCGGATTAAACAGTCTAAACTTATTTGGTGGTGAATATGTGAACACACTGCTTTTGAGAACACACAATATGTTTTGGTTTGATGTTCTAAAACATTATAAAAAGTTATATATTAAATGCCACCCGAGTGATGTCCATATTCATTATAACATAAATATAACAAGAGACAAAAAAACAATATTTGTCAAACAATTGGTAGACGAAGGTATATGTCAGGTAAGAGATCTGTTAAATGAGGAAGGTAATTTCTTCTCTTATGAAACTTTCTGCATAAAACATCCAAATATTAAGATTAATTATCTATTATTCATTGGTATTATTGAGACAGTCAAAAAATATCAAAAGAAACTTAAGGTTCGGCTAACTGCATCCTAAAGTACAATCATTATGAAAGGGAATAAATGTATTTACTTAACATTAGTTGAATCAGATGCTCGCCCAGCAGGTCTTAGAAAATGGAATATTCATCATGAAAACTTAAACTGGAAGAACATTTTTAAGAAACACCTAAGCACTACTTCAGACACACAGTTAAGATGGTTTCAATTTAGACTTTTGTTTAGAATTATTCCAACTGGACGATACCTATTCTTACGTAAAATCATTGATTCACCCCTATGTCTTTTTTGTGGTGAAGAAGAAGAAACAATTGTTCATTTGTTTTGGAGCTGTTGCACTACTCGAGATTTCTGGAACCGCTTAGAAAATATACTAAATGATAAATGTGTAACGTGCATCCTTAAATTTTCGGAGAGATTTATTTTGTTCGGAACTTCAGAAGATATGAGTACTGATAAAATTCTTGATTTGATTATTTTATTGGCAAAGGTATATATTTATAAGTGTAAATGGAATAACAGCAAACCATGTATAACTGTATTTAACAGAATCTTAAAACAACGATACTCCATAGAACTTTATTGCAATGCCATAGAGGGCAAAAAGATGTTAACAGAAAATCAGTGGTTTCCTTATAAATGTTTGTTTCAATAATTCTCTCTCTCTCTCTCTCTCTCTCTCTCTCTCTCTCTCTCTCTCTCTCTCTCTCTCTCTCTCTCCCTTTCGCTCTCTACATGTATTTGTTTATCTATTATTTTAAGGGTAGAATTGTTTGAACTGTGATTGAGGCTTTTTTTATAAATTTTTTTTATAACTAATATTTGAAGCATCGGGTTGTACCCATTGTATGTAGAGTCTCTGTATTGCATTCTTATTGTGTGTTGTTTTCTGTTGTTATTGTTTTGCTTTTTTGCTGTCTTCTTATTTGTATCATATGTAGTTGTTGTCATTGTAGTTGATGTGATGCTGCTCTTAGAAACATTGTTCGATGTTGAGTTTAATTTTCACTTATTGCAGCTGTTTTCTGTCTGTTTATTCACAATGTGCATTGGAGAAAAAAAAATCTAAAAAATATGAATAAAAAAAAATAAAAAATAAAAATCTATGTTTTTGCTTTTGTTCGATCATTTTGCATGCGCCTTAAAATATGTTGCGCCATATGTATGTTTAAAATCAGATTTTTTGTTAATTTCAATTATAGATATGTCAAAACAATCTTCAGAACGAGAAATTACACACACATCGCTATTTGGATATCCATATGATGAAGCGCTTTTACGCATCGTTTGCGTCAGAGAGCCCAGAAAAGTGGGAATTGAAAAACACGGAGTAGATTTCTACAATGAGCTTCAGCTCCAGTAGCCTATGTCCGCCATGATTGTTATTGACTCTGGCTGTCAAAACCGAGGCTGATTCAAACCTCCCTTCTCTGTGTGAATGTGTCGTCTGTTTCGGTGGCTTCATTGACGATTTCAGCCTTATAGTCGATCTCAATACTTACGATATGAATGGAATTCACAACTTTGTTTGATAAGAGTTCAGTCATACACTAGGCGCAACGCATTTTAAGGCGCAGGGGTGTCAGTTGAGGAAAAAAGTAGGGTAAGACGGGGTAAAAAGCCCATGGGCGGGTAAGAAACCCATGCCAATTATCTCATGAAATTAAGAAACTTTCAGTCAAATTTTGCCCATGAGACGAACGCTAAACATTAACACTTGTCTCATGGGCAAAATTTGACTGACATGAGATTATTGGCATGGGCTTCTTACCCGCCCATGGGCTTTTTACCCTGTCTTACCCATTGTAGTAGTCCGTAAACACAATGACACAAACAAGAAGAAAACGGGAAACGGCGAACTGAGACAGATCGAAATCGGAGAAAACAAATCGGGATGTCAATGGAGACTGATCAGTCGACGGAAGGGGTAACTGTGGATTCTTTTATTTTATTTTTTATTTGTTTTCTTTATTTATTTTTTTTGTGGGGGGGGGGGAGTAGGAGTGGGGTAGGGGGGGGGGGGGCAGGGCAATTGATCAATAGCTTGGTGACAAAGGGTGCGTGACAGAGGGGCATCATGGGCCAATTAGGGCTAATTGGCAAGTGTCTGACTAGACAGGGGTGGGTGGGGGTAGTGTGTAGGGGTGGATGGTTGGTTTGCTCGGTAGGAGGTTACGGACGGTTTCCAGCATCATGGTAAAATTTCCATTCTAAGAGAATGTGTGTCAAGTCAAGTCAAATTGATCTTTATTGAGGATGAAGGAGTAAGCTTGACAGCTTTTCTCATCATGTCCTCAGAATGAAAAGTAATACGAAAGCAACTCGAAAAATAACTCAACATGCAAAACAAAACATTCCAAAGTACTAAACATTAGGCTAATAATATAACGCATTGAAATAACTCTATTGAGAGAGAGAGAGAGAGAGAGAGAGAGAGAGAGAGAGAGAGAGAGAGAGAGAGAGAGAGAGAGAGAGAGAGAGAGAGAGAGAGATGTAATTCCATGCCATATTTTAAACTTATTCTTCCAGGAGAAGCCTTCATTGCATCTTTTAAATTCAGATAATAACACATCCGTGCGACGATCCTTTTTAACTCAAAATAGTAAAATTAGGAGTAGGCCTAAAACTGCCAATTATTATTAAAAGTGATGATTAGGTATTAGTTTTACATAATTCTGTAGTGGAAAGGCAATCAAGATTAACTAATCAAATGTCTTTGGGCAGTATGTTAACCCTCCCAAGGGCGGATCAGTTAGTCAATGAGGGGGGATTACAGCGCTCGGTTTGAGGTCTGACGATCATCTGAATTTAAAAGATGCAATGAAGGCCTCTCCTGGAAGAATAAGTTAAAACTATGGCATGGAATTACATTTCTTTCACTTTTCTTTTGTTTCTTTCTTTTAGGAGGGGGTGGTCCCTCCCCAAATCCGCCTGTACCTCCAAACATGTTATCAGAAACTATCTAACGCTTAACAAAAAGTATATCAAAATCCGTTCACTACTGCACTATCTCGGTAAAGTTGTTTGAAGAAAAACAAACAGATAGACAAACCATCAAAGGCAAAAAAACAAGTAGGCCTAGTCAATACAAAACCAAACCCTCTATTAAAATACACAAAAGGCTGAGTACTGGACAACAACAGGCAGGCTTGATTTTCAACTCCGATTTTTTGTAAACAGTGCTGAGTTTAGATATGCCTACATTAACATTGTTTGGATTTGCGGATAACCTGTGCATAGTAAGAACCGACACTCCTTCTCAATCCGTACATAATAGAGCTTATAATTATGTCCCCTATCATCATCTTAGGCTTGTCCTTTGTCTTTCCATGCACTTTGTCTTCCTACCTCTTCATGCCTTCCCTTCCTCCCGTGTCCTAATATACGGTTCTTCATCAAATATGAAACCACTAGTTACACCCGTGATCCGCACGGGTCCAGAAATATATTTTTCTAAAGGAAGTTACGAAACACAGGTTCGGCATTCTTCGTGTTTTCCGAGGTAGATTCGGCAATTTCCGACACAGCTCGGGCGACGCAGACGACACAAAATTTAAATTAAATTTCAAATACATTTTGCCTTCAAAATCAACTTTCAAAAGCAAAATGTTGAACCAGACATAGCGGAATCGCGCCCCAACGCGTTCTTCTGGAACTGCATGGCCAGCAAAAGTCTGACATTTACGCGGTATCCGAGTGTTTACGTTCTTTTACACTTCGGGCCTTAGCGTATTATATGATAGATTCTTGACAACTGTCAGCAAAACTTCCAAGTGGCCAATAGCTGTTTTTGATCCGATTGGGCACTGTCATAATTTTTGATACGTTCTTTGTTGGACAGATGTTGGATCTTGTGCACCGCTTTTGTTAAATGTCCAGATTAGTCTTTGCAAAATGCCTCAAGTATTTTTGTTTCGTAACTATACCGAAAGAATGATGTCCATAATAGTGCAGCAATCTCTGTATTGTATCATAAGAGATTGCCCTGCCATTCCCCTCACCCCACCCCACCCAGCCGGCTATGTATTATCAAATCCCTTTAGTCTCCATACAAATTGCATACAAACCCATTGTTAACAGAGTGTTATGCCTAGAACGAGAAGCTCAAAACGGGGAATGGCTTCCCGGCATTTGTTAAAATAGGGTACGGAATAAATGGAGGGTTCACAAATGTACCAATGTTCATCCAATTTTAGATAATGTCTTTCTTCCCCCTACCCCACCCTTCCCGTCTTGTCCCCCTCTCCCTTTCTTTAAGCGGCAGATCTCCCACCCACCCACACCCCTCTCAACACGCTCTTCAGAGAGGCCTTGACAAGAGAGAGGGTGGTATGTATCACTTGGCCAGCTTGCCATTTATCACCGTACACCCTCATTCAGCACACCCTCATTCAGCACACCCTCATTCAGCCCACCCTTTACCCACAGCGGGTAGACAGTCTCAGGCGCGTCCAGGCGGAATAATCGGCGTGAAAAAAAGCCTCCACTACACACACCACCAGGCCTGCTATGACAGAGAGCGAGTTACAAACACCTTTACCGAGCATGAAAAAGAGCTCAGAAAGAAAAGAAAAGGCCTGAGATGGTTGCCTTGTATTGGCGGAGAGAGAAAATGGAGTTTTACGTCCTCTTGGTCTGAATCAGACACATATGGGACATTTGTAAATACAAATATGGTTGGAACAATACTGGAGGCAATGCCCGGAGGCAGTACGAAACCAGTAAAGTCCCGATTTTTTTAAAGACACACACACACTACAGACTTGTATTGGCGGAATCCTCTCTTCTTCTTTTTGTACTCTACTCCCAGTTCTCTAAGAACTGGAGTACATGGGAATGGGGACGAAGGTTGTGCGTTTCTCTGTCTGTCTGTATCTATGTATATGTGATAGATGAAACTCCAATCTGGGGCAATTTCAAATTCCCTCATAGGAAAGTCCAATTTAGGTCGGATTGGAGTTCCCTCGGGGAAGGTTGTCCTGTAACAATTTCAAATTCCCCCAGAGACGGTAGAACTTACAATCGTGGCTGAATGACAAATTCTCCTCGGGGGATCTCCAGTTTAACAGAAACAAAACTATATAGTTATTATGTCAAAGTCCAACTAGAATTTGAGTGTGTGTGTGTGTGTGTGTGTGTGTGTGTGTGTGTGTGTGTGTGTGTGTGTGTGTGTGTGTGTGTGTGTGAGAGAGAGAGAGAGAGAGAGAGAGAGAGAGAGAGAGAGAGAGAGAGAGAGAGAGAGAGAGAGAGAGAGAGAGAGAGAGAGAGAGAGAGAGAGAGAGAGAGAGAGAGAGAGAGAGAGAGAGAGGTCTGAAGTCTGAAGTTTTTATTTGAATAGGCCTTTTGTTTTGCCCGTTTCAAGTTGGGTTGATGGGGTGGGTGAAACATACAAACAAACAAAAATGATATGAAGCAAGTTGATTGTCATGGAAACCACGGAAATTACTGTCTGTTGTTTTTTTTAAAACATTTTTCTGAGCACATGTTCAATAAAAAATGTTCACGTAATTCTCACTCAGTTGGAGTGATTTACATTAGGATGAGTCAGTCAGTCAGTCAAAGAACGTTGTGCTGGTCAGCATTTGAACATTTCAGTTATGGCCTGCCAACAGCAGTATTACGTGGTGAGATTTAACGTGGTGTGATTCAACGTGGTGACAGCCCTGAAATGGCCTTTGTTGTCGACGGGGCTATAATTTTAATCTTAATCTTAATGCCAACAGCAGCAGCAGAAGTTTTGGAATCTTCTTCAAATTCACTTATCATCCATTGCCCCAAAGTAGGCCTACAGAGAAACTTCGCAGTATGTGATTCGAAGTACACCCCATACTGTTCAGGAATTACAGTTGAACAAAGTTGAAAAATGTGAAAAAGGATCCTACTTCAAATGTTGGTGTCAAAAGCACTTCAAGCTGGCGACTTTTGGAACCAATGTAGTAAGTCAGTCTCTCTCTCTCTCTCTCTCTCTCTCTCTCTCTCTCTCTCTCTCTCTCTCTCTCTCTCTCTCTCTCTCTCTCTCTCTCTCTCCTAATAAGATTTAGACTTGGGATGAATGAATGAAACTGTAATCGGTATAGGCATAACAGTAACAGACAATTACGATCATGTCCATTATGTGGTGCAAGTGAGGAAAATGAAGTTCGTTATAAATGCTTGTCATGCATATTCACATATACGTGGAGCAGTGTTTTCACGTTCACTACTTAGGCTCAGAGAAATTACCTTAAAGGTGCACCCTGACGGATGAGTTTTTGCAAGAAACACGTCGAGATCACCAGAAAGACAGCCTTTTCAAGGATCGGAACATTCCTCCTTGGCAGAGATGCCAGAGAGAGTAGCCATTTTAGATGGGGTGGGTGAAGGTCACTCATTGTGGTTGAAGCGTTTTCTTATTTTGTAGTGCAGCAAAAAATAAATTGGAGCTGTTTCCTTTGTTGTGAGCGAAACTCCTTTAGATAATCTATATAAATTTAAAAGAAAAAAGGCTTGTATTGTGAAACTTTTGTGCAAACGATTTGGTCTAAACGCAGGCGGCCATTAGAAAAGAGACGACACACGTCTTCTCTTTGGGTGAAAGAATTTGACTTACAGCACCTCCGCCAAGGAGGAATCGCCGATTTGACAGTTTGATTTCTAGGAAACCAGAGCAAAGTGAGTGTTGTAATCTCTGTAAAGGGTGTTTTCCTGGTGATCTGGACGTGTTTCTTACAAAAACTCATCTGTCAGGGTGGCCCTTTAATACTATGTCACGCTTCTTTCAATGCTTAACAGATTGTTTTCAGTATAGAAAAGATAAGAGTTGCTGTCCATGAAAACGAAAATTTTAATTCCCTTACGGCTGTGGCCTACATTTCATATTGTGTATGTTTTTGTGTGTGTCGGTTGTATAGCTCTGCATAAATTATGTAGTTTACAACAAATATTGTGTTCAAGCTTGTTAGTTTGTCTTCCGATATTGTAATGACGTTTGTCTGTGCAATTCAAATATTCGAGTTTAGTTCGAGTAAGTGCTCTCTCTCTCTCTCTCTCTCTCTCTCTCTCTCTCTCTCTCTCTGAATGTCTGTCTGTATCTGTCATTTCGTGTTTTTCTTTGTGCCAATAATAGTTATAAAAATTATGTCTTTGTTTGTGGGCGCGCGTGTGTGTCTTTGTGTAATTGTAAAAGAAACATAGTAAAGAAAAATACGGAATAAATAAATAAATCGTCAGTAGGAGACTAAGTAGGTAGTGTCCTGCGTTAAAAAAATAACCCACGAATAGAAAGAGAGATAACAGTAAATAAATAAACAAACAAATAAAATAATCAATCAATAAATAACTAAATAAATAAATACAGACAATTGTAATGGACATACATTTCATGGCAATATTAACATTTCTTCCCCTCAACCCAAAACGGTACAAGTGCAGTTGTAGTACACGCGGACTATAACTTCACTTGCGCTCCAAGTGTCAAGTGTACTACCCGGGACAGAAAATATTGGTTGAATTTTGTGACGGAAAAAGTGATATTTTCATTCTTCAAATCCCCTATAGAGACAGCACTTTTTCCGTCTAAGATGGTTCAGATAGTGTTGTGAGGGGAAGAAATGTTAGTATTGCCCATTTCAGTTTATTACGAAGTTCAAGCATGCAGTAAGTGGGATCGCTAACTTGGGGGAATTTGAAATTCGTACTGGACAACTTCCAATATTATTGCAGTTTCCCCTGGGTGCATTGGGAATTGCAGTTTCAACGGGGGAAATTCCATTTGGACTTTCCCCTGGGGGGATTTGAAATTGCCCTTGATCGGAGTTTAAGCCGTCACATATGTGTGACAAAAATTCCTTCCGCTTCACAGCGCCTAAACTATTAAACCAATCTTAACGCAACTTGACAGAATGGTTCCTTAGGCTTTCTACATACGGCCCGTGGTGTCTGATTTATGAAACGGCTAGCCATATCATCGCAATCCCTGTTAATCAGATTTGAAAATTACAAAGACTCTGATTAGTCAAACAGAAACAATATACAATACTAATAATGGGTGGATTTCAGCCAAAATTGGTTTGGTGAAAAAGTGTCATTTAAGAAATGTGTTTTTGTAAAATGATAGGATTGCCATACCGATACAGAAAACAGTTTTAATAACCAAAACCCCACAATAACCCAAGAGTAAAGAAAACATACCCTTTGGCTTTCATCAGAAGCTGGGAGTACAGTTTGTATGGCTCTGTCTTCCTGTTCCCAGTCAGTTGTTGGTGTGAGGCAGGGAAGTCTCTGGTGTGAGGCCGTATTGAAAAGCGTTAGATCCCCCCCCCCCCCCCACCCCCCTGTACTGATCTTCTTCTACTGTCCTTCAATCACCGCACACAGCAGAGCGGGTAAGTGCGCGGCTATTGCTGTTTAGGGAGGTGGAAAATCGGTTTTGGCGATGCGCGGTTGACTATATAAAAAAAAAGGATAGCAAAATAAACAAGGGCATCGCCGAGCGGCAGCAACGCATTGTGACAATGCAAACCCGGCCAGAGTTATGTCCTCTCCCCCCCCCCCACCCCCCCAATAAACACACCACTTTCCACCCTTACAGAACGCATAAAATACATAGCCCAAAATTTGAAGCGATTCTGTTCAGTAGTTCACGAGATACAGCTGAACTTTTATACAAACTTCCTTGCACCATGATACACCACCACACCAAATTTGAAGCGATTCTGTTCACTAGTTCACGAAATAAAGCTGGGGGAAATTACATAGCCCAAAGAAGGAAATTTCGGTTTTCAAGGTCAAACTTCAAGGTCAAGGTCAGCACGGTGTTGATTAACGAAAGGAAGCTTCCTTTTCAAGCTGTCTACCCCTCTGCCAATTTTAATCAAAGTCCAAACAGTAGTTTTTAAGATAATCGATACACAGACACACAGACACACACACACACACACACACAAACCAATCGCGAAAACCCCGGCCTCTGGCCGGGTAAAAAGTGAAGAGCGACAAGGTCGAAGAAAAAGAAGAAAAAGAAGAAGAAGAAAAAGAGCTTGTGTTGGAAGAGATAGACGTTTTTCCTTAAAGACACACTGACGAACCACGATTAAGTCCCTTGGGTTTTTTTTTAGGTAGCTGTGACCCACATACAAATGTCCCTAACTTCAAATTGAGGCTGCTCTTTAAAATGATGTTTCGTTTTCAGTTTGGGGACATTTGCATGGGAGTCAAACCTGGTCAAAACAAAATTTCGTACCAACTGTAAGAGGGAAAACCCGTGAAACCCGTGATTTTGACACGTGACCTGGTGGGTCTTTTTTTTAAGGATTTGGAGGTGATACGTACGCGAGCATGTGTGGTGAGATGGGTAGGGTTGAAATAAAGGGGTAAGGAAGGAGGATAAGCGCGAGAGGGGGCTGGAAAGATCTGAGGTGATGGCGAAGGATGAACACTACGTGCGCCTTCATGGTTTTGTCCTCTGAAAGTGCGGTTTTCCTCGCTTCTCTTCACTGCGCTTGTTTGCATATGTTCGGTCCTTTCTAAAAGATATGTTTTTTTCCAAAGGGTAGGGGGGCTGCAGCCCCCAACCCTTTTTCCAAAAACACACACCCCAAAACAATTCATGTCGCCGAGCAGTAGCTAAGTTTCCTCGCGGGATATGCCTAGCAGTGTGGAAGCAGCAATGGTTAATGGTTCAAAACATGTTTCAATAGGGGTATGAACAGTAATGGCATTAGTCCTTTATTTCATGCTCAGATTGCATTATTTCGCTTCTCGGATTTAAAACTTTTTCCGGGGGAGCATGCCCCCGGACCCCCCTAGGGATCTTGGTGCTTCGCACCTTCGATGAATTAGCCCCCACCCCTTACAAACTTAGGTCCGGCCCTGTAGTGCCAGTTCCTCTTGCACACTCTGGTGACTAGACTACCTACCAAGGGGCTAACACACCTTTAGGCTCGGTGTACATCTTGTGTCCTGGCTAATACAAAGCATCTGTTTAGTTTCATTCTGTGTTTTTCTCACACCTGCTGCCATGTCATTCACACCGACTGGCGTGCGTTGTGTACGCATTTGGTCCGCTGTGGTCCATGTTGTTTGGGTCTTGAGGAGAGAGAGAAACCAAAAGAAGCAGACCTGCTTGTGTGTACAACCTGTCAGCAGGTCAAAAAGCAACAAGGCGTGTACTACCTTTCACGCGATTGTCAAACATGCTGGATCCTCCGTAGAACTCAGATGGACACCGAGCATTAGTAAATCTAGGGCCTAGGCCTACTCCCCAGGGCAAAGATACAAACAACTTGGTTTTCGTTGAAATTTTAATTTTTGGTAAAGAACTTCGCGCCTGCAACCCTTCAGCAATATGTTTTGTTTTTCCCCCTTCACTTTTTGGTTACGTACCATTGTGCCCCCGTTTCTATGTGTCCCCAATTTCGTATCTACGTGTCCCCGTCCCGGCTATGTGTACCCGTCTCTTTGTTTATCCTAACCCTAACCCTTGCCCTAATCTAAGGAGACACATAGAGACGAGAACATAATTATAGAGACAAGGAGGCACATAGGGACGGAAATATGAAATACGAATGTTTTATTGAGGGTAAAAAGGATAAGCTACAATAGCTTCTTTGCACCTTGCCCTCTCACTCACACATTCATACCATGCATCAAGCAAGAACATTTGACATAAAACAATCAAGTAAAAAAAAAAGGAACAAAAATTGGCACATAAAATAATTGAAAAAGAATCAAAAATGGGAATTCAAAGCAAACATGGATAATGATTAACAATGGTGAACCTGAATGAGTACGAAAAAGGGGAAACAATGGGCGACTTAGTGAGCTCTTTTGCCCACCAGGTGTCATAGCGCTCGAGTGGGGCTAATCCTCTCTATATTCTCAGTTGGGGATAAAGAAAGAGAGAGAGAGAGCCCCTAGTGAGGACTGTGGAGTCCCACCATTCTGAGACTCTCTCTCTCACTACGCCAGAGAGACCGGGACTAAGAAGGGAATCGCAGTGATAAGCCCCTATTGGATTGACTGCCCCCTGGTGGTCAAATAATCGCCATAAGTCGACCATTCTGAGACGATGACAATTTTTTCAGAATAATGCCACTTTTAAGGAAGAAAGAGACGGGGACACAGAGAGACCGGGATCCCTGTCTATAGACACAGGGACATGCAGAGACGGGGACACATGGATATGGGGATACAATGACGGGGACACAAAGTCAAACAGACGGGGACACATCGTACTGGTCCCCATTTTTTTTCTTTTTGTGCCCGGCTTTACTCCGAAGCGTTCGCTTTGATCCCTGAGGTAATTTATGACTTTATGGTGACCTCGTCATTCACTATGTAGATGGTCCACTGAGCATCTATCCCCGGATGATCTGCTGATGTAGAAAACACCGTTAGAAAGGCTTCTGGGGACCGATGCTTTTTCTTCTCCTTTCTCTCTATTCTTCCTTTCTTCTTCCTTTCTTTCTTTCTTTTTATTTTTTTCCTGTGACGTGGGATTGGGATAGTGGTGCTAAACGGTAGGTTGTTTTAGCTCTCTCTGTCTCTGCCTGTCTGTCTCTGTCTGTCTGTCTGTCTGTCTCTCTCTCTCTCTCTCCCTCTCTCTCTCTCTCTCTCTCTCTCTCTCTCTCTCTCTCTCTCTCTCTCTCTCTCTCTCTCTCATGTCAATTAAAATTGTTTGCCTTGCCTTGCCTCTCTCTCTCTCTCTCTCTCTCTCTCTCTCTCTCTCTCTCTCTCTCTCTCTCTCTCTCTCTCTCTCTCTCTCTCTCTCTCTCTCTCTCTCTCTCTCTCTCTCTCTCTCTCTCTCTCTTGCAATTGACGGTTGAACAGCATTTTTCTGGACAGTTGTTTTCGTATATCAAATGAAAGGTGTGTGTGTGTTGGGGGGGGGGGGGAGAAGATTGTTTTCCTGTTGATAAAAGTTCTTATAATAGGTTTTACACTACCCGGTGTCTTTTAAGTGACAACAATGAACAACGCTGGTGTGGACATTCAACTGTGCTTTCTTATAAATAAAATGACTTCTTTATAACCGGTGGTCTTACTATGCAAAGTCGACTTACAAACAGCATATCCCATTTTCATTTCTTTACTTTAAAACCCCACCCTCCAACCCTTACCTTTTTTTTCTCTGCACACGCGCCAACCTTTGCTAAGCATCCTTCATTATATTTCACCATCATCATTTTTACTGTTGCGTGTTGCACTTGAGCCTCTCACTCACTGTCATATGTACGCAATGTTCAGTTCTTGCTTGCTTCCCCTGTTAGAGTACCTCTCCTCTTCAAGAAAACTTTGAAGAGCAGAAAGAGCTCAGTTGGTGATAAAGTAGGCTTCCATTTACAGCGACATGGGTTCCTATCTATTGCAGTGACAGAACGAGACATGTACTGCAGACGCCGCGTATGGAAGCATGATGGTACCGAAAGGGTTATTTCTAAGCCCTTCGCCGCCCCCTTCGGTGCGGAGGGCTATTGTGACTGTGTGTATCAGTTTGTTTCTTTGTTTGTTTGACTTTTTGCGCAATATCTTGAGAGCAACTCCATATAGGGTAAGACGGGGTAAAAAGCCCATGGGCGGGTAAGAAGCCCATGCCAATTATCTCATGAAATGAAGTAAATTTTAGTCAAATTTTGCCCATGAGACGAGTGTTAATGTTTAGCGTTCGTCTCATGGGCAAAATTTGACTGAAATGTTCTTCATTTCATGAGATAACTGGCATGGGCTTCTTACCCGCCCATGGGCTTTTTACCCTGTCTTCCCATAATCATTGAAATGTTTTACGGTAGTATTAATGTTTTATTACTAGAAGCTTACACGTCCCATTGTGTAGCTTAATACGTTGTTAATCATAATGACCCTGACCTTTGACCTTGAAATGCAACCGTTCATGTCATGTTTGTTTAACTGCCCAGCCAATATTTCACGAACCGGTGAACAGAATCATTTCACATTTTGCACCATGATCTATATTATCTCAAGATGTAAAAGGCCTGGTCTACACCCTTGTTTGGACGTCTTTTATAGTAATTTTGCCGTAATAATAATGTCGTGATAAAAAAAAACCAGCAGTCAATATTGCCGTTTTCATGATGCCTACAATCTCCCGGTAATAATGTCGTGATAGAAAACAGCAGTCAATATTGCCGTTTTCATGATGCCTACAATTTCCCCGTAATAATGTGATAGAAAACAGCAGTCAATATTGCTGTTTTCATGATACGCATAATAATAGATGAGGAACTTTACGCCCTAAGATACTCCCTTACTCATCCGCTTCCAGACACTGGCTTATACCCCCATCAACACCAGCATTACAACCCCCCCCCACCTTTCCACCCACTACCCACCCACCCACCCCCCTTCACCAGACTTCCCCCCAATCCCTTACTCCGCCACTTACTCTACTAGTAACCTGACATACCTACCCTGCTCGTGGTTCGTCCCTCCTCTACCCCCCCCTAAACCCCCCCCCCCCCCCCCCCTCCTCTCCCCCTCCCCTCTCTCGATCTACTTCAGCCGACCCTCGCGCGCGATTAGAGCTGAGAGCAGTGAAGAGGGTTTACGAGGCGCGCAAAGCCCCCGGCACTCACCCACCGAGGGGCTCACTCTCGGCCCCCTAAACGAAAACGCATTAGGGCGACGTCGCGAATGATGGCTTGGTAATGTGAAAAATGAATTTCTTGATTTCTCCTCTTTTTACGTTTTTTGGGGCGATGGGTTAAAAGCTCTCTGGCCACCCCCCCCCCCCCCCCCCCCCCCTTTCCCCCCACTTGCATCCTATGCCTCCTGTTTTTTGGTTTCTGTCTTGTATGTTGCCCTCTCCATCACTACCAACCCTGCCCCCGAGTCTCTTCACCCCTTATTCATTTTTGTAGTCTTAGTTATGTAAAGAACAGGAGTACGTTGGAACGGGAACGAGGTCCTGAACGAACGAAAGAAATGTTATGCTTTACGTCCTCTCGACCTGGGAAGGCACATATGGGGACATAGGGAACGAGGTCCTCTCTGTTCGTTCTTTAATATAACGTCTATCCACCTCACAGTGATCTTAGGACAGTGGTCATGTCTGTCTGTATGCACGTGTGACAACAACAAAAAATCCGCTTCACGGCGCCTAAATTACTGAACAAATCTTAAAGGACACTTGGCAGAATGGTTTCTTTGGCAGTCTAGATGCAGCCTGTCAAATTTGAATATCTGAATTTGAGTGGTAACGCTGTGCTATCCAGCTGATCAGCGGGCGCGAGCTGGCTGGGTCACTAAGACTTAAACACCCCTAAGTCCATGCAGCAGCTTAGGCCCTTCATCCCCGGGGAGGTCACTAAAACTTAAACACCCCTAAGTCCATGCAGCAGCTTAGGCCCTTCATCCCCGGGGACAAACCCCGACCGGCACAGACCCAGCAGTAATGACTTCCGGTACATGAAAAAGTGCCATCTAAGGATTTGTATTTGTAACATATTGGCATTTGGGTATTTGGTATATTCTAGTCACAGAGACTTATCTCTGTGAAATTCGGGCTGCTCTCCCCCGGAGAACGCGTCGCCGCAAGTGCAGCGCCTACCCAATTTTTTAAAACAATATTTTGGGGGGCACAGGGTGAGGAGGGTGTGTGGGCACACTTGGAAAATCTAGCTATCAATTTGGCCATACCTACTGGAATTTGGCCGTAATGAACTACTGCCATTCCAACACAGGAATATTTTTTTACAGAAAAAGTAGCGGTCCCCGGGAACAAACCCCGACCGGCACAGCCCCAACCGTAATGACTTCCGGTACATGAAAAAGTGCCATATAAGGATATTTTATTTTTTTGGGGGGAGGGAAATACTGAACTACTGCCATACCAACACAGGACATATTTTTTACACAAAAAGTAGCTGTCCCCGGGAACAAACCCCGACCGGCACAGCCCCAACAATAATGACTTCCGGTACATGAAAAAGTGCCATCTAAGGATTTATATTTGTAAAATAATGAACTACTATGAACTACTGCCATACCAACACAGGATTTGTTTTTTAACACAAAAAGTAGCGGTCCCCGGGGACAAACCCCGACCGGCACAGCCCCAACAGTAATGACTTCCGGTACAAGTCAAGTCAAGCCAAGTCAAGAATACTTTATTATTTCTCGTGGAGAAATTGGTTGCAGGTGCAATACACATCAACAAACACAACAAGACAATGAACTATTAAGCATCACAAACTTGGGGGAAGAGCATACAATTTAGACATCATTAGAACTTATGCTATTGATTAAATACCAAGATAAAATTAATTAGATGAAATACAAAGATCACACAAAAATAAGTTATATATTAAGACGTTATCATCAAAGCATCAACACACACACACAAAAGTGCCATCTAAGGATTTTTATTTGTAAGATAATGAACTATTGCCATGCCAACACAGGGATTTTTTTTTACGCAAAAAAACAACAACAATAATCCAAGAGTGGAGAATGATCTCCCCTTGTGCTTTCATCAGTACCTGGGAGTACGGTTTATCCGCTCTGCTGCCGTCTTGTCGGTCTCTTCCCTAGAGACTTGCTGGGCTTATGGATGAGAGAGAGACAGAGAGAGAGAGAGAGAGAGAGAGAGAGAGAGAGAGAAGAGAGAGAGAGAGAGAGAGAGAGAGAGAGAGAGAGAGAGAGAGAGATTGAAATTGAAATTTCATAAGTGGTTTAGAGAACAGACTTAAAGAGAATGAGATGAAGAAAGAGAGAGAGAGA
>CM065688.1:26785165-26790165 GCA_017654935.2 Phymorhynchus buccinoides
AGCAAATTTCAGTCTCATTTTGCCCATGAGACGAGCGTTAATGTCTAGCATTCGTCTCATGGGCAAATTTGACTGAAATTTTCTTTATTTCATGAGATAATTGGGGTGGGCTTCTTACCCGCCCATGCGCTTTTTACCCCGTCTTCCCCTAATATACATGTAGATAGCGAGCACACTATAAACGTCAAGCTTGTTGCTGCTCATTTATGTTGACAATGTATTGATGTATGTGTGCCCTGTTGATCTGAATACAAAATCTATTGAATCCAACGATGGTGAATAGAAATGAATAAAAAGAACACAAGCAACACCATAAAGAAACTCGCGCCAGACGAGAAGAACATGGACAATGAGAAGACGGTCGAGTAGACAAGTTCAAAATTCGCTGCTTCCACTCCAGGAAAGCCATGACCCCCCCCCCCCTCCCCCCTCCCCTCCTCCCCCCCCCCCCCCCCCCACTTCAAAGCAAGACACGGCACCGGTGAAGCAACCATTCACCGTTTAACAGGACAAAAAGACAACAGTAACCCTACCCCCACCCCCAGAGAGAGAGAGAGAGAGAGAGAGAGAGAGAGAGAGAGAGAGAGAGAGAGAGAGAGAGAGAGAGAGAGAGAGAGAGAGAGAGAGAGAGAGAGAGAGAGAACACTGAACACTGAACTGTTTTAATGTTATTGGCTTACATAGCTTAGATGACATGGGGGTGCGAATAGAACAAAATAATGGAAAATGAAATAAAAATCAACCAATGCAATAAAAATAAAATAAAATAAAAACAAATGTCTGTCTCGACCATCCAATCATATTCAAATTAAGTATATCAGATTCCTACACTTATATCCTAATAAAATATTCAAGACATTTCATTAAGAAGTAATGTTCTGTCTATGTTCTTCTTGTATTTTTGCTTTTCCTTAGTTCTAATATTCAAAGCTTCTGCAATATATTTAGCTAGGGATTTTATAGATTCATCATCATAGTCCATTCTCAAGAGAGAGAGAGAGAGAGAGAGAGAGAGAGAGAGAGAGAGAGAGAGAGAGAGAGAGAGAGAGAGAGAGAGAGAGAGAGAGAGAGAGAGAGAGAGAGTCCCCACGTCCGGATTGTCTTGAAGCTTAATCGCATCATATGTCACGGCAGAGCAATCGCTCTTTTTTTGTATTTGCTGGAGATATTGAGGAACAATGCAGGCTGGCTTTCACGGCCCGTTTTCCAACTAACGGGATTTCCCGTACGGCTCTGGCACTAGACTGTAAACGGGCATAGAGGGAAGTATTGTTGAAATCCAATTACCGTCTTTCACAATAATTATGATTGTTCTTTTGTGTCGCCAAAACGCTTCGGAGCTGCTGTGAAAAGTACTTGCTGTCTCTTTTATCCCCTGTGCAGTATTCAGAGGGCGTGTGTAGCTGCTGCTGAGACTTTTTACAAGCAAATAAAATAACAGGTTGGGTGGGATGATGCTCTTTGATTCGGGAGTTGAGCCGGGAAGTTGAATGAATGGCATCGTTCGGAATTGGCGTTCAATCGCTTCATTGGAGCCCCGGGGTTGTGACTGGGCAAAGTCGTTGTGCAATGTCACCAAGCAAGCCCCGTGATAGCGGCTCTATTCTTTCTGCTGTCGTTTGAAGTCTCTTCAGGTGTTGGCCTATTTTCCTCTTTTACTCTTGTTTCATAACTGAATCCACTCGTTTTGGTCTTCAGTTTGGAATGATATTGATGAAATAGTGTGTGTGTGTGTGTGTGTGTGTGTGTGTGTGTGTGTGCGTGTGCGTGCGTGTGCGTGTGCGTGTGTGCGTGCGTGCGTGTGTGTGTGTGTGTGTGTGTGTGCGTGTGCGTGCGCGCGTGTGCGTGTACGTGTGCCCGCGCGGGTGCGGGTGCGTGTGTATGCTTATGTTGTGGTTTCCCCACAAAAAAAAACCCATACCTAACAGGTTTCTTACAAAGAAAATCTAAAGATAATATTTTGTGACATCCAGCTTTCAGGACCTTTTACTTTTCGAAGGCATTTGCGGAAAACGATTTCTAAAGATCAACCAGAAAAATTCAAAGTCGACTTGCAGGCTTCGTATTGCAGTTTGCTTATGAAAAATATTGAAAAAGAGTTTCTAACAGTGTTTTTCAAGAGATCTACGACGAAAATCCCAAAAGTCAACTCGATGCAGATCTGTCCATGTTTCTGTGTACTTTTGGAAGTTCTAGCCAATTTTCAAAAGCACTCTCCCTGGCGAATCCTTGCGATTCCTCAACTTTTACTATTCTGTCCATAAAGTTTCAATCTGTTTTGAAAGTTGGGAGTCCTAACTTTCTTGAAATGTACTCTTCGTTATATTTCGTCTCTCGTTGACGTAAACCGTGATACGAAGCCTATGTAAGAAGGAATGGAAGCCCACACCCCACCCTACCCCTCTCTCTCTTTCTCTATGTCTCTCGCTCTGTCTGTTTCTCTCTCTTTGTGTCTCCGTGTTTGCGATTTTATTTTGGGAGAGCAATGCGCAAATTCATTAATTGCAGCATGACGCATACGTACGTACCTTACCCATTATGGCCACATGGCCTGGGAACGCAGAAGAAGAAGAAGAAGAAGAAGAAGAAGAAATGTGAAGAGGCCAAGAGAACTGTCTCCAAATAATTTTTTTTTTGGTGTGGATAGATTTACAGACTTTATGAAAACAACATGTTCTGCATAGTTGTGCGGGGATTCTCTTTAGCCATAGCAAGCTCCTAGCATAACATAATCAGTCCAAAATCCTCCGAAGTCGGAGTGTGGCTGCTCACGTGGCGGGGTAATTTAAAACGGTCACACGCGTAATGTTCTCATCCCTAGGCCTGGTGCATTTGTACCATAGTGTTCAGGTGCTTCGGCTGTTGGCATGATCCCTGGAGTCTTTTAGCCAGGGTATGACAACAACAACAACAACAACAAGTGCAACGCCGAGCGGCTGCAAAGTCCCCTCGCAGCATCGCCGAGGTACTCCGAAATGGGAATGTGTCGGCTGTACACATACATAGAAACGCATCAAAACAGCACGTAACTACATAAAAAGGCATCAAAACAGCACGTAACTACATACAAAGGCATCAAAACAGCATGTAACTGAATAGTTTTTTTTATATATAGCCTTGGGGTTCGGACCCGTGATTTGAGCGCGCGCGATCATGCGCACACGCGCGCACAGAACAATTCATGACAACTGTGTTATAGACCATTCATCAAGAAATGTTGTGAAAAAAACTGCATTAAAATACATGCAAAACTTCGCGAGATATTAGCGATTATGTGTTTCGGGTTTTGAACCCCGTAACTGGCGCGACCTTGACCTTAATGTAAAACTAAATACATCAGTGGATAGCTTGCATCTTGGCAAACTAGTATGCCAAATTTGATGATGATAGACTGAATAGTTTTTGAGAAAAACGGACGAATAGCCGGACTGAAATTTTCTTTATTTCATGAGATAATTGGGGTGGGCTTCTTACCCGCTCATGCGCTTTTTACCCCGTCTTCCCCTACATTTCCCCCTTTTGTGATGCTGTCTTATGTTGGCCGTTGGCCGTTTCTAATGTTATAAAGCACATTGGATACATAGGCTCTTTTAACACATAGTAACCAGAACCAGTCAAGAACCACTGATGAACTTATTTTCCTCAACAAGGCATAGTGGTACTGGTAGTGGTGCTGAAGTTTGTCGATCGAGATCGCACTCTTATGTGTGTAGCCTTAGGCCGTGTACACATTCGACGAGTAAGTTCCGTGCGGAAACCCAAAAGTAAGTGAAAGAAAGAAGGGTAAACATTTACGGATTAGGGGAAATTCGGACACGTGCGCAAATCCTATCCCTTCTTTCTTTTACTTATTTGCGGATTGCGCACGGGTTTCCGCACGGAATCTCCGCTTATATGTGTACACGGCCTTAGGCAACAAAATGAGCCCAGGTTCTGGCCAGAGGTGTACATTCTCCCTCTTGTCTTTGAAAGTTTCGTCGTCTGTTCTTCTGTCTCTTCCATTTTTAATAAACTTAAAAATAACATTCACACATACCTCTGGTTTTCTTACGACAATAATTTTTTTGTTCTTGTTCTTGTTCATGCAAACACACTCCCCTTTTTTATATTAGATAAAGAACATTTTTTATTTCATCGGCCTTCTCTGTACCGCGAGAACCGTCAGTCAGTCGATCGAGCGTTCTCGCTGTCAACGATGAACACCCATTGTTATTGGCCCGCTGCTCGGTAATTGGCGCATTACCATTGGCCTCGCGTCGCCCGTCGCTCGTGCAGCGTGGCTCGGGCATCTCCGGCCAGGCTTACGACCCTTACCGGGCGCCCGGGTTTCTCCCCTCCTGCCGCGTCGCCTAATGGGGGAATCGTTTTGACCCGAAACTCGCGGAAATGAATTCCATTTGAGGGAGCCGGCATTTGCATACGGTGCTCTCCATCCCAATAAATTCATCAAAGTGGCAGCTCTCAGAGACTAGAGAGGCGCTCGTCACTAGGGGTTCTGATGGCTGGTTCCTTCCTCGATCGCACCCACCCAGCCACCCCCCTCTTATCCCCTTAGTTGTATTGTATGGAGTCTTGGGCATCTCTTCATCGGTTTGTCTGTCTGCGCAAACCACTGTTCAATTTTGTTTGTCTTGTTGTTGGTGGTGGTGGTGGTGGTGTGTGTGTGCGTGCGTGCGTGCGTGCGTGCGTGCGTGCGTGCGTGCGTGCGTGCGTGTGTGTGTGTGTGTGTGTGTGTGTGTGTGTGTGTGTGTGTGTGTTTTGGGGTGAGTGGGTGGGGGGTAGCACCCAAACCCTTTTCTAAAGTATTAGTAGTAAAAAAACAAAACTAAATCAGTTCATGATGGGTTTTTCCAAGAACTTTCGTTCACATACCACAGACAACCAAGCCCACAAGGTCGTAACATGTTCCCCAAGATAACACTCCACTCTTACGGCCATATTTTGCGTATAGCGGAGGTGCCTTGCCCAGGGTACATCCCCACCCTATCCGGGACAAAATG
>CM065688.1:26795165-26800165 GCA_017654935.2 Phymorhynchus buccinoides
AACCTTTAAGAGAAAGTGCAATATTATTTAAAATAATATATTTTGTAAAAATACTTTTATACTCCTATGATAAAGTAATATCTGCTCCAACAAAGCATGACATTTTCATGTATTTTGGATTTATATAAGTGAAAATTGTTGGGAAGTTTGATTTTGGTTGAATGATTACATCAAAAATGATGTTTGTCATCAACATTGGTTTAAGTCTAATAACTAACAGAACTTTCATTTTTGAATGTTACAATCTTTAGCGTTTACTAATGAGGTACTTTTGCATAACCTGTCCAAATTTCAAGTAATTTTACTGGAGTTTGTGTGTTCTAGCACTTGTTGAAATCATGACTATTTGCAATGTCCACTTTTGAAGACCAGATTTTGGGGCTGATTTGACATTCATTGTCACATAACTAAACAACTACTGATCTTACAAAGCTGATATTGTCTCTAGTGTCTTTTCAGACATTTGTCTATTATGTTTATAACATAAGCACAACAGTCAGAAGGTTATGTGACAATTTATTGAGAATGTAAGTACCTGACCCTCTCCGTGCTCACCTTTTGGCACATAGTCATATATATGTGTGTGTGTGTGTGTGTGTGTGTACATGTTGTGTGTGTGTGTGTGTGTGTGTGTGTGTGTGTGTGTGTGTGTGTGTGTCTGTGTGTATGTGTGTGTGTGTGTGTGTGTGTGTTGTGCGTGCATGTGTGTGTCTGTGTCTGTGTGTGTGTGTGTGTGTGTGTGTGTGTGTGTGTGTGTGTGTGTGTGTGTGTGTGTGTGTGTGTATGCGCGCGCGCGCAAACTGATGATTATGGGATTTGTAGAATGCTTATTAAAACCCTTTCATCGCCACTGTCGCCTCTTGGCACCACAATGATTTGACACCCATGTCACAAAAGGCATCAAATCAGGGTATGTTACCCAATTATCTTAATGTTCTTAATTTGTGAGGGAAGGATAAGCCCTATTTTATGCATGTCACAGAGGAATCCCCAATATTGCAAACAAAATCTTTTCTGTATCCAGGTAAGTTGCATGGATAATTGTTGCTGAAAAATGGCTGGCGTTGAAACGGTTTTAATGCTTCATAATGCATGTCCCTTTTCTTAATCACTTTTAAATACCTAAAGATTCAACTACGACGCTTTCACAGCTAAACGTGAATGTATAAATTGTAACTCGCGTTTTTCTTCCCAAAATAAATTGAGAATTTTTTTTTAAGACTCACTGGTATTATAGTTACACGGCCTGGCGGTTTTTTGGTGGGTTTTTTCCCCATTTTGCCCAAAATGTCAGACTCATCCACGTTGTTTTTAGCTCTTTCACGCGCGCGCGCGTGCGCGGAGGGTAGGCTTACCACGCGTGTTAAGTGTTTAAAAACCAAAAAAAGCATTGTTGTAGAGATGCCGCGGGTTTGAACAAAGGGAGGTAACGCAAACACTGACAAAATGATTTAAGTGCTATTCGTTCAGGTGTGAAGATGAGTCTGTATAATATGTGCTTCTTTGTCCACGAGAGAGAGAGAGAGAGAGAGAGAGAGAGAGAGAGAGAGAGAGAGAGAGAGAGAGAGAGAGAGAGAGAGAGAGAGAGAGAGAGAGAGAGAGAGAGAGAGAGAGAGGGAGAGCAGAGAGAGAGAGAGAGAGAGAGAGAGAGAGAGAGAGAGGGGAGGAGAGAGAGAGAGAGAGAGAGAGAGAGAGAGAGAGAGAGAGAGAGAGAGCGAGCGAGCGAGAGAGAGAGAGAGAGAGGGTAGAGAGAGATAGAGAGAGAGATACAGACACAGACAGACAGAGACAGAGAGGGAGAGACAGAGAGGAGAGAGACGGACACAGAGCAACGGAGGGGGAGAGAGAGAGAGAGAGAGAGAGAGAGAGAGAGAGAGAGAGAGAGAGAGAGAGAGGAGAGAGAGAGAGAGAGAGAGAGAGAGAGAGAGAGAGAGGACATAGACACAGACACAGACATAGAGGAGAGACAGAGAGAGAGAGACAGAGAGAGAGAGAGAGAGAGAGAGAGAGAGAGAGAGAGAGAGAGAGAGAGAGAGAGAGAGAGAGAGAGACAGACATAGAGGAGAGAGAGAGAGAGAGAGAGAGAGAGAGAGAGAGAGAGAGAGAGAGAGAGAGAGAGAGAGAGAGAGAGAGAGAGAGAGCGGAGAGAGAGAGAGAGAGAGAGAGATAGATAGAGAGAGAGAGAGAGAGAGAGAGAGAGAGAGAGAGAGAGAGAGAGAGAGAGGGGGGGGGGGGGGGTCTGTAAATTTATTGGGCTAATCAAGCGGTCAACCGTTTAATGCTGGCCTGCTAATTTCCTTTGATTGTTCGTAGGCTTCTTTGTTTGATCATTTGACGCGCTCTCCGCTCCTTCGGACTTGGGTTAAAATTAAGTGGCGTTGGCTTAGTTATACATTTTGTGTCAAGAGCCACTGTCCAGAGACAAAGGGGGGCTAGGCGGGACAAGGGAAGTGCATGGGGAAGGGGGTTGAGAGGGTGGGGGGGGGGGGGTGGGGGAGATACAGGAGGGAATCTAGCACTCTTTATTAGGGCCTAATGTGCCGATCGATATAGCTTCATTCACATTTTGTGTTTCAGTTTTTGACGTTCAGAAACTCGTTTTGGGTTGTTTATCTCATTTTGTGCTTCTTGTCTGTCTCTGATTTTGACGATCTGTCTGTCTGTCTGTCTCTCTCTCTCTCTCTCTCTCTCTCTCTCTCTCTCTCTCTCTCTCTCTCTCTCTCTCTCTCTCTCTCTCTCTCTCTCCTCTCTCTCTCTCTCTCTCTCTCTCTCTCTCTCTCTTCTATGTTTAAATTTGTGTTATTACTTTCTTGTACAAACAAATGTATTGTTAGAAAAGTGGCTGTTTTTGTCTGTAAAGCTTTGAAAGTTCGGCGAGATTTACGTCCTGTTTTGTAATTCAAGTTAATAATGTCATGTAATGTCAATTTTGTTGTTGTTGTCACACTCACTCCATTGTTTGGGCATGGCCTAACAATTAAAATGTTCCTGACTCCTGACTCTCTCTCTCTCTCTCTCTCTCTCTCTCTCTCTCTCTCTCTCTCTCTCTCTCTCTCTCTCTCTCTCTCTCTCTCTCTCTCTCTCTCTCTCTCTCTGCTTTTTGTTTAATCGTTTCTTCTTTCCTTTCAGTTTAGTTTTTTTTTTTCCTTCTTTCTTTCTTCTTTTCTTCTTTATCTGAAAAATCAATTCACGCACCAGGGTCGAGTTTCTCTAGATAACGGTCGCCGCACGAATAACGCATACGCCAAACTGGGCCTAAGAAACACTTTAGAAAACATTTGCGGGAGAATGTTACAAGCTCTTATCTGATTGGTCCTTTTTTTAAAATTATTTTAAGCAAACTTTAATGGACCAATCAACAACAAGAAACGTATTCACCCCCTACTAGTTCCGGATAGTTCGCCGCTTGCTCGGTGTTTGGCAAGAACAAAACGCCACGCGAACTATCGGCAAACGAAGGGTGTTTCTTAGACCGTTTTTGCCGATTTGCGCTCACGCTACGTAACGTTAACCCTTGTGAAACGGCCCCTTGGCTTCCGTCCTTGGGTCTCATTTCATGTTATTTCATGTTTTATTATTACCTACTTTTGTTCGACTTCCCACAAAGCTTCCGCTACCTTGCACAATAGTCACCATCCTGTTCCCCTCAAATTTTTGCCCTTTTTAAAAAATATTTTTTTTTTTTTTTTTTACTGAGAAGCAACATTCTGCCAATTGTTTTAGGAAAGGGATAGGGTTAAGATCAGCCTAGTATTAATTTCATAACACCGAAAGAAACAGACTTTGAGATTGAGGGTCGTAAACATAAAGGGGTGACATGACTAAAAGTACTTCTTGGCAAAGGTGTCCAGCCATTTCATCCATTCAGTCAGCTCTGCGTTCTGTCAAGTCAATCGTGTGAATAGTCAGACACGCAAACAAACAAACCGACAGAGTAGGGATGAGGAAATTGAGAGTGAGTGTGAACTTATGAAAAGCCTTTAAAGACCCACCAGATCACGTGTCAAAATCACGGGTTTCACGGGTTTTCCCTCTTATAGCTGGTAAGAAATCTTATTTTGACCAAGTGTGGCTCCCATACAAACGTCCTCATGTACGAAAACGAAGCATCACTTTAAAGAGCAGCCTCGATCGTATGCCAGGAAAGTCTGAATGTGGGCCACACCGACCCAGAAAAAACCAAGGGACTTAATCCAGCCGGCTCTGTGGGTCTTTAAAGACCCACCAGATCACGTGTCAAAATCACGGGTTTTCCCTCTCATAGCTGGTAAGAAATCTTGTTTTGACCAGGTTTGACTCCCATACAAATGTCACCAAATTGAAAACGAAACATCATTTTAAAGAGCAGTCTCAATTTGAAGTTGGGGACTTTTGTATGTGGGTCACATCTACCCAGAAAAAAACCCCAAGGGGCTTAATCGTGGTGCGTCAGCGCGTCTTTAAACCTTTTCCAAACAAGTCCACATAACTTATCTACGGTTGTCCAAGCAATAATAAAAGTCGAATCCCCCCCTCCCCCCCCCCCCCCCCCCCCCCTCCCCCCCCCTCCCCCCTCCCCCCCCCCCCCCCCCCCCCCCCTCCTACTCCTAATGTCAAAACCTCAAACGGCCAATTTATAAAAAAAAATATATGTGCATAGTGGGGCGTTCAAGTGAGGTATGGGTTGATTTCAGGCGTCATAATTTCGCATAATTGACTATAGAAGTAGTGTCAGGAGATATAGAAAAATTCCGAGTTTATGGCACTTTAGGTTTGCCATATAAAAGCCATATCCTTCGACGTTTATTTGCCAGTAAAGGCGTCGTTCGCGGAACGGTTCGGGTGGGGTTTTTTGTATGGTGTTGCATTGGGGATGATAGTTGGAATTAGCCTTGCCTGAGTGAGCAGGGCAGAGAGAGAAAAAGAAAGAGCGAGAGAGAGAGAGAGAGAGAGAGATGAGAGAGGAGAGAGAGTGAGAGGGAGAGAGGGAGAGGAGAGAGAGAGAGAGAGAGAGAGAGAGA
>CM065688.1:26807665-26812665 GCA_017654935.2 Phymorhynchus buccinoides
CATGTAAAGTAGCCTTTGGGTAAGAATGTCTTTTCTGTGTGTTTGTGTGTGTGCGTGTTTGTGTGTGTGTGTGTGTGTGTGTGTGTGTGTGTGTGTGTGTGTGTGTGTGTGTGTGTGTGTGTGTGTGTGTGTGTGTGTGTGTGCGCGTGCGTGCGCGTGGGCGTGTGCATGTGCATGTGCGCACACACACGTGTGAAGTATCGGATTTGTATTTAATATATATATATTTCTGATTGTTTTGTGTTTATTACTATTGTTATTGCTGTTGTCTAAAGTTAACTTTGTAAGCGCTCTGGGCTCTTTGGAGAAAGAGCGCAACAAATATCCATTATTATTATTATTATTATTATTTATTATTATTATTATTATTTCTTTTTTGTTGAAGCGTTACTTCAACAACGACAGAATCTACCAGTTCAGTATGAGTGCAATTGACCGGCAGAAAGGTGTTTTTTATCCTCGATCAAAAACTGCCCAAGGGGAAAAGGTTTACAAGAGGAAACCTGTTTTTGTTTTTTGGCACACACCACACAGCTATCACAGTATGTAACCGTCTCCCCCAACATAGCTGCACCGGTCTCCCTCCCTATAGCCACTGCCTGCAGACGTGTGTTTGTCTTTGAACTAGCCCTCTGGCATTGCAGACTGGTTCCGGGTGGTGAACTGGTACTGTAATTGTTTCATCAATCTGCAACGTAACTCGACCCACAGATTCGTGAAAGTGGGAACTCTTTACCATCGACGTGTAAAGAGCTTTAGGTGTTCACGTGGATTTTGATCTTTTGTCTAGTTTTGTTTTTCATTCCCAGTTCCCATCAGAACGAGAGTGAACGAGAGTCTGTCTGCCTGTTTGCCATTCTATGTATGTAAGTAAATGTGATATGAATGTTGCAGCTTTAATGCATTATCAAATGCATGGCTCGAAATATTCTAGGGGTTCTGTCCCTATTGTGTAAGTTCATTCAAATGTCCCATGTAATTTGAACAATAACAAAACTGACACCCTTTCCTTCCAGATATAGGTAATTAATTTTTCAGTCCAATGTATGCAACTAAGCATAGTTAAGTGGGGTTTTTTAAAGGGGAAAATGGATACAATGAAAGACAAAAGGGGCGTATGCAGAACACAAAATAATGGACTCTCGTATGTTCAAAAGCTATTTCTAGGGGGGAAATGCGTATGGTTTACCATATTTTGTTAATAAAGCTGGGATAATGGAGGAAGATGTGTGTGTATTGGGAGGGGGGGGGGGTCACCACTTTAAGATCGGCCAGAATCAGGTGAAAGGTCTTTTTTAATCGATGATTGATTTCTAGAGCTCGTGTATTTAGGAGGTTGTGAGTTTTTCGTTTGGATAAAAACAACAACGACCTTTTGATGGCCTTTAACGTGTCTTTTTTTGGTCTGTCTACCCTTTTGCAGACGATTTTTAGAGCTCGTGTATTTAGGAGGTTGTGAGTTTTTCGTCTGGATTAAAACAAATGACCTTTGGATGGCCTTAACTTGTCTTTTTTTTGGGGGGGTCTGTCTACCTTTTTGCAGACTCTGCAACCAGGTGTGGGGCCTGCAGTCACTTGTCAGGGACATTAGTGACAGTGTTGGCAACATTGGCCTCAACATCAGTGCCAAGGAGACAAAAAACATGCCAGTTGGACCACACCCTTCTCCATCTGGGGTGTTCATAGGACAGAACGTGGTAGAGGTGGTCCAGGATTTCGCCTACCTCAGCAGTTGTATCATCAGCACATGTGACATGGACACAAAACTCAACTGTCGCATAGGCAAAGCAGCAGCAGCCTTCAATCATCTGTCAAAGATCTGGGGAAGCTAGAAACTCTCACTCCACCTGAAGCTGCGTTTCTACAACTATAATGTAGGCCTACTATCCACTCTGCTCTACGGCTGTGAAACCTGGCACTTAAAATCTAGCCAGGAGAAGAAGCTGAACTCATTTGACATTCAGTACCTCAGGAAAATCTTAGGCATCAAGTGGAGTGAGTTTATCACAAATGAAGAGGTGAGAGAGTGTACAAAGCAAGTTCCAGTGGTCACCATCAGCTGCAGACGCCGTCTCAATTGGCTGGGACTGCCACCATCTGGACCCGCAAACCAGGTTCTCAGGTGGATCCCAAAGGGACAGAGGAAAAGAGGGAGGCCAACGATGAACTGGCGCCAGACAGTGGAGCGAGACCTTCAGCTGGCGAACAGACGCTGGAGCGATGCCATCAGACTGACTGCCGATAGGAGCCGTTGGAGCGCCCTGGCTGCCTCATGCGTCGCACGACGCGGGAGCGTCTAAGAAAGTAAGTACCTTTTTGTAAGTCAGTCTCTCTGTTGCTTGTTTGTTTGTATGTGTGGCTGTGTGGCTGTCTTTATCTCTTTCTTACACACATATATACATACACACTAACACAGAGACGCACTACACTCAGACAGATACACATACACAAACAACACACACACACACACACACACACACACACACACACACACACACACACGCACACACACACACACACACTCGCACGCTCGCACACACACTCGCACATACGCAAACACACGCGCGCGCGCACGCACGAACTCACGCACACACGCACGCATGTACGCACGCACGCATGCACATACACACACACAGAGATTATTACCACCATTTGATATCAAGTTAACCTAGGTCTCCCTTCCCCCGCATTCCTATAATCCAGCTTCTTCTGTCTTGTCAATGACACAATCACATTATCCCATCAAGTTGGCCTTCGTACTATACATTTAACAATTCTCCACCTAATCTTTCTCCGCCCAAACAAATTCCTAACCGCTAGTCCTCTACCAGCATGATGCGTTCCCCTACTTGCTTCCATTCTTCCCGCGGGTGCTGCTGCTGATGACGATGATGATGACGACGAAGACGACGACGACGACGACGACGACGACGACGGTGGTGATGATGATGATGACGGCGACGATGATGATGATGATGATGATGATGATGATGATGATGATGATGATGACGATGATGATGATGATGATGATGATGATGATGATGATGATGATGATGATGATGATGATGATGATGATGATGATGATGATGATGATGATGATGATGATGACGACGATGATGATGATGACGACGATGATGATGATGATGATGATGATGATGATGATCACGTAGTTGTTGTTCTTGCTCTTGTTTCATCAATCTAATACCAATCTTCAATCCACTCAGTAACTTCTTGCATGATTCCAAAACGTGCATTACTCTACCCTCCTTTTCTTCGTACCCCCCCCCCCCTCCCCGTCATCCCTTTCCACCGCCACCGCCGCCACTTTCCCTTACTCCGTGATATACCTCTCTTCCTCACTACAGCGTCCACCTCCCACGCTTCCCCCGTTCCACGGGAGTTCCGATAACGACAACGACAACAACGCCGCTAACCGGGGCGACCATTTTCACGGTTTCCGGTGTAAAGTAACCTCTCAGGGTCCAGAAAATCCGTCCACCTCGTCACCGTTGGATGAAAGCACCCACTCCCCTCACTTCCTTCCCCCCTCCCCCCCCCCCCTTTTCCCTCCTCCCCCCCCCCCCCCCCCCCCCCCCCCCCCCCCCCCCCCCCCCCCCCTCCCCACCTCTCCCCCCCCCTGTCCAGCATTCCCCCCCTTTCCCCCCCCCCCCCCCCCCCCCCATCTTCACACCAATCGGGCGACAGTGTCGAGGCAAGGCAAGGGTAGGCCTTCGTTGCATTTGAAGCTACTCGGTGTCATGGGTGGCTAATAGGAATTGTTCGGAAATAATTCAGGGGAGTAATTTCATGGTGTGTAGGAGTTATCTTGCCTAATTCAATCGGTCAAACTAGGGGAAGTTACTCGGCCGTCAGGTAAATCCCCAGCCCTCGCTTCGTGTGTGTTGAGGAGACACACAGCATGTAGAACGCAGTGCATAATTCTGAAATTTATGTACTTTATCATTTTACGTCACAGTTTGCAAGTTTATCACTTTGTAGCAACTGGCCACCCCTTACTTTTTCTACAAAATATTTGCAAGTCGCTGACTCGCATCCTGCAAGAAGCACGTGGCGGTACCATAGCCGATGAGGTTTAACCGAGGCGTGGTTACTGCTACACTTATCTGTATTGTTACAAATTCGGGACTTTGCTGGTGTTGCACTGCCTCCGGGCATTGCCTCCAGTATCGTTGCCACCATCTTTGTATCTACAAATGTCCCATATGTGTCTGTTCCAGACCGAGAGGACGTAAAACACCATTTTTCATTCATTCATTCATTCGGTTTCAAGCTTCGACGCCATTGCTGCATTGTCGCTATGGTATTTGACCGAGTAATGGAGGCAAGCAACTCACGAAGTGCACTCTCCTAAAAAACAAATAAGAAAATCGTCTGTTGGCGCAAAGAAGCTATACGGAGAGCTGGACAAAAGAGGGTCTTCAGGGAATAAACCCTCCTCAATCAGGCGCTTCCAGACCTGAATTCCTTACACTGTAAGGGGGCTGGACTGCACCCAGGTCATGCATGACTCTTACTGCTGTCGCCAATTTGTTCCCCCCAAAAAAAAAAAAATTATCCGCCCCTGACGGAACTGCACCTTTTGTCCAAGAAGGTCAAGTTTTTGTCTTTGTTGAATGGTGTGACCGTCAGCATAGTCCAAACAGATATCAAAGAATGTTGAAAATTGTATATGGAGAGTTCGGGGTCGGCCTGCTTTGTAATTAATTTTGGATACAAACTTTTCAATTTAAAAAAAACCCACCTTCATCTGGATACAGATTTTAAAAAAAACAAAAAAAAAACCTCCATCTGGACAGACTTTTCAATTTAAAAAAAACTCAATCTTTCCGTTTAGTTCTACTTTAGATACCCAATATGGTTGCAAGCGTATAAACCAAGAGAAACAGAACTGTTTGACCACATTCTGCTACCACTTACTAGTAAAATATCTCTCTCTCTCTCTCTCTCTCTCTCTCTCTCTCTCTCTCTCTCTCTCTCTC
>CM065688.1:26817665-26820165 GCA_017654935.2 Phymorhynchus buccinoides
TGTGTGTGTGTTTCGTGAAGCATGTATTTCTTGATGGGTCAAGGTAAGACTTAGGGTCAATAAAAAAAAGTTTAGCTTCACTGGCGGGGTAAAGTGTTAGTGGATTCTTGATACATCATTACCACATTGCTTCTTCTTCTTGGATCGCTCAGACAGTTTCCTGTCAATTGTGAGCGCAGATGCGTCATGCTGCCGTTATGCGCCTAAGTCAGAAATAGTTAGGCCCAGCAAGTCCGACTTCGGCTGGAGGAAATCTTTCTGGAAGTGTTTCTTGAAAAAAGGCAGGAGAATGGACCGGTAAGGCGGAAAGATAGTAGATGACAGTAAGCAAAGGGAAAAGGCTGAGTCAAAGAGAGTGACAGATTAGAGGAAGTTACAAGCACAGCACTTCCAGAAGGTGGGGGAACTATTGAGGTTCTTCTCTCTTCGCAACAGACAAGTGAAACGTACACCTCTCCGACTAGATTTCCCATGAATGAAAGTTAGGTTTTACGTCCACTCGGCTGCACAACAGCACATGTGGGACGAACCATCAACCAACCATCCATCAGTCAAAGCTCTGAGCAGATCCTGGAGGCCGGTACTGCAATATCAGGTCTGATGAGAGAATAGTCTAGTGTCCAAGAAGAAAATCCTCCGGTCTGGAACATGTGGGATATTAGTAGATATAAAGATGGTGGGAACGATCCTGGAGGCAATGCCAGAGGCAGCGCAACACCAGGAAAGTCCTGATTTTTAACAATACAGATGTGAACCCAAGTTTAGTGTCCAATAAATGAAAATCCGTTTAACGTCCTCCGGTCTGAAACAGACACATGTGGGACATTAGTAGATATAAAGATGGTGGGAACGATTCCGGAGGCAATGCCCGGAGGCAGTGCAACACCAGGAAAGTCCCGAATTTTTAACAGTACAGATGTGAAATCAAGTTTAGTGTCCAGCCTTTCCCCTTTCCTTTTTGTACCCCCAGTTCTGTAAGAACGGGAGTACATTAGAATGGGAATAAGGGCCTGTGCGTTTCTCTATCCGTCCGTATGTGTGTGTGTATGTGACCGAAATGTGTTCCAGCTCATAGCGCCTAAACCACTGAACCGATCGTAACGAAACTTGGCACAATGGTTCCTCAGACCTTGTAACTGCGGCCTGCAATGTCAAATCCACAGAATGACAAGCCATATCAACGTAATCCCAGTGATAAAAAAATAAATATTAAAAAGACACTGATTTGTTTTTTAAAGATAATGAATGGATTAATCATTAGGTGTCGCCCAATAAATATTTTGTTGCAATATATCTAATTTCTAAGTAATGCTTTGCCGACATTTTTTTTCTAACAAAGAAACAAAAACCAACACAATGACCGTAGAGTCCAAAATTAGTTGCCCCGAATTTCACCAGTAAGTCTTGTTGGATAAAATTCAAGGGACATAACTCAAAATTTACAACTATATAAACCTATTTTTCCTCCTTTTTTAAAAATTTTAAATGATGAGAAATACTTTTGTTTTTGCTATTGTTGTGATCTCTGCCTTGAACTGGGAGTTCAGTTTATATGTCTTTCCATCTTGTTTTCCTTGCACCATTCAACTCCAAGTGTGCTCGCTGGCCAATTATATAAAATTCGTTGTATTGATTTTCGCTGCTGGCCTTCCATTGCAAGTTCAAATCTTGCCCTGGCTTTATTAGTGAAGAGTGTTGTCTCTAAATGCACAAAAACAATTAACTGCGCACTGTCGAATTATTCGGGTCGGATATTCAGTCTCTTGATCCTGTTTATTAACAAAAACTTTACTATCTGTCTTTAATCATTTTCGCGCGTTAGTTGTTAACGAAAGAACGAGTCTTCAGTCTCGGATCATTTTCTTAAAAACAGGTTTTCTATCTGCCGTTACACAATCTTTCATTGTTATCGTATTCACTATTGCTCTGTACACGGTGTCCTTCTAATGGTATATGGTGGCTGGTATACCTTTCGAGTCCTCCTCTCTTTGCTCTATTTGTCGTTACCCCCATCTTCCAGCCAGCCTTGGGCTTTCTCTTCGTTTCTCTTTCTAGCTTCTCTTCATGATCCAGACGCTGCGAAAACACTATTGCATGAAACATAACGCAAATTTGTGTGAAGAGTAACGCTTATTTCATAAAGAATACGAAACAGATGACTTAATTGTTGGCAACACTTCTTATTCAGTCGTCGCAACAACAACCAACAATTTTAAAAAGGAGAAAAAAAATAGAAAGCACTGATTCAGGGCAGACCTGATAGAAAGAATGGGAAGATAGATTAGAAAGAAAAGAGACAGGTGGTGAGGATGGATAACACTGCAGTGGGAGTAGGGAGGGTGTGGGGGCAGAGGCACAGAGAAAATAATGATAAAGACCATAGAAAAAAAACCCGATTACACAGAAAACATTTGAAAAACTCATTTTTAAAAAGCCATTCTCCATCCAAAAACTTGGCTTCCGTATCAGAGAGAAGTCTGTTGCTCCTTTTCCCGCCAGC
>CM065688.1:26825165-26827665 GCA_017654935.2 Phymorhynchus buccinoides
ACAACTTTCGTCCAAAGCTGTCTCTGTCTGTGACACTCAAATACCTTTTTCTCCTTCTGCTAGAAATATTGGCTTCCACATCTCTCAAGATATGAGTGTTGACTCACAAGTTCAAACTATCTGTTGGTCAGCATACTGTGAGCTGCGTTGCATTGGTACGATTCGCCATCTCCTGTCTATACATACTGCTAAGATACTAGTCTGCACTTTTGTTCTCTATAAATTAGATTATTGTAATTCACTCTTGTATGGCTGCCCCCAACACCTCATTGACAAGCTTCAAAAAGTCCAGAACTCTGCTGCCAGACTTGTCCTCAAGGTCTCTAAGTATCATCATGTTCAACCACTCCTGATATCCCTCCATTGGCTTCCCATCAAAGCATGTATTGACTACAAAATTGCCACTCTATGTCATTCTTATTTCTCTGGAAATGCCCCTAGCTACATTTCTGACATGCTTTCTGTCTATACTCCATCAAGGCAACTGCGGTCATCTTCAGATTCCAAAATTCTCTGTGTTCCTGGTACATGAACAAAAATGTTTGGTGAGCGCTCCTTTTCCTTTTCGGCCCCATCAGTTTGGAACTCCTTACCACGCGAAATTCGCCATATCCAGTCCTTGCAACGTTTCAAATCAGCTCTCAAGACCCACCTATTCAAGCTACATCACAACCTTTAGGCCACATTACTTCTGGACTCTATTCTCACACACACCCTCCCCTCCCCACTCCCCCCCCATATTAGTTTCACTGTGTGTTGACTGCAATGTCTACGTCAGCTTTGTTGTGAGAGAGAGAGAGAGAGAGAGAGAGAGAGAGAGAGAGAGAGAGAGAGAGAGAGAGAGAGAGAGAGAGAGAGAGAGAGAGAGTGTTGATGCTTTCTTCAACTGATTGTATTTTGTATTGTGTTCTTGGGTGGGGTGAGTGGTGGTGATGGTAACGGTGTGTGTGTGTGTGTGTGTGTGTGTGAATGTGTGTGTGTGTGTGGATATGTGCGTGCGTGCCTGCATGTATGTGTGGGGGGGGGGGGGGGTATACATGCCTATTTTGCATGTGTGTGAGCAATTACTTGTTTTTGTTTTTGAATTTCTTGCTTTTAATTTGTGTTGTTGTTAAGCGCATAGAGCTCCACATTTGGTGGAGGAGTGCGCTATATAAATGATTCACTATTATTATTATTACTATTATTAGGGATAGGATTTGGGTTTGGGGTTAGGGATAGGGTTTCAGATTAGGTTTTGGGTTTGGATTAGGGCTAGGTTTTTGCGTCACATGCAGACGGATAAATATATGACAGGGACACATAGACACAGGGACCATATATATAGAGATTGATAACACATATGGGGCAGTGGGTGGATACCTCATGCCTCCATATGGGGAGCTGGACGACCCCTCCACGAGTCTCTCCCCATGGGGTTACCTTTCATAAAATAGTTCCCCCACATTCTGGAAGTTTTGTTCTTGTAACTTCCTCTAATCTGTCACTCTCTTTGACTCTGCCTTTTTCCTTTGCTTTCTGTCATCTACTGTCTTTCTGACTTATTGGCTCATTCTCCTGCCTTTTTTTCTTTCCAAAAGATCTTCCAAATAACTTTTCTCCTTTGAGCTCCTCCGAAATCGGAATGTGTCGGCTGTACGCAGCGGGGAGACCAAACTGAAAACGGACACATACGTACTTTACCCGTTATGGCCTTTTGGCCTGGGAACGCAGAAGAAGAAGAAGGATAACACATAGACATGGAGGACATGATATAGCCACTGGGACATATAGAGATGGGGACACATAGAGACTTGGGGGGGGACACATAGTTACAAAAGTGGTGACACATAGAGATAAGGGTACATCGCTACCGAACCAGGGTGGGTGAAGAAAGCAGGGGCAAGGGCAGACAGATAGAAAGCATGGAAAAAGGAAAGAAAAAGAAAAAGAGACAGGGGAGGAGGGAGGGTGATAACGGATGGCTTCCGTTGATCGCCTGTGGGGTCGTTTTGTGGGCTTGCCGCTTGTATTGCTTGCTGGCTTGCTCGCTTGCGTGTGAAATGGGTTAATCTTTTATTGTATTCCTTTTTTTCGTTTTAGAGAGGACGGGAAAGATCGGGTGTGGGGGTGGATAGAGACTGAGGTGGGGGGGGGAGAAGGGAGTTGAGTGGAAATAGAGGAATGGGAGGGGCCGGGGTGATGGAAAGAGGGAAAGGAAGAGAGAAGGAAAAAGTGTACTTTTAAAAACTGAGAAGTCGACATTGTGCTTTTTGATGATGATGATGATGATGATGATGATGATGATGATGATGATGATGATGATTGTTGGTGGTGGTGGTGGTGTTTGTTTTTGTTGCTGCTGGTGTTAATGTTAAAATCTATCCAGCACATTTTTCTAGACAGTTTAGTTTGTCTAGCTGACCTCTGCCAAGTCACACACTTTGGGGTATGTCCAAAACTTGCGTTTCTAGAGTCATGCGTTTCAAACGGAGGACTACCTACCTTGAAGAAGATCGGG
>CM065688.1:26830165-26837665 GCA_017654935.2 Phymorhynchus buccinoides
GAGAGAGAGAGAGAGAGAGAGAGAGAGAGAGAGAGAGAGAGAGAGAGAGAGAGAGAGAGAGAGAGAGAGAACGAACGAATCTTTTTTAATGTTGGAAAAGAATAAGCACAATATACGCTTGTTTACATCTCGCCAACAACAAGAAGAAAATATTAGAAGAAAAAAAAACCCAGATCAATGCACGAATGACAAATATTTGTAAATACCAATTGTCCACACAGCCACACACATACACATCGACATATACACAAAAACTACACACACTCACTCATACACATACACACACGCGGGCACGCGCACACACGCACGAACGCACGCACACGCACACACACACGCACGCACGCACGCACGCACGTACTCACACACACGCACACACACACACACTGTACCAAATAAGAGAGAGAGAGAGAGAGAGAGAGAGAGAGAGAGAGAGAGAGAGAGAGGAGAACATATATTCGTGCATGTGCCATACATCAACTCCTCACATTCTTTACACAATAGCCCTAGCAGATTATTCTTAACATTTTCTTTATTGAGGTCAACATAACAAAACCATGTGTCTTCTTCTGTCACACCTGATCAATCCCCAGTCAACAGTCTGTGTAAAACAAAAAACATAAAAATAATGCTGCAAAAATCAAATAAAAAAACATTGTCATTTCAATTCGCATACCAACACATTGATTTAAAAGTATCGGTTTTTCTTCTTTGCACCACCACAATCATCATAATTATGCACAACCCTGTCTGATACTTTTTATATATATAGAAAGTGTGCATGCACGTGTGTGTGCGTGTGTGTGTGTGTGTGTGTGTGCGTGTGCGTGCGTGTGTGCGAGCTTTTGCGTGCGCGCGCGCGCGTGTGTGTGTGTGCGTGTGCGTGCGCGCGTGTGTGCGTGTGTGTGCGCGTTTGCGCGCGCGCGCGTGTGTGTGTGTGTGTGTGTGTGTGTGTGTGTGTGTGTGTGTGTGTGTGTGTGTGAGTGAGTGCGCGCGCGCGCGCGCAGATGTGAAAGTCCAAAGGACGTGTGGTTATTTTTCTTTGCTGATCATATTTCGCATCATTCTCGTGCCATCATCGTCATTGTCATCATCACCATCATCGTTATCATCTTCATCATCTTCATCCTTATATATAAATGTCTGTATTTTTTGTCAATAATACTTCATTGGAATCATCGACACAAACATCAACTGTAAGGTCCTCGTAATTGTCATGGCTGAAATGTGCGTGCGTGTGCGCGCGCTTTTTTTTGTTATAACGGTTGCATAAATACCCCATCAATACTACTAGGCTAATGATAATCATCGTCATCATCATCATCTCTAGTTGGGCAGATCGATGGATTGATCGATTGGCTGATGGAGTTGTCGACAAACAAATTCGACATTTTAAAAAATGACATCAAAAGTCAGTGTCCTATCAAATGTGCTTTCATTGTTCACACATCTAAATGACTTCCAAAGTCAGTGTCCTATCAAATGTGCTTTCATTGTTCACACATCTAAATGACTTCCAAAGTCAGTGTCCTATCAAATGTGCTTTCATTGTTCACACATCTAAATGACTTCCAAAGTCAGTGTCCTATCAAATGTGCTTTCATTGCTCACACATCTAAATGACTTCCAAAGTCAGTGTCCTATCAAATGTGCTTTCATTGCTCACACATCTAAATGACTTCCAAAGTCAGTGTCCTATCAAATGTGCTTTCATTGTTCACACATCTAAATGACTTCCAAAGTCAGTGTCCTATCAAATGTGCTTTCATTGTTCACACATCTAAATGACTTCCAAAGTCAGTGTCCTATCAAATGTGCTTTCATTGTTCACACATCTAAATGACTTCCAAAGTCAGTGTCCTATCAAATGTGCTTTCATTGCTCACACATCTAAATGACTTCCAAAGTCAGTGTCCTATCAAATGTGCTTTCATTGCTCACACATCTAAATGACTTCCAAAGTCAGTGTCCTATCAAATGTGCTTTCATTGCTCACACATCTAAATGACTTCCAAAGTCAGTGTCCTATCAAATGTGCTTTCATTGCTCACACATCTAAATGACTTCCAAAGTCAGTGTCCTATCAAATGTGCTTTCATTGCTCACACATCTAAATGACTTCCAAAGTCAGTGTCCTATCAAATGTGCTTTCATTGCTCACACATCTAAATGACTTCCAAAGTCAGTGTCCTATCAAATGTGCTTTCATTGCTCACACATCTAAATGACTTCCAAAGTCAGTGTCCTATCAAATGTGCTTTCATTGCTCACACATCTAAATGACTTCCAAAGTCAGTGTCCTATCAAATGTGCTTTCATTGCTCACACATCTAAATGACTTCCAAAGTCAGTGTCCTATCAAATGTGCTTTCATTGCTCACACATCTAAATGACTTCCAAAGTCAGTGTCCTATCAAATGTGCTTTCATTGTTCACACATCTAAATGACTTCCAAAGTCAGTGTCCTATCAAATGTGCTTTCATTGCTCACACATCTAAATGACTTCATAAACGGACTGTGAGGAAGACGCGTTTTGCAAGTATTCACACCTTCAAACAAGTTAAATTTGTTTTCTAAAAAAAGAAAGAAAGAAAATACATTAAGTGCCATGTTAACTTTGTAGTCCCATTTACCGTTATGTACATTTGTAATAATAATAATAATAATAATCTCCAAAACAAAGCAGAAGAAAAATAATATAAGCACAGAAATCAGCACTTTTAAAGCTTGTTCTTCTATTAGACCTGACCTCAGTCTTAATAGAGAGATAAATCATTTATCTCGAGTAATGCGTAATTCTGTTCGTTCTCACCAAGAGTCCAAAACACTTGAAAATAATTTGATGACCACTAGGACCTTTAAAACTCAACAAAGTCCGGTAGCAGGTAGGCCCTTTAATAAACAATAAAGACACGTTTCGGGCCGTAAGCCCGTTTTCAATGTGACACAGAAGGGAGACAAAAATCAAAGCAAAACACAAAAAATAGGCCAAAATAGTCCCCAAAAGGGCAATCCTAAAACTTTTGGACTGAAGTCTATAATATATAGAATGCTTGAAATTAAATGGTAACACATCCCGTATTGCTCCAGGGCGAATCATACCCATTTCTATAGGAATACTTCCCTTTTGGTACGATGTTACGAAATATTGAAGGCAAATATTTTGCAAGATAATCTTCAATTTTAGAGGATGACACACGCTGTTCGACGATGTATCCGTTGTTAGATTAACTCAAAAGTAGAGAACTCTATGAGAAGTCAAAAGAATCTCAAACGGATTGCTCAATCACCTTTTGACCCATATAGATTCAGAAGCACGTCCAATAAAATGTATTTCTCAAACAAAATAATAAATAGAAAGCCAATGGAAAACATACGCACAGACACACCCTCTCTCTCTCTCTCTCTCTCTCTCTCTCTCTCCCCACGCACGTGACCCACGAGACACGCACGCGCACTTTCCTGGAATTTCATTGGATTACGAGAATGAGTTATCCGCCGTCTCCCTGCACGATTTTATAAAGTCCGTTATTTTTGTGTGTGTTTTTAACAAGGGAAACAGCGCGGAACAGCGTGTGTCATCCTCTAAATTAAAAGGACATTTACAAAACGTTCGTCTTCAACTTTTCAGAACATCGTACCAAAAGGGAAGTATGACTGCGTATTCGCTCTACACTCTATCCCCCCAAGAAGAGATGCAGCGGTGTGTCACTCCCATAACGCTCTGTGCTACTTCATTGTTTTCAAGATGAGATTTGGTTTCGTTTTGTTTCAGGTTTGGTGTTTGTCCGTAATAGGGGTAATAATGTCATTGTTTGTCCGTGTGGCATCAGCAGAAGTTCCTTCGCATCCAGTTACAGAATTCATACACGAGGATGGGAGGAAGAAAATAAAAGAGATTGGAGAGGGAGAGGGGGAAGAGGTTCCTGAACTCGCACCCTAAGTATAGATAAAATAGACCACTCTTAAGTAAAAGAAAAATACGGAAAAAGAGGTGGAGGGGGTAAAACTAAGAAGGGCTGAAAAAGAACGGAAAAATCGCCACACCAAGAAGTCGTTCTTCTCCGGCTGAAGATCATAATTTGTAAAAAAAACACCTAAGAAGGTCTGTAAAAGAATTGAAGAATCACCACACATGTTACAAGAAGTCGTTCTTCTCTGGTTGAAAATAATAATTTGTCAATGATCAGCAGTCATTTAAATGTCATTATAAGCGTCTCACAAACGCGAAAATCAAACTTTCACCTGTGGACACCCAAATGTCACACACACACACGCGCGCACACACACACACACACACACACACACCAACTGTCCTTCCCTCCCAGCGGCCCGTGCTGTCACCACCACCTGGACTGGGGCTGCATGAGCGGGTGGCTGTAGCCAGGGATCACCCCGTTCATGCTCACGCTCATGTTCATGCTGCTCACGCTGGGAACGTTCAGGTGCGCGTGGTGGTGGTGATGATGAGCATGGTGGTTGAGGGGCGTCACGGAGCTCATGGAACTCACCACGGGGTTGGCCCCGTACGAGCAGCTCATGTTCATTGACCCCATCGTAGACGCTAAGGTGGACGAGGAACCTCCAGCCCCACCCATGGCCCCCGCCCAAGACCCCAGCGAAGGCACGGAGGAGCACAGCGAGGTCATGCCTTGCACGGACGGGGGGTTGGCCTGGTGGAACGCGTGGTCCTGGGCCTTGAGGAGCGAAGAGGAGGTGTGGTGGTTGACCGGGGTCCGCTGGCAGGGCACCCCGTCCTTGACCAGCACGGGCACGGCCACGCGGCGCGGGGAAGGTAGGGGGTGGAGGTCGGCCAGACCCTTCTCCTGGCGGGCCCGCTTCAGCTTGTAGCGGTGGTTCTGGAACCAGATCTTCACCTGCTCTCCCCGCAGGATGGGAGTTGGAGGAGGAGGAGGAGGAGGAGGATGAGGAGGAGGAGGAGGAGATGCAACAGAGACACAGAGTTACATATCATTTAAAAGCAGTTTAACGTTAATCAACTAAGCAAAACTATCTGTATTGCTAAAACAAAAAATCGGGACTTTACTGGTGTTGCACTGCCTTCGGGCATTGCCTCCAGTGTCGTTCCCACCATCTTAGCATCTACTAATGTCCCATATGTGTCTGTTCCAGACCGGAGGACGTTAAACAGATTTACTACTACACACAGTTACAAACTTTTGTTAATATTCAGTCTTGATCTTTAAAGGGCTGTGCAGATTATTACGCGTGGGAGACCTCACGCGCTTATATCCGCAAGTAAGTAAAAGAAAGTAAGAAATAGGCGGATGGGATAAGCTTATTTTTTTCTTTCTTTCTTTTACTTATCTGCGGATAAGCGCGTGAGGTTTCTGTGTGTAATCTGCACAGCCCTTTAGAAAGTTATTTGGACGGTATGAAAATAAACACGATTAAAAATAAATACAGAACAGAGGAACAGAATTACAAACTTCGTTATTATCCAGTTTTAATAATCGTTAGAAAGTTCAGTCGTTTTGGACGGTATGAAAATAAACACGATCAAGAATAAACGCAGAACAGGGGCACGGAATTACAAACTTTGTTATCATTCAATCTAAATCATTTAGAAAGATTTAAAAAAAATGAGTGTTGGTATGGGAAAAAAAGAAAGAAATACGATTGAAACTAAACACAGATCAAAGACACAGAAGAGCAAACTTGTTATTATTCAGTCTGAATGTGAACGTTCAATAGTTTGGGGGAAAGGCATGAAGAATAGCATGCTTAAAAATAAACTATTTACCGGAGATAGGAAAACACAGATCAAAGACGCAGACTGGCGACTAGCAAACTATGTATTTTTTGGCTAATTGGTAAATAAAATAAGCCATTTGGCTTGTGAAAACAGAAAACAAATTGATTAAAAAATGTGTTTTTGTGTGTGTGTTTTTACTGAAGGTAACACAATTACGTATACTTTTTTTTTTTAAATGGGGGTGGAATGTTAAACAACACAATCAAGATAAATGTACAGAATCCAAAGAAGGAAACTGAACAGGGAGAGAAAATAAAACTCGAGTTCTATTTCATTGCTTAAAAAACCACTTTCTAGTAGATTGGTCGTCAGTACAGGAACAGTGCCAACAGAAGTGTTAAAGGGGCACCCTTACGGATGAGTTTTTTTGTAAGAAACACGTCCAGATCACCAGGAACACACCCTTTACAGAGATTGCAACACTCACTTTGCTCCTGTTTCCCAGAAATCAAACCGTCAAATCGGCGATTCCTCCTTGGCGGAGTTGCTGGAAGTCAAATTATTTCACCCAAAGAGAAGGCGTGTGACGTCTCTTTTCTAATGCGTTTAGACCAAATCGTTTGCACACAATTTTCGCAATACAAACTTTTTCTTTTCTTTTTTAATTTTATACAGATTATCTAAAGGAGTTTCGCTCACAACAAAGGAAACAGCTCCAATAAAAATTGTTTTTACTCCACTGCAAAAAAAGAAAACGCTTCAACCACAATGAGTGACCTTCACCCACGCCATCCAAAATGGCTTCTCTCTCCGGCATCTCCGCCAAGGAGGAATCGCCGTTTTGACGGTTTAATTTCTAAGAAAACAGAGCAAAGTGAGTGTTCCGATCCTTGAAAAGGCTGTCTTTCTGGTGATCTCGACGTGTTTCTTGCAAAAAAACTCATCCGTCATGGTCCAACTTTAAGAGCAAGAAAACGTTGGACGAATTTTGTGTCAACTCATTTGACCTATCTCCTCTATCTATCCTTCCATTTTGATTGTCCAGTTTTAAATCGCAATGTAGCTATCAAGTCGGTGTAATACTGATTGAGCGATGGAGTCAATTCACGTTAAATCAACAGTAGACAGCAGCCTAAGGTTTTAAGTACTTTGGGGTCTATATTTAATGAGACGAAGCACTGTATGACTCGGCGACTGCAAACGTGACAGGGCTTATAAGTACACGCATAATAGGGATAGGCATTGAATGTCACCTTTGTATTATTGCTCTCTCTCTCTCTCTCTCTCTCTCTCTCTCTCTCTCTCTCTCTCTCATCTCTCATCTCTCTCTCTCTCTCTCTCTCTCCCCCCTCTGGCCTAAATACATTAAATCATCTCTCTCTCTCTCTCTCTCTCTCTCTCTCTCTCTCTCTCTCCTCTCTCTTTCTCTCATCTCTCTCTCTCTCTCTCTCTCTCTCTCCCACCCCCCTCTCTCTCTCTCTCCCTCTCCCCAAAGTAAAAGAGCACCGCGTCCTGGGTGTGAGTCTTGAGACTCTCTCTCTCTCTCTCTCTTAGACCTTTCTTAGATACAGAGGAACGCAAATTATTCTTTCATGCCCACTGTCTCTCTCCGTCTCCCCCTCTACCGCCAAATGTCACCTATTAAAACTCTCTATCTCAAACGAGCAGCTAAAATTATTCTTCCTGACGCAAACCTATCAGAAAAACAAGCAAAATTAAACATCCTTCCGTTAGATTCACAATTAAAGTACAACAAAGCAATCATCATGTACAAAGTGCATAATGA
>CM065688.1:26842665-26847665 GCA_017654935.2 Phymorhynchus buccinoides
CTCCAGAGCCGGTGCCAAGGCCCCTCGATTGAGTCATAGTTTTCCACAAAAGACTAAACTGTACCGTAATTTTCCATTACTGTAGAAAAATCATTTATTGTACAGCTCTCATGTTACTGTTGGCCCCTACTACAGGCTAATGTCAACCAATGATAAAAGCCACGTGAGCAGAGGGCAAGAAAATAAATGTACATGTCGTGATTTCTCCCCTTCTCAGTATTCAGACAGTAAAAACCGAGCGGGTCAACCTTTTGCTAATCTGTACTACAAACAATGTAATGAAACCAGCTCCTGCATACATCCTCGTGAGAAATCTGTAGCGCTCTCTCTCTCTCTCTCTTGTTTGTCTTTTATCCAAGGACAGATTGTAAGAATAGGCATCGCCTAAAATCTTTATCCTTGCTAAATAAAGTTCTTCAGTGTTCAGTGTCCCCCCCCCCCCCCCTCTCTCTCCTCTCTCTCTCTCTCTCTCTCTCTCTCTCTCTCTCTCTCTCTCTCTCTCTCTCGCTCTCTCTCTCTCTCTCGGTTTTAAGAAGGAAGCGTTTGTTTGACTACACATAAATTTGCAAGCATTTAAACAAACATACCACGTCATATTTTACATTTTTCCATTTAATGTGGGGCATTTAATATGATTATACTAGCAGTATGATCTAAGGGGATTAAAAAAAAAGGAGGAGGGGGGGGTGTCACCCCACTCCACAAACAAATACACAGGCATAAATACTTGTGCGCATCCCCTCTCCCTCAAACACAAGCGCGCGCGCACGCACACACACACACACACACACACACACGGATACACGGATGCACATACATGTATACACATGCACACACACACCTAAACACACACACACACGAGAGAGAACACAATTATAATGTTTCAGGCCTCATGCCTATAGACACACGAGAGAGAGAGAGAGAGAGAGAGAGAGAGAGAGAGAGAGAGAGAGAGAGAGAGAGAGAGAGAGAGAGAGGGGGGGGGGGGGGGGGGGGGGGGAGAGAGAGGGGGAGAGAGAGAGTGAATAAATGTTGTCGCAAAGTATGTGGCGACGAATCATTCTACTATGCTACAGTCATCAACAAACGCTTTGCCCAAATTTCGAACTTGTACAAAAGATAGATTTTGAAGGAGGATACACGTTGTCCTAAGTACTACGTTTCGCAGAAAGCAAGACGATTATGATATTGATAGCAAACAAGTGTTCTTCTTCTAAGCTCCTAACTTGAAGCTGTTTGTCAAATGAATAAAGATGTGTTTAAACCAAGCTGTTTGTCTTTGTAAAAACAAGGTACTTGAAATTCTCGCTGTCTTGAGTTATGTACTCACGGTCGTTGTCAACAGCTGTTGCGCAGCTGAGAGATAAAGTACTGACAAATCGGCTTTATAATAATAATAATAATAATAATAATAATAATAGTACATTTATATAGCGCTTTACCTCAAATGAGCCCAAAACGCTTTACAATCGAATATTCATCAACAAGTAGACAACAAAATTAGTGTTTAACAATGGCACAAACCAGCAACAATGCATATGCAAAGCAACTCACTCTCTCTCTCTCTCTCTCTCTCTCTCTCTCTCTCTCTCTCTCTCTCTCTCTCTCTCTCTCTCTCACACACACACACACACACACACACACACACACACACACACACACACACACACGCACGCGCACGCGCGCACGCACACGCACATCATATTTATGGACACCGACTCATTATTCATCTTTCATTCAGTAAGCCATAGCAACTGAGTTGCACGGACTGACCACCATCACACATACACAAATGTTAGAGGATATATACATACAAAAACACTCACACACAACGTACGCACGCAGACAGACACACACATACATACAGACACACACATACACACACACATACACATGCGTGCACACACAACACACAAAACCAATAAACACACAACACACAAGCACACACGCACGCATGTACACATACACACACACACACACACACACACACACACACACACACACACAAAACACAGCACAAACCTCCTATTCAATCTTCTCTCACGTGCACACAACGATAGACAACTGATCAAACATTTTGGGTGCAGCACGGAAAAGATGGGTTTTAAGAGAGGTTTTGAATGAGGAGACTGAGTTGGAGTGTCGGAGAGGAGAAGGCAGAGAATTCCACAGAGATGGTGCTAGACAGGAAAAACAATTTATCTTCATAAAGAAAGAGAGAAAGAAAGTAAGGTTTCGTTTATTGTGTTGTGCATGAGTGTGTAGTGAAGTATGTCAGAAAGCAACGAGGTGGGGTGGGGTCACAAAGACTCTCTATGTGTCTGTGTCTGTCTGTTAAGTTTCGGTCAGTGTTGGGGTAATGTTGAATTTGTGGAGAGGGTGGGGGGGGGGGGGGGTAGTGTATTAATAAATGAATGCATAAATGAAAGTAGCTCTGTATCTAAACAGTACCTCCAATGAAATTCAAATTTCTTTTTCGAAACCAAAAATAAAATCAAAGTTTTGATCATTCGGTGGTTTGCTTTTTTTCAAAAACAAAATAATGAACCCAGATTTTTTTTAAATGTCTAAATAATTATATTTCAGTGGTGCTCTCAAACATGCTTTAACCCTTTCACCGCCAGCTATTTTTCAGCCAGAAAATACCATTAAACATAACTGGGTAGAAAAACAAAAGTATCCGCTATATTGGGAATTCCTGTGTGTCGTGTACAACATTAGGCCTATCCTTTTTCTTTTCTTTCTTTCCATTATAGTTCCGTCAACAGCTATGGTCATCTCAGGACTGTCACCGCGTAAAGTTCGACCGCTTAGTACAAAACACTCATCAATGTATCTGACCAACGTTCAACAACCTGTAAACAACTAAACATACAGCACAATTCATAACATGACACCTCCATCATTGCACCCTATAGCACATAAGTCCACACAGTGCTGGAAACGTTGAGCCACTCTAGGCCTATCCTTACCTCCCAAAATTAAGAGAATGGGGTCTTCAGGTAACAGGCCCCGATTTGATGCCGTTTATTTGACATGGGTGTTAAACCATTGTGGTGCATAAATGTGACATTGGCGGTGAAAGGGGTAATTATATGTCCACAACATTTCATCAACCATAACGATATAAGAATACAACAAAACTAACAAAGACCGCTAGCGATTCGTTATTGATTGTTGGCTTTGTTGTGGGTGGGTTTTTTTCTGTTTCTCTGGCACAGCAAGATACAAATCAAGGCTCCCAAAGTGCATTTGGGGCCACATTGTTATTGCTGTGCCTAATTGTTCCCTTGTCAGGACAGTATTAGAAGAGCCTCCGGCTTTCAGTCATAGTTAATTCTTGCTCCCCCGCTTCTATAACTGAAATACTGAATACAAGGCTCATATCTCTCTCTCTCTCTCTCTCTCTCTCTCTCTGCCCAGGCATTTATGATGCTCGGGCTTTTAGTATCAAATAGATATTGTGATGTTTGCTATATTAAAATATCAAAATAAAACTAAAATTATCAGTCACTATTTCAAATAATAGTACTGATATGTCCACGTTTATAGGCCTACTACGCTATATGTCTAGATATAGGTACGCATGGGGTGAAACTGATTACTTTTTATAGGTTTATCTGTTTAAAGGGTTGGTTTCAGGCTCTTTTGTTTTTAGAGTTGTAAACGTTTTCAGATACACTTGGCTTTGATTGCGTAAATAAGTGCCATAAATGCAGTGAAAGGGCGAATTTTCTGGATTCCTATTTTGTTTTTTAAATAAAACGATGCTCAACAATCGAAAACATTTTTCGTCAACTTCAAGTTGAACTAGGAAATGACGACACAGATCGTGAATGTAAAGGAAGTACAGTCGCATTATGCTGATGTCCATGCCCTTGTCTCGGGCGCATGAACTCCACACACGCGGGTCAAACTGTACCTTTCTGTGCTTGACCCCATCTACTTATAAATGGCTGCAAAGGACGAAGGACTGAACTCCATAACCACTAACAATCTGGGAATCCACACAAAAAAGCAACGGTCCTGTTCAAAAGTGTTCGAACTAATTCCTTTTGTTTTTACGTCAGAGCTACTTTTTACGTCAGCTCACACGTCACAAGTACTCTGCGTCATAAGTACACAGAATGATAATTTCATCCCCGCTCGTGCTACCAAAATCGGCGCTTCAGATCCCCCCCCCAAAATAGATTCTCGCTTCAGGTGAGTTGGAGACGAACAAGGTAGGCCCTATAGCCAAAATAGGTGAGAAAAACGTATTGTTCAAACAATAGCAGTGAACAAAAGCATATCGTTTCGATGGGAGCCGAATTGAAACGATTTTTCAGCAACCAGATCAACAGAATTTCCGGGCACTTCTTTGGTCCCCCCCCATTCACACAAATGTACTTCCAGTTGAACATAATTATGGTTCACATTTCGTGTTTTACAGCACAACATTACAGCTTCAAATCAACCTCCCCTGATTGTAATGTTCCACGATGATCTAATCTCGACTTCCTAAAGAACTTTTGAGCCGGAAAATAGTTCCATAGCGCAATAGCCTTTAGAAAGTGCATTGTGCGCAGCGGCGGAAGGAACTTGACACTCTGAATACGTCACTTCCGCACCTGCGCACGGGCGCCCTGGGGTCTGTATCAAGTCTCCCCGTTTAGGGGCTAATCGTTTCTCGCTCGGCGCCAATCCGGACCGTGTCAATTCGGTTTGGCTGATACGAAGGGAGTCAGTATATAGCAGTGTAGTAATATAACGGGGCAGCAGCCGAGCTAATCTTGTTGCACCAGTGCGCGACACCTCTCGGGAGGTATTGAGAGTCAGCTCCCTTGAAATGAAGATCGTTTCCCTTGGAGGGCCGCCATTCGTTCCGAGTGAGTGAGTCCGATTAACATCCTGTTTATGGAGCCTGGTTCATGACTCCCCGGGTTAGCGATGTAATGTTTGCACGGCGGACATGTTTGCTGAGCTTCCTTCTATTTTCTACCCCTGCCCTCCTACTTCTC
>CM065688.1:26852665-26865165 GCA_017654935.2 Phymorhynchus buccinoides
TATTTTATTCACAAGAGACAAAACAAAACTGCTGGATATTTCGGCGAATGCGCCTTTATCAACATAGTTGTGTTAGTTATAATTATCGTTGATTACATTTTCCTTTTTTTGAATATTTCGTGCTTTTCTGCTCTGTCCAATGTTTCCTTATTTCAAAGTCTATTGTATCTCTTCCTTTTTTTGTCAACTAACTAGGAGCTATTGTTTTGGTCTTTCAGTCTGTCTGCCTGTCTTTCTGTCTCTAGGTCTGCCCGTTACCTGGATCACTTTTTTTAAAGGCCCCAATCGAATCAAATTTTAAGGGTTTGGAGGGTTAGGCCGTGTACACACATAAGCGGATATTCCATGCGGAAACCCGTGCGCAATCCATAAATAAGCGAAGCAAAGAAAGGAAAAGATTTGCGCACGAGTCCGAATTTCCCCTATATGCGTCAACTTTTATCCTTCTTTCTTCCACTTATTTAGGGTTTTTCGTACGGAACTTACGCGTCTAATGTGAACCCGGCCTAAGGGTTTCGCTTAAAATAGGTTTTTGTTTTACTGTTAGAATTACTGTAAAATACAATATTTAAATGTAGGACATACATGTTTCTTTAGTTGGTCATTTACATTATTGCTGTAGAGGCTATGAACAGGGGGTTTTTTTTTTTACACCATTTTTTATGAACAGTTAGATGTTATTATGAAAATAATAAATAAAAATATTTTGGAGTTTATAGATGCTACCTTTCTGATATACTGTTTGAAAACAAATATTATCTATCAATGTATGTGTGCATCCTATTCGTTTTTACATCGTTTATTCAGTGACCTTTGTTTTTACAGGATGAGGAGTGAATAACACGAACAGGTTTCCATGACATACAGGTAAACAGTATCCAACACATTATTGAGATGTATCATTCTGATAGAATTGTACGGTGCGTATAAGAACTAATTTTAAGTTTCAGACAAACTTTCTGTTGCTTTTCGTTTTTCCATGACATACAGGTAAATGGTATCATTTATGAAAATGTATCATTGTGATAGAATTGTACGATGCGTATAAGAACTAATTTCAAGTTTCAGACTAACTTTCTGTTGTTTTTCGTTTGTTTCCATGACATACAGGTAAATCGTATCCAAAAAATTATGAAAATGTATCATTCTGGTAGAATTGTACAGTGTGTATAAGAACTAATTTCAAGTTTCTGTTGTTTTTCGTTTGTTTCCATGACATACAGGTAAATGGTATCCGACAAATTATGAAAATGTATCATTCTGGTAGAATTGTACGATGCGTATAAGAACTAATTTCAAGTTTCAGACTAACTTTCTGTTGTTTTTCGTTTGTTTCCATGACATACAGGTAAATGGTATCCAACAAATTATAGAATTGCACGGTGTGTATAAGAACTAATTTCAAGTTTGAAGCTAACTTTCTGTTGTTGTTTTTTTGTTTGTTTTTTGTTTCTCTGTTTGTTGATTTATTTGCTTTGTTGTTGGTGGTGGTGTTTCTTTGTCTGTCATTCCATGACATTGGCACATAAATTTCAAAGAAAATAACCATGTTCTTTTTTATAATAATAATAATAATAATAATAATAATAATAAAGCTTCTATAGCGCTCTTCGATGATAAAAAAATCATCATCAGAGCGCTTTACAAATATTACGAGAGAAAACAATCAAGAAAAAAAACCCACACACACACACGCACACACACGCACACGCGCACACGCGCGCGCGCACAGCCTATTATCTCGTGCAAAGACAGCTCTATCATTTTTAAAAAAAGATAGTATTATTACTGTTATTATTATTATTATTATTATTATATTATTATTATTATAAATTAATTCTATGTAAAAACTCGATTGAACCTTTTATGCGTGAGGTGGAGGGGGGGGGGGGGGTGTGCTGCGGTTTGTGTGCGCTTGGGTTCAATTGCGTGAATGTTCTATTTTAATATTTGAGCTGTGATCTTATTGATTCACTGTTTATGTTTTACGTGCCACCACAGATGTATATCCATGTTTTGTGGACAATAAATTGTGTGACTTGTGACTTGACTTCATTTTTCTCTTCAACCACTCGTTTATTTCTCTATTATTTTGTTTCCTTGCTTGCTTGTCTAGCCTAAATTCTTCTTCTTTTTTTTAAATTCACGGATGCTTCCATGACATACAGGTAAACAGTATCCAACAAATTATTGAGATGTATCATTCTGATAGAATTGTACGATGCGTATAAGAACTAATTTCAAGTTTCAAACAAACTTTCTGTTGTTTTTCGTTTGTTTCCATGACATACAGGTAAATGGTATCCAACAAATTATGAAAATTATACAAATTGCTACTCAGGATGCAGAAACGCACTATTGTGCTGTTAATTGTGCTTATATTAAATATATATCGAACAATGAGAAGGGATTTGTTGTTCTTCTTGTTGTTGTCGTACCCTGGCTTAAAGACTCCAGGGATCATCCCAACAGCCGAAACACTTGAACACGTTGGTACAAATGCGCCAGCTAGGGATGAGAACATTACGTGTGTGGCCGTTTTTTGATTACCCCGCCACATGGGCAGCCACATTCCGACTTCGGAGGAGAAGGGTTTTAAAATAGACTAGAAGCAGAATTAAAAGATTATTTTTCTCATCCCCACATTCTGCTTTGTGCCCTCCTTTCCCCTCCCCACTCTCTAATTCCCTTCCAATTTACGGGTGGTGGGGGGGGGGGGAGAGTGAGAGAGAGAGAGAGAGAGAGAGAGAGAGAGAGAGAGAGAGAGAGATGCGAAATAGTAATTCTGTTAGGCCATAGCCCCTCAGAATGGGGGTGTACAGAATACAATACAATTTCAGAAATTCATATCAACTTCAAACAAAATATAAACATATATGATAATCATATAATCATTTAATCCACAGAGAGAGAGAGAGAGAACTCGAAATGTTTAATGAGGATAGCTGAATAAGTAACAATACTTCTTTTCATCAGGTCCTCTCAAATAAAAATGAACACAAATCCGAACAAACAAACAAGTAGATCAATCAATCAATTATCAATAATCAACTACTACACAAAAACAAATTATGTAATGGTTCACACATACATTACAATAAAATATAACAAAACTCCAAGACAAGAGATCATGTAACATGAAACAACAACAACAACAACAACAACAACAACAACAACAACAACAACAACAACAACAACAACAACAACAACAACACACACACACACACACACACACACACACACACACACACACACACACACACACACACATTAAATCTAACGTAACCATGACATGACGTGCAAGAGAGAGAGAGAGAGAGAGAGAGAGAGAGAGAGAGAGAGAGAGAGAGAGAGAGAGAGAGAGAGAGAGAGAGAGACGCGTTCATTTTTGTCATCTCTTTCCAATACAAAAGAAACAACCAACAGAACTCAAATAAGACAACATTCTTTTAAATAAAGATAGTGCGGCGAAAGAAAAAAAAAGAAAGAAAACGAAAAAGACTTGTTCGAAAAAGAGATGTTAACAAAAGGGAAAAAACGAAAAAAAATAACTTACGTCCATACTGCAAGTGCTCATTATTCTGCAACCATCGTGTGTAAGGGTTATCACTGGTGTCGTAATACGGCCCGGTCACAGAGGGAAGGGAGAGCCCCCCTAACCCCCGATGGTGGTGGTGGTGGGGGTGGGAGTGAGGGGCCGATAAATCCAACGTCCCTTCCCCCCCCCGGGGGGTCCCCACCAGCACGGGGGAGGGGGAGACTACTAACCCCCCTGCCTTGCCCTCCGGGCCGGGGAGGTCCAGCAAGTCTTTCACGGAGAAACTGTTGCTTTTGAGTCCGTTCATCTCCAACGATGTCGCCATGGACTGACTGACGAGTGAGCTGACTTTGACTCCAGCAGACGACTACAAGCCGAGCAGACGACACTCACGCGACACGCTTCGCTGATTCTTTCAGAGAGAGGAGAGAGAGAAAGTGGGGGGGGGGGGGGGGGTGTACCAAGGTTTGCTAAGACTAGGGAGGGAGGGGCGCTGCTGGTAGCGAAGCGAGGAGGCAAGCGAAGGAAGGAGGAGCTGTCAGCAAATCAATGGAATCGTCATGCAAGAAATTTGGCTGGAAAAGTTTCTCATAGGAAGCTTCGTTTTTTCTTGTAGTTGCAGTGCCTGTTCACAGCCAAATTAATGGTGTAATCGAGTCTCTTAGTATCCCACGTGAATTAGCAAACACCTGCGCGATTTACATCAACTTTCACTTTATGAATGTGTAATATTATAGAATGAAATATATAAGCACAAAGTTGGATAGAACTCTTATGTTGATAGCCAGGGGGAAAAAATGATAACTGACTAATCATACACCAACTGAAAAGAAACACTTGAGCAACAAAAACGCCCCTCCAAAACTGAAGATTGACGCCGAGAAATTTGAGATCGACAGAACCTCACAAATGAAGTACTTTTTTTCAAGTGACATGTACTTATTTTCAGTACTCAAAGCCAACGCACTTAATGTTCTTTATCATTATTTTTCTTCCCTCTTCCACAACGCTGTTTCTATTTGCTGTGATTTCCAGCAAAACAACGGTGAATAAGGACTCCGCAGAAAAAGCAATTTTCCACCACAAAGATCCCGTGAAAAGAACCTAACTACACTTTTCCTTCCATTCTGTCCAGAAATCAGAAAGTGTCGCTCCTCAGGGCAACTCCATTCATCTGGCTGCCTCTTCGATCGACAAACACCGCTTCGGGTAGGCTTTCACAACAGCGGGACGCACGCTACTCTTCAAACCTATGTTATGGAGAGGGTTGGAGCGTTGCTCTTGATCGTAATATATCTCGGCAAGGTTTAGTCCCCTCCTCCTCCCCTCCTTTATCCACAAAATCACCCCCTTTTCGAGGTAGAGGGTAAAAGTCCTTTCCCTCCGCCTCCTCCTCCCCTCTAACTCCACTCTCATTTCTCCTCTCTCGCGTGCTGTTCTTCCACCCCTTCCTTCTTCCGCTTGATACTTTTCTGTCCCTCCACGTCAATTTCAATTTGTGAGCCAGTTATCGATTAGGGAAACCCATTGGTCGCTGCCTCTGTGTGGGAGGGGCTGGTATAATTGATTGACAGGTATGGGCGTGTCTTGCACCGGAGAGCAAGCGCTGGAGTTGTCTCTTTCTCTCTCTCTCTCTCTCTCTCTCTCTCTCTCTCTCTCCGCTCTTATCTGCTTGGTCCTCACGTCTCTTGCCCTAATGAAGAGGTTTCGAGGAGCTGGCTAGCTCTTGTGAAGTCGGTTATATCAGGTTAAAACCCTACACTTGAAGAGTAAAAAAAGAAAGAAAGAAACACCGAAAGAGAAGGAACTAAGGTTATATTACAAAAAAGAACGAAAAGCATAAAAAATATAAAGATTTTAGCAGTGTTGATAGATAGACTTGAATGCTCTCGCTCTCGCTCTCTCTCTCTCTCTCTCTCTCTCTCTCTGAGAGGGGGGCTCTATCTAGCTATTTTTCTCTCTCTCTCTCTCTATCTCTCTCTCTCTCTCTCTCTCTCTCTCTCTCTCTCTCTCTCTCTCTCTCTGAGAGGAGAGGGGTGATGGGTCTCTCTCTCTCTCTCTCTCTCTCTCTCTCTCTCTCTCTCTCTCTCTCTCTCTCTCTCTCTCTCTCTCTCTCTCTCTCTCTCTCTCTCTCTCTCTCTCTCTCTCTCTCTCTCTCTCTCTCTCTCTCTCTCTCTCTCTCTCTCTCTCTCTCCTCTCTCTCTCTCTCTCTCTCTCTCTCTCTCTCTCTGAGGGGGGGTCTATCTCTATCTCTCTCTCTCTCTCTCTCTCTCTCTCTCTCTCTCTCTCTCTCTCTCTCTCTCTCGCCTCTCTCTCTCTCTCTCTCTCTCTCTCTCTGATTTTTGGGGGGGGGGGGGGTGGTCTATTTATCTATTTATCTCTCTCTCTCTCTCTCTCTCTCTCTCTCTCTCTATATATATATATATATATATATATATATATATATATATATATATATATCCATCTATATAATAGCAGAACAAAATAAAGAAGACTTTTTGGTTCAAATAACTGTTTAAAACCCTTTCTCTGCCAGCCATTTTTCAGCCCAAAATACCATTAAACTTACCTAGGTAGAGACAAAACAATATCTGCAATATTGCGAATTCCTCTGTGACATGTACAACATTAGGCCTATCCTTACCTCCCAAAATTACGAAAATAGGGTCTTCAGATAACAGGCCCTGATTTGATTTAGTGAGTTGTGGTGCAAAAAATCAGTGCGACATTGGCGATGAAAGGGAATTTTTAAACTGCAAATATTTCGAGCTGTACTGAACTTCTCTGCCTCCAAATGCCAACGATACGTCACACTTCAATAAAATAAAATTAAAATTAAAAAAACAGTAGCCGTGATAAGAGTTCAAGGTGTAAAAAAAAAATAATATTCTAAAACATTGACAAGGACTCGGTTATCTCGTGCACATTCATCGCTAATGTTCACACCTACAGCTTAAAGACCCACTGACCCGGCTGGAGTAAGTCCTTTGGGGGTTTTCTGGGTCGGTGTGGCCCACATACAGACTTTCTTCATAATACGATCGAGGCTGCTCTTTAAAGTGATGTCTCGTTTTCGTGCATGATGAAATTTGTATGGGAGTCACACTTGGTCAAAATAAGATTTCTTACCAACGAAGGAGGGGAAACACGTGAAACCCGTATTTTCACTCACGGACCTGGTGGGTCTTTTTTTTTTAAATGAAAAGAAAAAAAAGGTTTATCTCGTGCACATTCATAGCTCGTGTTCACGCCCCCACCCTCCCCTGTATCCCCCACCAGCAGCTGAACAACAACAAATCATGATGACATAGGACACTGTGGGAGAAGGACAGAAGAAAGGGGTGGGTGAGACTGGAGAGGTCAGGGTCAGAACAAAATAATTGTAGAAAGAACAATCCGAGGGAGTAGAGACGAAAAAGAAAGAAAAGCCGACACCAAAGTGTTATCAAATGTTACTGTATATCTATCGAGATAGAAAGAGAGATGAGTCAGTCAGACATCCATTTAGCCAATTAGTTAATTGCTTAGTTAGTTAGTTATTGTTATCTATTTTTGCATTTACTTTCTATATTTCTTTATTCATTTAACTTTTTAGTCCATCCTTTTGTTTTCATCCTGCTATATTTATTTAGAATAGGGGAAGACGGGGTAAAAAGCGCATGGGCGGGTAAGAAGCCCACCCCAATTATCTCATGAAATAAAGAAAATTTCAGTCAAATTTGCCCATGAGACGAATGCTAGACATTAACGCTCGTCTCATGGGCAAAATGAGACTGAAATTTGCTTCATTTCATGAGATAATTGGGGTGGGCTTCTTACCCGCCCATGCGCTTTTTACCCCGTCTTCCCCTACTAGTAAAGGTAAGGAGGAGGAGGAGTTCCACCTGAAGCTGCAAAGTGAGCTTGTAGTGAGAGAGTAAAGTAATGTGAAGTGATGATTTCTGTGTTACGTATTTTTTGTAGTGAGAGAGTAAAGTAATGTGAAGTGATGATTTCTGTGTTATGTATGTTTTGTAGTGAGAGAGTAAAGTAATGTGAAGTGATGATTTCTGTGTTATGTATGTTTTGTAGTGAGAGAGTAAAGTAATGTGAAGTGATGATTTCTGTGTTACGTATGTTTTGTAGTGAGAGAGTAAAGTAATGTGAAGTGATGATTTCTGTGTTACGTATGTTTTGTAGTGAGAGAGTAAAGTAATGTGAAGTGATGATTTCTGTGTTATGTATGTTTTGTAGTGAGAGAGTAAAGTAATGTGAAGTGATGATTTCTGTGTTATGTATGTTTTGTAGTGAGAGAGTAAAGTAATGTGTGAGTGATGATTTCTGTGTTATGTATTTTTGTAGTGAGAGAGTAAAGTAATGAGTGAGAGAGAGAGAGAGAGAGAGAGAAGAGAGAGAGAGAGAGAGACAGACAGACAGACAGACAGACAGAGAGAGACAGACAGACAGATACACAGACAGAAAGATAGAGACAGACATACTGGAAGAGAGACACACAGACAGAGACAGGCAGACAGACAGAGGCAGACACAGATAACAATGAAAGGGAGTGAACTCTTCTGCGGATTGACGGCAGCTCTCAAACGTTGAAATCTAGAAACGACCATTTTCATGGAAGCTCGTGCTCCTCTGCCACTGGATAATGACTGACTGTAGATTCTGCAGCAAGTCCCCTTTTCCCTTTCCCTCTCCAACCTGTCATTGTGATGATGATGAAGAAGAAGTAGAAGAAAAAGAAGACGAAGAAGAAGAAGAAGAAGAGAATGGATGAATTAATGAATGAATGAATAACTTTTCTTTATTGAGGATAATCGATTAAGCAACATTGCTTTTTTTCATCTAGTCCTCATGCAAGAGAGAGAGAGAGGGGGGGGGGGGGGGGGGGGGAGGGAGGGAGGGAGGGGAGAGAGAGTGAGTTATAGATCTATAACTCACTCTCTCTCTCTCTCTCTCTCTCTCTCTCTCTCTCTCTCTCTCTCTCTCTCTCTCTCTCTCTCTCTCTCTCTCTCTCTCTCTCTCTCTCTCTCTCTCTCTCTCTGTGGTTTATTGCCTGTGCGTTGTTGTTGTTTTTGCCATATGTTTAGCATTTATTTCGTCAAATAGGACTTTGTCCCTTTTCTTGGGCAAAATATTGTTTTTAAATATCAACATTGATTCCCCCCTCCCCCCTTTTTCTTCTTCTCTTTTCTTCTTCTCCCCTCTCTCTCTCTCTCTCTCTCTCTCTCTCTCTCTCTCTCTCTCTCTCTCTCTCTCTCTCTCTCTCTCTCTCTCTCTCTCTCTCTCTCTCTCTCACTCTCTCTCTCTCAGGTTTTAAGCATTTTATTTGTCCAATAACAAAAGATCACACAATACAAAATAACTGAAGCAGCAACAAGGAGAGCTCTCTCTCTCTCTCTCTCTCTCTCTCTCTCTCTCTCTCTCTCTCTCTCTCTCTCTCTCTCTCTCTCTCTCTCTCTCTCTCTCTCTCTCTCTCTGTGTACAAAGGTGCTACCTTTATGTTCAAATCTGTATGTGTAATATCATGCCTTGCCATGTTTGTATTCTATGTTCGTATATGTACCAAGGACAGATTGGAAGACTAGGCGTTGCCTAAAATCTTTATCCTTGAAAAATAAAGTTCAAGTTTTCAAGTTTTCAAGTTGTTCTTCTCTCTCTCTCTCTCTCTCTCTCTCTCCCTCTCTCTCTCTCTCTCTCTCTCTCTCTCTCTCTCTCTCTCTCTCTCTCTTTCTCACTCCCACCCACCGCTTCTTTCTCTCTTGTTCAATACTTTCTTGGTATGGCGCGCCGAATGACCAAAACTCTATCTAGCAGTTCGACAGAGTTTAAAAACCCTATCGAACTGTTAGATACAGTTTCTAAACTACAGCTAGCAGTTAGATAGAGTTTCAAAACTCTGTCGAGCAGCTAGATAGAGTTTATCGTCGTAAAACTCTATCGAACGCGCCATTTTGATACTTTTTTTAAACGAAGCATTTCATTGGTAGATAGGACTAGTATCTTTGACTGTGACCTACACCTAGCCTAATAGGTGGCATTCTACGAACTCGTTTAGCGGCTTCGATTACAGATGAAACGCCGGGAAGATTCGCTCGTTGAAATCGTTCAGCTGCCATGTTTGTTTGACTACATGTAGGGGCCTAGGCCTATCGTCTTATTCAAATTCACGGGTCACTGCCCTGCCAAGGCCACAAACTTGTCGCTGAAGCCATGTACCAATCAGAAATCGCGATAGAAAAACTATATCTCGATAGGGTTATTTTGTGGAAACCCTATCTAGCTGTTCGACAGAGTTTTAAAACTCTATCGAACAGCTAGATAGGGTTTTCAAACTCTATCGAACTGATAAGATACAGTTTCGAAACTCTATCGAACAGCTAGATAGAGTTTTGTATCTTTGGCGCGCCATATCTTGGTTCCCTCACCCACCACCACTACACCCGTTCCGATCCTGAATTAACTCTTGACGAACGTGGAGGATTACCGTTAACAGGCCCTAAAGAGCGCATCGCACTCAGAGGCGCGTTTCCGATCTCGACGAACTGTCCAGCGGAAAACGTTTTCTATAGGAAAGGGGACAGGCTTGACGGACAGCCGCGACGTTCGCGACGATCGCTCGAACGTTGCCTCGCACACCTCAGCGTCCATTATCAGGCGTTTAATTTCATTAATAAATAATAAATAAACCTCGCGGAGATTTCGATAGAAATTATTGTTCTTCTCTCTTTCGTCCTCTTCTTCAACGTCATCCTGTTTCTTCTGTTTTCCTTCTCGGTCTCTCTCTCTCTCTCTCTCTCTCTCTCTCTCTCTCTTTTCTCTCTCTCTCTCTACTCTCTCTCTCTCTCTCTCTCTCCCCTCTCTCTATCTCTCTCCCTCTCTCTCTCTCTCTCTCTCTCTCTCTCTCTCTCTCTCCCTCTCTCTCTCTCTCCTCTCCCTCTCTCTCTCTCTCTCTCTCTCTCTCTCTCCCTCTCTCTCTCTCTCTCCCTCTCTCTCTCTCTCTCTTTAATCTCTCTCTCTCTCCCCCCTCTCTCTCTCTCTCTCTCTCTCTCTCTCTCTCTCTCTCTCTCTCTCTTCTCTCTCTCTCTCTCTCTCTCTCTCTCTCTCTCTCTCTCTCTCTCTCTCTCTCTCTCTCTCTCTCTCTCTCTCTCTCTCTCTCTCTCTCTCTCTCTCTCTCTCTCTCTCTCTCTCTCTCTCTCTCTCTCTCTCTCTCTCTCATAGTAAGGATTTGCATAAAATGTATTGAAATGTTATTTTTCATATTTTTCACTTTTTAGTTATCTTTCCTTATTAGTTATATTGTTTAGTTAGAATTTGTTCTTTACTGTGAAAATGATGCTTTCCCGGATCCCCCAAGTCGTAAGAACATTTTGTTAATGACATTAAACAGTCAAAGTCTCTCTCTCTCTCTCTCTCTCTCTCTCTCTCTCTCTCTCTCTCTCTCTCTCTCTCTCTCTCTCTCTCTCTCTCTCTCTCTCTCTCTCTCTCTCTCTCTCTCTATCTCTCTATTCACTTTTGTTCTGTTTTCATGTATTACATTATGTGTGTATATGCGCACCCTCAATGTTATAGGCCGGAGGTCTGACATTAAAACATTTTTGAGTTTGACTCTCTCTCTCTCTCTCTCTCTCTCTCTCTCTCTCTCTCTCTCTCTCTCTCTCTCTCTCTCGTCTCCCCCCCCCCCTTATCCCCCCATCTCGTTACTTACACAGTTGGCTGTTACTTCTTTCTTTCTTTTTTAAACTGCTTTATTCAGAATTTATCCAGACAGACATACAGACAGACAGAGAGATCCGCCGTAAAACTTTGTGAAACTACTAAACATTCCAAAGTGGCGTTTTACCCACTTGAACCTCTCAACCCCCTCTCAGCCCCCTCTTCAGCTCAACATGGGACAAACTTACAAGCAGACCCCCACCCCCTTCACTCCCGTCATCCACCCTTACCCCACCCTCACCCCATCCACAACCTTCTAATATTATACTTTTAATATTTTCTCCATAATTCTATCGTGATTTCAATCATTGCATAAGATCATAATATATTGCACAGTTTTCATGGTCTCAATACGCGTCAGCATTTTTCACTCTTTCTCTATGTCAGCACAGTGATATGCAAGTAATCTAAGGGTCTCTGTACACTGTGAACATTGTTCACTCTTTCCCTATGGCAGCATAACAGTGGCATGTGATCTCATGACTGGTGGCTGCTATCACTGTGTTGCCATGGGGAAAGAGTGAAAAATGTTCACGTGTGTTGAGACCTTTATGACTACCATATCACTGTGTTGCCATGGGGGAAAAGTGAAAAATGTTAACATATATTTTATTTATTTAAATGTGGACCCTGGCGAAATAATTTTTGCAAGAAACACGTCGAGATCACCATGAAAACACCCTTTACAGAGATCGCAACACTCACTTTGCTCTGGTTTTCCTAGAAATCAAACCGTCAAATCGGCAATTCCTCCTTGTCGGAAGTGCTGGAAGTCAAATTCTTTCACTGAAAGAGAAGGCGAGTATCGTCTCTTTTGTAATGGCGGCCGGCGTTTAGACCAAATTGTTTGCACGAAATGTTCGCATTACAAGCCTTTTTGTTTATCTTTTTTTAATTTTATGCAGTTTTTCTAAAGGAGTTTTGCTCACAACAAAGGAAACAGCTTCAAATTTTTTTTTTTTACTGTACTAAAAAAAAGAAAAAGCTTCAACCACAATGGGTTTGGCCTCCACCCATCCCATCCAAAATGGCTTCTCTCTCCGGCATCTCCTCCAAGGAGGAATCGCCGTTTTGACTGTTTGATTTCTAGGAAACAGAGCAAAGTGAGTGTTCCTATCCTTGAAAAGGCTGTCTTTCTGGTGATATCGACGTGTTCCTTGCAAAAACTCATCGGTCAGGGTCCACCTTTAAGAAAATTTATATAGCGCTTCACCTTTAAGCTCTAAGCGCTTTACAAACTTTAGTTTACCATTGA
>CM065688.1:26867665-26875165 GCA_017654935.2 Phymorhynchus buccinoides
ATACTTTTGCTTCTTGACCTTTATTCAAGACAAAAACATATCTCCAAAACAAAAACTAATTATAAAATACATAATAAAAATAAGACATATTTAAAGAAAACCTTTTTTCTCTTCCCCCCTCCCTCTCTTCCCAAGATCTAAATTGATAGAAATGTCCCGTATGGCTTCTGTCGAGGGGACGTAACAATTTAACTTTGATACTTTTGCTTCTGATGACTATATAATGATGGCTTCTTATTCACTTGTATTCAAAGCAGTCGTCTTGTATGTATGTAACAGTGTCCTTATTAAAGAAGTCTAATTATTATGACTGTAGACCTAGGGCATGGTTCTAAGAACATGTGATCAAAAAATCAAAAAATAAACCGAATCAAGATCAAAATGTTATAAAAACAAATAGTATTGTAATTTCATTCATTTTCCGTTTAATTTTTTTTTAAAGAAACACTGAAGGTGCTGATGGGACCCAGAGACGAACTGGTCCTACCTGCCCTACCAACACAAGAGCAAGTGTTCTCAGCCGTGACCAATATCAACAATGACCTCCAGACAGCAGAGAAGATAACTGATATTCTGGAAAGCTTTGCTGAAATATGTTTACAGTTGAGATGCCTTGCCCAAGGAACAGGCCCACTCTTTCGGTCAGGAGGATTGTTTGTGATGTCAAATATCAGAGAGAGAAACACAATACGTTCACTGTCTTCGTGGAGACAGAGAGTGTGTTGTGTGTGTGGGGGGGGGGGGGGGGGTCAGAAAGAAACCGCAGAGGTTGTTATTAACAACTTACAAATCTTCCGTGTTTGAATATAAAGACAGTAACGGCTTCTGGGTGATCGTAGCCATTGCATCGTAGCTCGAGAAACCAGGCAACTGACACAGTCACCATTCCTCTTTTATCTGTTCTCGATGTTCTCTCCTTCTAGGGTTAAAGCAGGGAGTTTAAGGACGTGGAGAGATAATAGAAACATCCTTAGGACTTGTGGTCAAGAAATTATTCAGGGCAGTAGGCCTAGCGACGCGGAATGATAATGGGGGGAAATCCCTCAGTATGAAGAGTAGTGGTCAAGAAATTCTTCAAGACCCTGGGTCTAGTTTCTCTAAATAAAGGTCGCCGCGCGAATAACGCTTACGCCAAACGGGGCCTAAGAAACACTATAGAAAACGTTTGCGGAAAAATAATACAAGCTCTTGTCTGATTGGTCCCCTAAAAATATTATTTTAAGCAAACTTGGAACAACAATAAACGTAGTCACCCCCTACTAGTTCCGGATAGTTCGCCGCTTGCTCGATGTTTGGCAAGAACAAAACGCCACGCGAACTATCGGCAAACGAAGAGTGTTTCTTAGACCGTTTTTGCCGATTTGCGCTCACGCTACGTAACGTTAGCCCTTGTGAAACGGCCCCCTGGTAATTATAATGAGGGGGGAAAATCCCTAGGAATGATGACAAGTGGTCACGAAATGCTTCGATGATCCAAGCAATGACCACCTGAGTATTACACAGACAGTGGTGGTGATCATTGACCTGGTCAATTATAATTTCTACGAGGGCAACAATCCGCTATGGCAAACACTTTCCTGATGGAAGACCACACGACGAAGAGATACCTGCTAGAATATTAGGCGCCAGTCAGGGTTAAGGATGACGAGCTTTTAAAGTGATAACCGCTGTAATGTGTTGATATTCTGAAGCAGGCCTGTTCATTCATGAAGCGTCAAAAAGATTAAGACGGTGTCCTCAAGGTATAGTGAACGAGAGTGAACAAGACAGACGGAAAAACTCGACTTCTTTCCTTCTTTCTGGATTCAATGAGAGACTTAGTGCGATTTTTCTCACGCCAGAGGGCATGACGCTCGTGTGGGGCTAATCCTCTCTATAGTATTAGTTGGGGATAAAGAAAGAGAGAGAGACAGTTAGTGGTCCTACCATCACTCTCTCTCTCACTACGCCCAAGTAAGAAAATCGCGTGATAAGCCCCTAGTGCATTGACTGGCCTCTGGCGTGACAAATATCGCCATAGGTTGACCATTTGAGTGAAACTGTCGGACTGAAACATGCAAACTGATCGTCGTTTTCCCTGCATTTGGGAACCGGGTGTCCCGATTACAAAAATCGGGACAGGGTCCAAGAGGCCAAAATTTAAAAAAAGCCGTGAAATGGGCGGTATCCTGAATGGGTTGTTTTTGTCAATCAAAACAGTGTGTAAAGCACCGCATTTAGGCCGATATTCTTTGTCAGTTCGAGTTTTAAGAAGTAGGCCTACTCGAAATCGGACGCTGGTACTGACCATCGTTTTGATCTGTACACTATTTTCTGTCAGCTTTGGCATTTTAGTTTACATATGAGGAGTTTGCATGCATTTTAGAACAATATTCCCGAGTCTACCTGTGGTTCGTTCAGCATAGGATTGCAAGGGGGTCGTATCAAAGTTGCAGTGTGTGCCGCAAGCTCTGCGATTTTTGTTTGTGGCTCAAGCCACAAACCTATAACTCACTTTGTCGGTCGGTCTGTCTGTCGGTCGGTCGTCTGTCGGTCGGTTCAAAATTGTCGCACATATTGCCAAAATTGTCGCACATATTGTAAAAAAGAAAAAATACTTGGGCATAAAGTAACATTTCAGTTGTCATATCTACAGTCCTTATGTATGGAAAGAATTGTATACTGAACAGAGCACATGAATCTTCATTTCAAAGCGTACAAAATAATAAACATACGTAATACAGACACTGCAACAGACACGACGAGTGTGCGGTGCTTCTTTCGATGAGCATAAGTAGGATATATAGTATTAAATGTTTTCCAAAAGATATAAAAAGTTACGAAATGGTGCAGAGATAACATTCTGGTTTACAGAATAAAATTATTGAAAAGCCAGGGTAGGCGACTCAGTGTGTGTAATGATTGGAGTGGTAAAAACAGACCGTTGCCACAAACGATTGCGAATCCGCGCTTGTTACCTCAACATGTGGTCTAACACTACTAGTTGTAGCATCTAATTTGGGGTAGCGTGTGCCGAAGCTTTAACTTTGGTCAACCTTACTGTAGGTGTATTTCCGTTCCTGATGATGGTGTACTGTTTTCCTTTCTGTGTAGTTTGCCGTCTGGTCCGTCCGTCCGGTGTCCGTCCGGTGTCCGTCCGTCCGGCCGGCGTGCCTCCGTCCGGCTATTCGTCCGTTTTTCTCAAAAACTATTCAGTCTATCATCATCAAATTTGGTATACTAGTTTGCCAAGATGCAAGCTATCCACTGATGTATTTAGTTTTACATTAAGGTCAAGGTCGCGCCAGTTACGGGGTTCAAACCCAGAAACACATAATCGCTAATATCTCGCGAAGTTTTGCACGTATTTTAATGCAGTTTTTTTCACAACATTTCTTGATGAATGGTCTATAACACAGTTGTCATGACGTTTTCTGAGCGCGTGTGTGCGCATGGTCGCGCGCGCTCAAATCACGGGTCCGAACCCCAAGGCTATATATAAAAAAAACTATTCAGTTACGTGCTGTTTTCATGCGTTTTTATGTAGTTACGTGCTGTTTTGATGCGTTTGTATGTATGTGTACAGCCGACACATTCCGATTTCGGAGTACCTCGGCGATGCTGCGAGGGGACTTTCCAGCCGCTCGGCGTTGCACTTGTTAAAATTGTACTTTATCGTTTATGTCATTAGAGCTGTACAGCTATTGACATTAAACTGTATTGTCATTGTCATTCTCTCTCTCTCTCTCTCTCTCTCTCTCTCTCTCTCTCTCTCTCTCTCTCTCTCTCTCTCTCTTTCTCTCTCTCTCTCTCTCTCTCTCTCTCTCTCTCTCTCTCTCTCTCTCTCTCCCCCCCCCTCTCTCTCTCTCTCTCTCTCTCTCTCTCTCTCTCTCTCTCTCTCTCTCTCTCTCTCTCTCTCTCTCTCTCTCTCTCTCTCTCTCTCTCTCAAAGACAAAGGGCATATTATAAGAATGAGCTTTGCATAAACATCACTAGAAAATCAAGTTGCTCAGTGTTAATTGTTCTCTCTCTCTCCTTCTCTCTCTATCTTCCCCCCTCTCTCTCTCTCTCTCTACCTCTGTGCGTGCGCACGCGCGCGTGCTTGTGTGCGTGTGCTCACGAAAGCATGCTTGATCTTCTTATCAGTAACATCTGGTGCGGCCTAAAGCATTATCAGCTTCATAAAGCCAAAGGTTCCCGTCACTTGTATTATCAATATTTTGAACTTGGGGGAAGAGAGAGAGAGAGAGAGAGAGAGAGAGAGAGAGAGAGAGAGAGAGAGAGAGAGAGAGAGTGTGTGTGTGTGTGTGTGTGTGTGTGTGTGTGTGTGTGTGTGTGTGTGTGTGTGTGTGTGTGTGTGTGTGTGTGTGCGCGCGCGTGTGTGTGCTCGCGCGCGTGCGTGCGTGCGTATGTGTGTGTTGTCGCGCGCGCAAGCGCGCGTGTGTGTAAAGTATGTGCAGGCCTATTGACATGCTACTTAGGCCTATGTAATCACCAATTCCTGAATAGAAGCTATCATGACCAAAGAACCAGTGCGTCTTAATTCAACCGCCAACTGGACACATCAAGCCTTCAACATTACTCACTTGTGTGGTGTAAGAATATCCTTTTGTTTAAAGATACACTGACGCACCACGATTAAGTCCCTTGTTTTGTTCTGGGTAGCTGTGACCCACATACGCATGTCCCCCAACTTCAAATTGAGGCTGCTCTTTAAAACGATGTTTCGGTTTGAATTTGAGGGCATTTGTAGTCAAAACAAGATTTTCTTTCCAGCTATATGAGGAAAAACACGTGAAACCCGTGATTTTGACACGTGATCTGGTGGTTCTTTAAGCGCCAGTCTTCAAGCTTATGTCAGGATTTAAACGACAACTTGCATCTTATGACTATCAGACGAGTGAAGAATCCTTTGACATTCTGTAATATTGGTGTCAGGCTCCAGTCCTGAGTATCCACGCTCAGAGGAGACAACCATGGTGGTCTATGGTTCCTCTCTCTCTCTCTCTCTCTCTCTCTCTCTCTCTCTCTCTCTCTCTCTCTCTCTCTCTCTCCCCCCCCCCCTCCCTCTCTCTCTCTCTCTCTCTCTCTCTCTCTCTCTCTCTCTCTCTCTCTCTCTCTCTCTCTCTCTCTCTCTCTCTCTCTCTCTCTCTCTCTCTCTCTCTCTCTCTCTCTCTCTCTCTCTCTCTCTCTCTCTCTCTCTCTCTCTCTCTCTCTCCTACCTATGTGTGTGTGTGGTATGTGTGTGCGTGCACGCGTATGTGTGTTGTGTGCGTGCGTGCGTATCTGTGTATGTTGTGTGTGCGTGTGCGCGCGCGCGCTCCTGCGTGTATATCTGATCACATCCACTTCTCAACTGTAAATATGTCATTCAATGCCAGACAAGACAGCGTTAATTAAGCATCCCCGTTGGACTTTGTTTCGTCTCCCACATCATCCTTCCAAGCCCTTTGTCGCCTCAAGTGTATGCTAAACTGTTGGGTGGCAAGTTAGGCCCTACTGAAGACGCTTCACTAAGAAGAACCTGGACTCTCGCAACTCCCAGCTTGGCGTCAGTGGCACCCGTGTTTGATCAAGTCTCGGATTATGTATGACCATTGACCAGCCAGAGGTTTTTGCTCTCGTGAATGGTTTGTAAATGGTTGACTAAAGTTTTAAAGGGCCACCCTGACGGATGAGTTTTGTAAGAAACACGTCCAGATCACCAGGAAAACACCCTTTACAGAGATTGCAACACTCACTTTGCTCTGGTTTCCTAGAAATCAAACCGTCAAATCGGCGATTCCTCCTCGGCGGAGGTGCTGGAAGTCAAATTATTTCACCCAAAGAGAAGGCGTGTGCCGTCTCTTTTCTAATGGCCGACTGCGTTTAGACCAAATCGTTTGCACGAAATTTCCGCAATACAAGCCTTTTTTTCTTTTTCTTTTTAACTTTTATACAGTTTATTTAAAGGAGTTTCGCTCACAAGAAAAGAAACAGCTCCTTTTTTTTTTACTGCACTACAAAAAAAGAAAACGCTTCAACCACAATGAGTGTCCTCCACCCACCCCATCCAAAATGGCTACTCTCTCCGGCATCTCCGCCAAGGAGGAATCGCCGTTTTGGTGTGACGGTTTAATTTCTAGGTAACCAGAGCAAAGTGAGTGTTCCGATCCTTGAAAAAGACTGTCTTTCTGGTGATCTCGACGTGTTTCTTGCAAACACTCATCCGTCAGGGTCCACCTTTAACAGAAGTTAAGAGAGGCTGCTGTCATGGACGTGGACGGAGGGAAGATGTTACAGGTGGGAGAGGGGGGCAGGAGTACAGTAATACAGGATGGAAGAAAGTTTAAAGATTAAGGAAGAGAAGAAAAAGAAAGTTGACTAACTGTAATAATCCATGCACATACCAGTAAGTTTGATTTAAATGGTATCTACATCTTTCCAATATTTAATGTTCTCCCACCCTTATTTTTTTTCAAAATCTTCGTCACCCTTCTGATTACACTCTCTCTCTCTCTCTCTCTCTCTCTCTCTCTCTCTCTCTCTCTCTCTCTCTCTCTCTCTCTCTCTCTCTCTCTCTCTCTCTCTCTCTCTCTCTCTCTCTCTCTCTCCCCTCTCTCTCTCTCTCTCTCTCTCTCTCTTGATTGTTTATTCATTTGCTTATTTGTTATGTTATTCTTGCCATGTCATGATAGGGGCTGTGGGTCTAAATCATTTAAACATTCGCTCTCTCTCTCTCGCTCTCTCTCGCTCTCTCTCTCTCTCTCTCTCTCTCTCTCTCTCTCTCTCTCTCTCTCTCTCTCTATATCTCTCTCTCTCTCTCTCTCTCTCTCTTTTGATTGTTTATTCATTTGCTTATTTGTTATGTTATTCTTGCCATGTCATGATAGGGACTGTGGGTCTAAATCATTTAACATTCGCTCTCTCTCTCTCTCTCTCTCTCTCTCTCTCTCTCTCTCTCTCTCTCTCTCTCTCTCTCTCTCTCTCTCTCTCTCGCTCTCTCTCTTTAAATGGGCCGATGGCCTTTCTGAATAAATAGATTTCAGACTTCATACTTCAGACTTCTCTCTCTCTCTCTCTCTCTCTCTCTCTCTCTCTCTCTCTCTCTCTCTCTCTCTCTCTCTCTCTCTGTCAAGTCCATCCTCATCATTGACTTCAACCACTAGTCACTGAGTTGTCAGTCGTTGAAATATTTACCACATTCTCAAAAGCTTTGCAACTGACTGGGAGTATGTTGTGTGCGTGTAGCAAAGTAGGAGAGAGTCTACGACAAGTGTTGAACCAAGTGCCCCAAACTGGCCATAAACTGACCACAATGATAAGCGACAGTGGACTTAACACGAGTGATTTGGCCAGTGGGGGTGATGATTTGTGGACACTTTCCGCGCACTAGATGGGTTTCTAAGCTTAGAGGTTTATGATCTTTAAACACAGTGAAGAAGGCCTCTCCTTTTCTGTTCTGTGAAGGGTTTGGTAAAACGTCGTCCGGTCTTTTCAAGTCCCAAGTGCGAAACGTCGACTAGAAATTATGAGGAAAGA